>CAJNDS010002697.1:20000-157500 GCA_905221605.1 Symbiodinium natans | reverse complement strand
CCTTCTCCATCTCCTGCGTTGGGACTGGGTGGGGAGAGTTCGGGTTTGGGGTTTTGGGTTTGGGGTTTAGGGTTTAGGATTTAGGGTTTAGGGTTTAGGTTTAGGGTTTAGGGTTTAGGGTTGGGGGTTTGGGGTTTAGCGTTTAGGGTTTAGGGTTTAGGGTTTAGGGTTTGGGGTTTAGGGTTTGGGGTTTGGGGTTTGGGGTTTTGGCCGTGTTTCTCTCAGGGTTTAGGGTTTAAGGTTCGGGTTTAAGGTTTAGGGTTTAGGATTTAGACCCTTCACCCCAAATCTCCAGAACCCTGACGTGAAGGAAGCTTGATGGCTGCTCATGCAGTCCACAAAGTGAGGATGTATGGTTTAGAGCTTCGAGTCTAATTTTTGGACCCTTCTTGGTACCGAGAACAATAAGGGTTCGCAAAAAAATCGATCATGATGATCAGCACTTATAAGCTTGATTACCACACATACCCAAGTAGTGAGTGAAACCACGATCCTCGAAGTGGGCAATGGAAGGAAGTTGCCGCAACTTTCATGCAGCGTTCGCCCACGCCGCGCTCGCAGCAGCAAGCGGAAAACGCGGCCGCCTTCTGCTCAAGCATGGCTCCCTGCAACTTTAGGTGCTCTGAACCCTAAACCCTAAGCCCTAAACCCTGAACCCTAAACCCTGCAACTTCGCGAAGGCGCCGCCGCTGTCCGCTTGTCTGGGTAGTTCTGCAGGAGCAGCCCGATGGCTCTTGCACTCCTTGTAGCTCATTTGAAGACATGCTTCCGAAGGAAACTATAGACATAAGGAACCAAGAACTAGAACAACGCTGGGCACCAAACCCAAAAGCCCTAACCCTAAACCCTGAACCTCAAACCCTAACCCTAAAACCCCGAACTTAGAACCCTAAACCCAGAACCCTAACCCCAAAACCCTAACTTCTAACCCAGCGGTACCTCACGCCACGCAGCCTTTGTCTTCTCCGTGGCGTTATTACTGTCCTCCGGCAAGCGAGCTCAGGGTTTAGGGTTTAGGGTTTAGGGTTTAGGGTTTAGGGTTTAGGGTTTAGGGTTTAGGGTTTAGGGTTTAGGGTTAAGGGTTTAGGGTTTAGGGTTTAGGGTTTAGGGTTTAGGGTTTATAGGGTTTTAGGTGCATATAGGGTTCAAGGTGCATAGAGGGGTATCCGAAATTCGGGTACCTTATTGGGGTCCTTATTCGGGGATCCTACTCCGACATTAGGGGTACCTTCTGGGGGTCCTTCTTTAAAGGGGATCCTACCATTTGGGAGTCTATATTGGGGATCCCCTATTTTCGCAAACCCCCATCTGCAGTATAGACATATATCATAGGTACGCAGCGACCGGCAGTCGAAAAAACAAAGGCTGGTGATGTCTTGCAAGCCTTTCCAACCATCCGCAAAACAACCACTCTCCAGCGTTTTATAACCAAGCGCGAGGGGAAATTGAATATAGTCAACCCTTAAACCTGAATCCTAAAACCCCCAAACCCTTAACCTTCAACCCCCAAACCTCCAGCCCTTAAACCCTAACCCCCAAACCCCCAAACCCCAAACCCTAAACCTTAAACCCTAAACCCTGAATCCTAAACCCTAAACCCTAAACCCTAAACCTTAAACCCTAAACCCTGAATCCTAAACCCTAAATTCGACACCCGTAACACCCAGGGACTCGTGCGATGGGCGGTCCTTTCTTCCCAAGACGGCCTCGGGACCAGTGTCTGCCTGTGAGGTTTAGGGTTTAGGGTTTAGGGATTAGGGTTTTAGGGTTGGGGGATTAGGGTTTGAGAGGTTTAGGGTTTGGGGATTAGGGTTTTAGGGGTTTAGGGTTTAGGGCTTAGGGGTTGGGGTTTCGGGTTTGAGGGTTCGAGGGCTTGAGGGCTTGAGGGCTTGAGGGCTTGAGGGCTTGAGGGCTTGAGAACTTGAGGGCTTGAGGGCTTGAGGGCTTGAGGGCTTGGGGGCTGAGGCGTTGAGGGCTTTGTAGGGTTCGGGTTTTGCAAGGGGGGGCTCAGGGTTCTGGAGTTCGTGTTTGGGCGCAGGCTCCGGTTTTTGTGGTATCTCCTTATGATCCTTACATAAGTATACTAATGGACCCTTATGGTTCCTATCTTAGTATACGAGAATGACCCCCAAACCCTGTTCTGATTCTTAAGGCCCCTATAGTGCACGAATCTGCTTGGGGGCTCCCTTGCAGGTTCGGACTCCGCAGATCTTGCGGGGTCTGGAGGATGCTCAGGGTTGAGGATTTGGCGCAGGCTTAGGGCTTAGGACTTAGGGCTTAGGACTTAGGGCTTAAGGGCTGAGGGCTTCGGGTCTGCAATGATGTTCCCTTCTCTTGTCTGGTCTAGGAAACCCTAGGGCACTGATTCGTTGACTGAACAGGGCTCATAACTTCGAGACCATCTAGGTCTGAGGCTGAGGGGCTGTAACCCTAAACCCTAAACCCTAAACCCCAGACCCTAGCTTGCAAGAGATGATTTCAAAAAATGTATGTTCATAACTGCTGCTTCCCCAGCGTGCCTTGGTTGGCTCTAGTGGCTCCTGGCGGGTTGGGGGCCCTAGGGTCCAGGGTTGGGTTGAGGGTGTATTGCAAACTTTGCATGACCAGAGACCGTCAAACTTCTGGCCCAGATATTCGAAAACTGTCTGACATTGGGCTTCGGGTTTTCGGCTTAAGGTTGATATAGGGTTTGGGGTTAGGGTTTCGGGCTTAGGGCAACGAAACTCCTTGCAAATTTGGACTTTGGGCCCCTTTGTGGAAAGCCGAAAACCGAGGGTGGCCATGTTCATTTAACAAAGGGTGATCTTAGTATCTTTGGGGGTTCTATCTTTGGGGGTGAAGAAAAATTATGGCACAGTTCTGCGACAGGCCCATCTCGAAGAAGTTCCACCCCTAATCCCCCTAAACCCTAATTACTTCCTAAACCCTAAACCCTCAAGCAGCTTTGCACGAACCCAGGAGCTCCTCATTCTCAGCGTCGCGGTCACGGCTGCGTGACCGCTTGTGCTTGCGCGGCCTTGCTGGTCTTCTAGCTGGGCTTGCACAAGGCTTTTTGAGCTTACGGAAGGAAGCTTACGGGGGTTTACATGGGGGTTTGTAGGGGCTAGGGCTTTGTAGAATCCACCTTCTCCGTCAGTGTCTGTAAACCAGGTGCGTATGCAGTCGTGTTTTCGCTTTGTTGCTATCTCATGCCCAGGGCCCATGAGAGTAAGAGACACCATGCAGTCACAACAATAGGAAGTAGCCTAGGAGCAACTCCCTAACCCAGAGACGTTCCTTCTCGTCAGTTTTTTTCCAAGAAGTTTTCATCACCACAAGAATACAGGCTATACGAGCCATTCATTACTTCGAGGGGGTGGGGGGGAGGGGGATGCCTTGCAGGTGGTTCGGTGTCAAACCCTAAACCCTAAACCCTAAACCCTAAACCCTAAACCCTAAACCCTAAACCCTAAGTGCAAGGGAGCTCCGGCTTAGGAGGCATTGAGGGGGAGGGCGTTCCTCTCAACAGCATCCTGAGGCAGGGCGCCGATCATCGCCGTCGCGGTTCTTCTTCTCCTTCTTGTCCTTCTTCCCTGTAAGGGTGGGCTTTCTTTACCCTGGGAGGGTCCTAAAGAATACCATGTACTACTACTGGGTTTTAGGTTTTGGGTTTCGGGTTTAGGGTTTAGGGTTTAGGGTTTAGGGTTTAGGGTTTAGGGTTTAGGGTTTAGGGTTTAGGGTTTAGGGTTTAGGGTTTAGGGTTTAGGGTTTAGGGTTTAGGGTTTAGGGGGTGTTCGGGGTTCGGAGTTGAGGGTCCGCGCCACCTGGGTTCCTGAATCGGGGATTGTGTGCATAGAGGGTTGAAGGGGCTCAAAGGCTTGGGGCTCAAAGGGCGCGAAGCCTTGGGGATTTTAGGGTTTAAGCTGGGTTTAGGCTCTAGAACTTGGGGGGGGAGGGGGGCGAGTTCCGAGCTGAGTGAAAAAAGGCCACACAGTTCAAGCCGAGATCACACAGAAATGTAAAAAAGAATCCTCGTGCCCTGAGCCCTAAACCCCGAATCCCAAACCCTCAACCCTAAGATCCGAAAATCCTAAAACCCTAAATCCCGCCCCTGATGCTTCGTCTCTCTCACGGAAACGCCCGAGACCCTGTTTACTGGGTCTCAATTCGGTTGAATGAGGGTTTAGGGGGTTAGGTCCCCCATCTGCCCGACAAAGTTCTGTAAGCCTTTAAAGGGGCTATTTAAGGAACCCCCTAAATCCTTGAGCCCTTCAACCCTGTAACCCCATAACCTTGTAACCCTATAAGCCTATAACCCGATGACCCCATCAATCTAAAACCCTATAACCCTACAACCCTAGAACCCTGCAACCCTACAACCCTAAAACCCGAAAACCCTAAACCCCGGCCCTGACCCTAAAACCCTAAACCCCAAACCCTAAACCCTAAACCCTAAACCCTAAATCCTAAAACCCTAAAACCCTAAACCCTAAACCCTAAACCCTAAACCCCTCAACCCCTCAACCCTAAACCCCCACAACCCCAACAAAACCCAAGGCCTTTGTGTCGCTTTTCCTCCCGAGCCGGACTTCGGCCTGTCTCCCGCAGACTTCTGGGAGTCAAGGGCCTTAGGGGTGTAGGGTTTAGGGTTTAGGGTTTAGGGTTTAGGGTCTAGGGTTTAGGGTTTAGGGTTTAGGGTTTAGGGTTTAGGGTTTAGGGTTGAGGGCGTGTTCGGGGGTCGGAGACTCTAGCGAAGGCATAGGGCTTACAGCCCAAACCCGAACCCCGTTCGGCCTTGAGCCCTAAACCCTAAACCCCAAACCCTAAACCCTAAATCCCAACGGAACTCCTGAGCCCTAAACCCCTCAACCCCTCAGCCCTAAACCCAAAAACCCTTAACCCCTCAGCCGTGCAACCGGCAAGTTCCTCAGCCAACGCAAAATTCCGAGACCCGGTGGGTTCAAACTTGCGGGAAGTACGGAAGGTTCTAGAGCATGTTGAAAGCGGTTCTAACGAAACGTGGACGTGACGTACAGCGTTTCCGACTATGCTGGGATTTTCTTTGCACCAACTCACCCGAGATTCGAATTCTGATCCCAGTATCAGGGAATACCAGTGTGCCCCAATTGTGCATTTGCATTTTGATCAGTGCCGATTTGGGCTCAGTATTGCAGAGATCCGTCACGGCCCTCGCGCGATCATCACAAAGTCGTCATTTGCGCCGAAATTTAACTGGAACAACACGCGCCCTTGCGCCTGTTGGTGTTTCACCTCCTCTGTACACTTCTTCGAAATTCCCCGATATAGAACGGTGTTGTCCAGGAACCGAACGAACCATGCACCACCCGATGGAGAAATGGATACATACTCAACCTCGCGCTGGCTTTCTTCCAAGAGGTTGTCAAGAGAACGCGGCAGTCTTTGCCAAAGAGTCGATCCATCCACTCGCCTCAGCCAGTACCCGTTTTCTGGTGCGAAACAGATGGCTTCCAAAGGCTCGCCTTCATGGATAGCATTCCGAAAAGAATTTCCAGACACCGCGAACCAGCTGTTTCTCTGCTGGAATTGGACGAAGTACCGTTCGTTGCTGCCGCAAGCAAACAATGTGGGATTGTTTCCCGCTTTTATCTCAAGCAGTATAGAGTCCCAAAGGCCTTGTGGAATTGATCGCTTCTCGACGGAAAACTTGCCTTCGCAACTAAACAAAGAAGCCCATCCCGATTGGTCGTGGTTGAGCGCTACGCATTGCGAACAACCCGTGGAATTCATGTAGGCGTCCTGCACATCAGCATCCGCGAAGAAACCATACTCGAACGTCTGAACAGTCTCTGGCTCGGTGTCCCCCTGCCATCGCACTCGAGCAGTTGCTCCATTGTTGTTTGTGGTAAATCTTTTCTTTCCAATTTTCTGGTTCGTAGTCTTAACATCGATTTCGCCGAGGCTGCCATCTTTCTCCAGTTCGCGGAACACCCACAGCCGTCGGTTGCCAGTGTATGCAAACCAGCATTCATCAACCTGTGAGATGATCATCTGAGGAATAATCGACACGTCAATCCGTCCAGATCGAAGCTCTTCCAACGTGTCTGTCACCAGCCTACCACAGCTGAACCTACAGCTGATGGAGTCATGGGAGAACCTCACATCTGAGGGGCGGATTCGCATCGTCAAAACTGAGATATATCAGACCATGGATGTCGAATGACGTGTAGAGGTCCCTTACCTTATGAGGGAAGTAGGGACCCTATCTAATCCCTTAAAGACTTAAAGGGTATACATAGTGCCCTAATTCCCTCATTCCCTGCTAACCCTGCTCGAGGGTTGACGATCTCAGCCCGCACCCGAGTGCAACCAGGTGGCCAACTCGAGCCTAGCGACGGATCATGTGTTACCATAATGCTGACTGCTCCAGACATGACCCAATACTGCAGCTGGATACCCCTGATTCTAACAAGGGCTAGGGTACGAAATCGAGTCCGAACCCCCCCCCCTTTCTTTGGTTCCACCCTTCAAGGCAACAGCTGCAGCAACACCGATACGAAGCCTAAACCCGAGCGCCAAAACGCCTCGAACCCAACAATCACGGCAATGCCTTGAGGCCTTAACATAGAAGGAAATTGGGTACCACTGGGAATCCCTCCATCCTAAACCCTAGAAGTGCTTCGGGTTTAAGGAGAAGGGTTGAAGGTTTCGGGTTTCGGGGCAAACCCACCTAAAACCCGAACCCAAAAAACTCCAATCCCAGGAGGTGCGGTCCTCTGGGGCTTGGGGACAGTCTTCGGCGCTTGGTGTCGCCATACCTGCCAAGCTCAGGTGGGCAAAGCCTTCGAAACCTAGAGTGGGAGGCAGCTCGGGTTGCATCGCGACAAAGGTGTAGAGCAGAGGGCCTAGGGTAGAGGGTGTAGGTGTAGAGTTTTGCCACGCTGTAGAGGTTAGCCGCACAGCCTGCTTGCCATGCGCGTTCGCTTTTGACCTGTGTGTACTTACGTCCCTGGATGCCATGAGAGGTTTCCTTCTTCAGCTTGTGTACAATCTGTACCCAAGCTGAATTGCAGGTGCGTGTAACTGAGAAGCTGCTTAGGAAGATGTGCACATGTCTCAGGCTGTTGCACGCCGTTGCTGTTCAGTCGCTGCTTCCTTCCATGCGCACGTGCAAGAGTGTGTGTACTGCCGCTTCGTATGCTCAAAAACATCCCTGCAACATATCACAAACCCCCGCAATCGACTGAAAACCACAATGAAAGCCCCACCACAACAACAACCTGGAAGTAAGCCGGACACTGAAGAACTTCAAAGACAACTCAGCACCTCAAGTCCTACCACATACGCTCTTCCGAATGACCGGTTTTGTTTAGGGTGCAGGTTCTGAGTACAAAGGAGCCGGGAAGCCCTCAGCCGAAAACCCTTCTTGAAGTTTCATGGGCAGCTGTAAGAACTTACAACGAGAGTGTATAGTCAATAGTTACTCACATATCCTCACTTATGTCTACCCACCAACATCCAAGTGAGCCCTCAACCCCCTGCCGCTCTCGTTCCGGGGTTTAGGGTTTAGGGTTTAGGGTTTAGGGTTAGGGTTAGGGTTTAGGGTTTAGGGTTTAGGGTTCAGGGCTACCTAAACCCCTGAGCCGCCGAGCCCAGACATCGTGTGTCGGCAGATCGTTCAGCTGCGACCTGGTGACACTTCTTAAATGTGGTACAGAATCTGGGGGGGGGTTTACGAAAACACGGGGCCCCAAATAGAGACCCCCAAATAGTAGGATTCCCTTATATTAAAAGACCCCAATAAGGTACCCTTACTTTCGGAAACTCCCCATCCTTGTTCTAAAGGGGTTTCGGCTTAGGGGCTGAAGCCCTGATTGCCCAGAGCCTCGCCTGGGTTTCAGCGCGGCCGGACGGAGCAACGTGGGCCCGGGGATAGGAGAGACGAAGATTCAACTTTATGGGGCTTTGGCGCGGCCAGATGCCAAGTAAGCTCTGCTTTTGGCTGAGACTTTTTGTGAAGGAATGATGGCTCTTCTAAGCTGAGAGCGGGTACTTCTTCAAGGCTCTCTTGTTGCACGTCTGGGGGTGTTGCAGATATTGCTGCTTGCAGGTGGGTCTTGGTAGAGCGTGACAAGCTAAGGGACGTGGGGGCAAGACTCGAACAACTCACCTGCCGAACCTAGGGATACGTAAAAGCTCAGGCTGTTTGTGGCGACCGCGACCCCTACGATCTGAGCCTGGGAAGGCGGTGTTTCTGACCATGGTGATTGCTGGGGGTCATTAAGGCATGGGGTTTGGGCAATTTGGGGTCTAGTTTAAAGGGCCCCGGCTTGGGGGATGAGAGGGCCTAAGTTTTAGTTGGGGTTGTGGTGGGTCCTGCGGCTGGGGTTTGGGAGTAGGGTTGATGGCTTAGAAGCTTAGGGCTCTCGGAATGACCTCATTTGTGAGCCTCCGTGCTTCTCTGGCACGAGATCTCGTTTACCCTAAACCCTAAACCCTAAACCCTCAGGAAGCTGAAAGGGGCTCCGGACAAGAAGTGAATGCACACAGCAAGGGCGAGTAATACGACGTAGCCTCTGAATTCGAGTCTTACTCGGTGGGGCACGCTGGACTCCCTTCCGGGGGTCTCTTCTCTACAGGGGTTCGGGTTTTCCAAGTTTGCTGACAACTGCGAGGGAGCCCTTGTTTTGACCTAACCCCCGCATACGCTCAACCCAGAACCAAACTGGCGTTGTTGGAACTAAAAACTTTGGCGAATTCCCTACACTCCTGGCCCCATGGCTTTGTCAGGGAACGGCACCCCCAATTAAACCCGAACAGCCACCCCCTAAGGCCCTAGAGCCCCTAAACCCCAAAACCCCAAAACCCTAAACCCCAAAATCCCCAGCACCCAAAAAAAAAACACCAAACCCTGAACCCCAACATCCCTCAACCCTAAACCCTAAACCCTCAACCCGAAACCCTAAACCCGAAACCCTGAACTTAACCCCAAACTCCCAAGTCCCAAACACCCTTTCGTCGCGTCGTGGCAAGTCGCCGGGGCCCGCAACTTCGCGGGCCCTGCAGCGCAGGCGTGCACCGACTCAAGGGCAGCCCTTGGGGGGTTTGGGGTTTGGGGTTTAGGGTTTAGGGTTTAGGGTTTAGGGCTTAGGGTTTAGGGTTTAGGGCTTAGGGTTTAGGGTTTAGGGTTTTTGGGGGGCTTGGGGGGGATTTGGGTTTTGGGGTTTGCGGTTAAGGGTTTTGGGTGTACTGTTTCGGGGTTCGGGTTCAGCGTTTAGGGTTAGACCTTCAGACCCTCACGCCCACCCAAATCTTCGCCCCCAGAGGTCCCATGAGTCGCGAGGATCGTCGCGTGACAGCGCGCGCGCCTTGCTTAGCGGGCTTGGAGTCGACTCTGCCTTGGGTTTAGGGGTTTAGGGCTTAGGGTTTCGGGTTTCGGGTTTAGGGATTGAGATTGGAGTTTCGGGTTTTGGGGTTTAGGGTGTGGGGAGTTGCGTGTCGGGCTTAGGGTTCAGGGTTTACGCGCTTAGGGGCTTTACCCGGAAACCTAAACCCGAAACCCTGGATCCCAAAACCCTCAACCGCCTCAACCCCAGACTCTTGCGACCTAAACCCCTAAGGCGAACAACGTGGAGCCGAACCTTCACAGGGTCCTTAGGGGAGGGGGTTTCGGGTGTAGGGTTTGGTTTAGGGTTTAGGGTTTAGGGTTTAGGGTTTAGGGTTTAGGGTTTAGGGTTTAGGGTTTAGGGTTTAGGGTTTAGGGTTTAGGGTTTAGGGTTTAGGGTTTAGGGTTATGTAACACCACTATCCCTAAACCCTAAACGCTAAACCCTAAACTCCTTGATGCCTTCGACGCCTAAACCCTCAACCCCAAAATGTCTTAAACCCCAAACCCCAAACCCCAAACCCCCATGAATGAAAAAGGGGCCCTTGTGGTCCAGGTTTTGTAAGGTCCTTCAGGGGAGGGGGTTTGAGGGCCAGAGGCTAGAGGCTAGAGGAAGGTTGAGGGTAAACCCCAAATAACCCCCACTCACACAGCAACATGCCTGTCCTAGAGCTTAGGGTTTCGGGGCCTCTCTGCCAGCAAGGGCGCGCGATGAGAAACCGTCTACATCGCAAGCGGCACGGAGACTTCCACACGGCCCTGTCTTTTGAACCCTGAATCCTAAGACTCGAAACCCTAAACCACCAACCCCTAAACCCTAAACCCTAAACCCTAAACCCTAAACCCTAAACCCTAAACCCTAAAAACCCAACACTAGCCCTTGAGCCCTAGGTCTCCCATCCTAAACCCTCTTTAGAGGGACCTGGGGCTTGGGGGGCTTTTGGAGCCCTGGGCCTACGGAACTCGGGCCGCGCGCGAGAAGCCGGGCATCAACTTTGTGCCACGGCAGTGAGATAATGAAACGCGGCGCGGGTAAGGATTCAGGGTTGGAGTTGTCCTAAGCCCTAAACCCTAAACCTTAAACCCTAAACCCTAACCCCTGTAAAGCCCTCTCTATAGGGTTCAGGGTTAGGGGCTCGAGTTTAGGGAGAGTTGAGGGTTTAGGATGCTAGGGGTGTCTCGGGGACCCGCTTCGTTTACGCCAAGACTTGAAAACAAGCCCGCTTAAAATTCCGCGGACGCCGTGGTGTCAGACAAAATGTCACAAATCACTCTCAAATGGGGGCGCATGCACTTCGCACTTTTAGGCTGCGCGGCTGCCCTCAAGTTGCAAACGTGGCCTCGGCGGACAAGGCTTGCTCAGACAAAGATGACACCCTTTAGGATCATAGCAACAAAGCAATCTCTAGAAAGGAGATTGCTTCAGAACAACACTTCAGGTTGGGTGCCGCATTATGCAGGGGGCCCAAAAAAGGGCCCCTAATTTACAGAACTACCCATACGACGGGTCTCGTGTACAGCGTATGCCCTGTGCTTTGAGGATACCAAAACAGCCAGACATCACGAGTGTTTAAGTGTACCGAACTCCTCGGTAGACCCCGAACAGCTTTGCCACCCAGCCCCGTATTGTAAACCCTAAACCGGTTTATGGTTTCGGGTTTAGGGATTAGGGTTTAGGGTTTAGGGTCAAACCTGGACCCCCCCAAAAAACAAAACCCAAAACCCGGTAAGTTCTGTGAGGAAAGGCCCGGCCTCTACGCGGTCCGCGTGTAGTCGCCTCCAGGCTCTCAATGCCAAGGGGGCTCAAGGGCTGGTTTAGGGGTTGGGATTTCATGGGTTTAGGGTTTAGGGTTTAGGGTTTAGGGTTTAGGGTTTAGGGTTTAGGGTTTAGGGTTTAGGGTTTAGGGTTTAGGGTTTAGGGTTTAGGGTTTAGGGTTGGGATTTCATGAGTTTCCCTACTACCCCCCTCTATACAGGCAACCCCCCGAGGTTCCCCCCACAAATAGCCTTTGATTAGGCTGAATTATCCCTAAATAGCCTTGATTATAGGGGGAACCTAGGTAGCACAGGAGGGGGAACCTAGAGGCTCAACGTGCTGTTCTCCCACCGCATACTATGGGCCCTGAAAATACCCGCATATACCCTTTTCAACCCAAGGGCCCCTACTTCAGAACCCTGTTATGAACCATGTTTAGGGCCCATGGAAGCCCAGGCCTCCCTATGTAATACTGCCCTCAAGCTCAGATCTCTCTAGGGATCCTAACTCTCGAATTCCGGAAGAATCAATTAACCCCCCCCGCCCCACCCCCGATCCAAAGACTCCCCAATTCCCAAAAGGCCAAACCTCCAGGGCCCAAGATAAGCTAAACCCTAAACCCTAAAGCCTAAAGCCTCCCAACGCCCACGGCCGCCTACTTTGCTGAAGCTGTCCGCGTTATCCCTGCGCGAGGGCGAATCTCAGTCACAAGGCACAAACCCTAAACCCCAAACCCCCTCTGAAGCCCCAATCCCCCGAAACCGCCCAAAAACCTTAAAGCCTCGAAAGCCCGCAAGCTACAGAGCCTAGGCCGTTTCAGGTTTAGGGTGTAGAGTATGGGGTTTAGGGTGTGGGGTTTAGGGTTTTGGGTTTAGGGTTTAGGGTTTGACTAGGGTTTAGGGTTTAGGGTTCAGGGTTTATGGTTTAGGGTTTTTGGAGGCCCTAACTTTAACCCTAAACCCTAAACCCTAAACCCTTCAACCCCTGAACCACAAAATACCGTTTCCAAGCCTGGTCGCTGGGCGCCACACCAGCTTCTCAAGCTTCTTAGGGTTTGGGGCTTAGGGCTTAGGGCTTAGGGTTTCGGGTTTAGGGTTTAGGGTTTAGGGTTTAGGGTTTAAGGTTTAGGGTTTAGGGTTTAGGGTTTAGGGTTTAGGGTTTAGGGTTTAGGGTTTACGAAAATCGGGGACCCTTAATATAAATCCCCACATAATAGGATTCCCTTATAAGGACCCCAAAAAGGTACCCCCGAATTGCGGAAACCCCCCTTATGGGGCTCGCAGCCTTCAGCCTAAGAAAACCAGAAAGCTGACAAATAGGGGGTTTAGGGTTTAGGGTTTAGGGTTTAGGGTTTAGGGTTGAGGGTTGAGGGTTTAGGGTTTAGGGTTTAGGGTTTAGGGTTTCAGGTTGGGTCGGCTGCTGTAGTGGTATTTCTCAACTTATCATGAACTCCTGAGAAGCGCTGATGGCTGCTGAGCCAGTGGAAAAATGTCCAACCATAGGCTCCGAAAACCAAACCCTAAACCCTAAACCCTAAAAACTAAACTTCAGACCAGGGAGAGGTTGGGGTAAAGAGTCTGGGGCCGCGGGGCTTCGGGCTTAAGGAAGAACACGGAAGCTCTGGACCCTCAGCCCTAAACCCTAAACCCTGAACCCTGAACCCTAAACCCTAAACCCCAAACCCCAAACCCTAAACCCTAAACCCAAACCAGTCGGCGGCCCATCTATCGCGGCCAAGCTTTGGCAGCAAAGGACACCCCCAGCCTCGACAACTTCCACGGGACGATGATGAAGAGGGCCTTGGGCAGCTCGCATGGGTTTAGGGTTAAGGGTTTAGGGTTTAGGGTTTGGGGTTTAGGGTTTAGGGTTCAGGGTTTAGGGTTGAGGGCTTAGGGTTTAGGGTTCAGGGTTTAAGGTTTAGGGTTTAGGGTTTAGGGTTTAGGGTTTAGGGTTTAGGGTTTAGGGTTTAGGGTTTAGGCTTATGTTAGTTCTGCTGGTTTTTCTTAGCTCTACCGACTAGTCCACGGTGATCTCCTCAAGGCAGCCCCGGATGCACCCATTTGCACAGCACTCCTTAGCTTGGTAGCCCAGTAGCCATATTCAGCCCCCCCTCCCCAAACTCCCCGGAAACCAACCCACAAACCCCAAGCCCTAAATGCCAAATCTCGAAACCTCTCGAAAAGAAAACTGGCAACCCTAAGCGCGAACTTAAGTTCCGAAACCCTAAACCCTAGCCCCAACACTCCGAAACGTTTTGCCCTAAACCCAAATAATTAATTGCAAAACCCGAACCCAAATAATTAATTGCAAAACCCGAACCCTAAACCCAAACCAACCGAAATACCCCAATACTCAAACCCTAAACCCTAACCCCTAAAGCCCTAAAGCCCTAACGCCCTAAACCCGAAACCCTAACTCCTAAACGCTGAACTGTGAAACCCCAAAACCCTCAATCCGAAACCTCAGCCCAAAACTCTCAACCCTAAACCCTAAATTACTTTAACGCCTGAACCCTAAACCCTAATACCCGAAAACCCTAAGCCCAAAAACCCTTGAGGCGCCCCGCGATGATCAGGCTCAGGAGCCCGGAGATCACGTAGCTGAGCGGGTGGGCGGTTGAGGGGCTTTCGGGGCGCTCAGAAAGGTTTCGGGTTTAGGGTTTAGGGTTTTGGGCTTTGGGCTTTGGGCTTTGGTTTTGGTTGTTGGGGCTTTAGGGGGTTGAGGGGGTTTAGTGGGTTGAGGGGGTTTAGGGGGTTTAGGGTTTAGGGGGTTTAGGGGGTTTAGGGGGTTTAGGGGGGTTAGGGGGGTTAGGGGGTTTAGGGGGGTTAGGGGGTTTAGGCTTCTATGTTTAGGCTTCCCTCCCCCCTCCCGCCTTGGGGACTGCAGAGCCAAACTGCTCCTAAACCCGAAAGCCCTGGAGCCTTACACCCTTAACTTCTACTGTGAAACCCCAAGAGCCCCAAACTCGAAACCCAAAAAACAGTTTTAAATTCCCCAAGACCCTGAACCACATCCGAGAGACCCTGGCCCCTTCGCACACCTGTTGGCAATCAGGCGGAAGCCGTTCATGCCACGGTAGCACATGTTGTCCGTCAGCCCCTGGTACTCACATGCTTGGCGCTTTTAGGAGTTTAGGGTTTGTTGCTGCATCATTAGGGTTTAGGGTTTGGGGTTTAGGGTTTAGGGTTTAGGGTTTCGGGTCATGGCTCACTTGAAAAGACATCACGGGGACCTCTCCCTCCCTCTCTCTCTCTCTCTCTCTCTCTCTCTCTCTCTCTCTCTCGGGAAAGCACGGGTCCCGAACCTCACATACACATAATATCTACTCCGATGCATACCTTCGAGGGTTCCTATATCCTCCCCGGAGACTCCCTGAGCAACGGAAGCTGGATCTTACGGTAGCCTAGGAATAAAAAACGGCAGCCTTTTGGGATAAAGGATGGTTGAGGGTTTAGGCTTCTCCTTGTTTGGAGGGCCCCTACGGGTGGTGAGTTGGTGGTTTAGGGAGTTGTTAGAGCCTAGGGGTTCAGGGTTCAGGCTTCAGGGCGGTCTGCTTCACAGGTGGGACTCAGGGCTTCAGGGTTTCAGAGTTTGGGGCTTAGGCGCCCACGTACCCCCTTAGGACAGAAGTGTACCTTACCGAAAGAGCCTCGCACGCTTGTCCCGGCCTACCTCACTAGCCGCCGTCCCAGATACCTCTGTGTCCTTGACCCCATTGCGAGTAAGCTTGCTGAAAGGGCCTCAAGCCCGACCGTTACACCTAAACACCAAACCCCTAAACCCTAAAACCCTAAACTCTAAACCCTAAACCCTGTACCCTTAACCCTAAACCCTAAACCCTGTACCCTAAACCCTAAACCCTAAACCCTGTACCCTAAACCCTAAACCCTAAACCCTAAACCCTTTCCGCCTCCCAGAAGGCTCTCATGAAGCCGCAGTTCCTTGGGGGCTACGACACTTTAGGGTTTAGGGCTTAGGGCTTAAGGTTTAGGGCTTAGGGTTTAGGGTTTCGGGTTTAGGGTTTCGGGTTGGGGTGTAGGATTCAAAAAGTGCTTGTCTTCGTGGCCCTGAAGTTGGGACACATAAGCCCTGGAGCCCTTAGGCCCGACAAATCCCTTTCTGCACGGCCGAAAGACTCCATCTCCGCTTTCTAGGGAGCAGTCTTTTTACGTCACATCAGGATGCCGGCTTGAATTCAGAGAATCACCCTCACCCTACAACGCACTACTCTGTAAACCATGAACCCTGACCCTAAAACCTAAAACCTAAACCCTAAACCCTAAACCCTAAACCCTTCAGGATGGAGCTTCAGTGTGGAAGGTTGAGGGTTGATACCCAGCATCATTTGTGGGCAAGGTTGCTTGGAGCCTCATGGGTAGTCTTCAGCGGACTACACGTAGGGCAGGCAATATCATGACACCTCTATTGGGCCACCTATCACCCTACTTAGGACGACCCATGAGTTAAGAGTTGGGCTCATAGCCTGCAGGCAGGGCCCTAAACCCTAAAACCTAAACCCTAAACCCTAAACCCTTACTGTCCCAGTTGCATAGTCTGAAATCCAAGTCCCGAACCCTTAACCCCTACCTCGCCCAGCCACCCTGTCACCCTTCTATCCATCAACACGACATGAATCTTAATCTCTGTACACACAGCACGCGCAGCGCAAACCGCACAGATAGCGGTTTGGGCTTCGGGTTTCGGGCTTGAGGTTTAGGGCCCCTGGGTTTAGGGTTCAGGGTATAAGGTTGAGGTTTTGGGGTTTAGGGTTTTGAGTTTAGGGCACAGGGCTTAGGCTGAGCCAAGTCGCAGGTTATCCAGCAGGCCCGTGACCTTTCGGATGACGTCCCTCTGCACCTTTGCTCACGCAAGGCTCCAGACAGACATCCGCAGCGCATGTATCTGCGGTGGCTGCCAGAATCCTAAACCCATATACAAAAAAGTATGCATGCATTCATGTTTATGCCGTTTGTTGAAAGTAAACACGTGTGAATATGCAAAGTTTTTGTTTTGCTTCCCACTGAATTTGACGCCTTCAGACCGTAGGATCGGGTAGCCGATTGCTACTCGACTTCTTGAGCTACTCGAACTGCCTAAGCATGTGCCTCAGTCTTAAGCGGTAGTAACCCTGAAGCCCCAAAGCCCGCGCCGCCCTCAACCCTAGAACCCTCGGGAATGTAATCCAGGCTGATGTAAAGGTATATAAATAAAGGTAGATAAATAAAGGTATATAAATATAAATGAAGTATATAAATAGAGGTATATAATAAAAGGAATATAAAATACAGGCAAATTTTTCAAGGCATATAAAGTGTGAACCAGAAACCTTTGCCGTAGGCCCTGGCGAGATCCTGCAGGTCAGTGAGGATGGTGTCCACCAACTGGCCAAGGGCTTAGTTTTAGGCTTCGGTGTTGGAGGGCAATTCAGATGGGGCCAAAAGAGGGTGTTGTAAGATTATGATTCGGACCCCTAGAAACCTAGAGTCCTCTCCAGATCACCCCCAGATGAAGGCCTTCGGCAGCTTCAGCTTTGGTAGGAGGTTTCAAAATTGGTGGGGTTTTGTAGATCCGGGGACTGCTAAGTTTCTCCACTCCCTCGTGGATACGACTTCACAAGCACATAATCCGTTTTCTTGTAATCCATGTTTCTTGTTTTGGACAACCGTGAGGTGACCGCAACCTTGCTGCCTTATTTATTGGCGGGCATCCCCCTCTGCATACCCCCCCCCCCCCCCCCGGATCCAGTGAATACTTGGAGGAGGTCCCATAGTCTATCAACATGTGCTTTGGCTTTTTGGACAAAGTCTACATCTCAATACTTCCTGCATCTGAGATCATTTCCATTAAAAATTTCTGGGATTTTACAAGTAATAATCTTTGGTCACCAATCAATGGTCTTTGCCATGTCATCTATTTCTCTTCTTGGAAGTCTTGTTTGCGGGCGCATCATATGTATACTTTAGCTTTAGAAAATGATACAAGAGCTTATTTCACAGGAGCAACAATCTTAATATCCTTACCAACTGGTACCTTGGAAATCCACCATTCTTACACCTTCGAATTAGTTCTGTCTTCTTCTCGCATCTCTTTTTCTTAATATTTACTATAGGTGGCTGTACAGGAATAATTCGCCCGCACGATGATTACGCACAACTCCATCACCTAGTCGATTTCTCCTTCATGCCCATCAGAATTCTCACGATATTATTAAAAGTGTGAGAACCAGGTGAGCGAAGTGAGCACACGGCCCTTTTCATAGTTTCAGTTGGCGCTGGTTTGTCGTATTCACGCGGCGAAAATTGAACTGCAAAATCGTAGACTTTACGCTAAAGTCCAGTTAAAGACTCTTCAAGCCTGTTAACCCCGCACACCCTAAACCCGCTTTGACAAACACAGTTCGGAGAATTGACCATGTAGGTGTAGGGCTCAGGATTTCACTTGAGCTTGGGTTTTTGGGTGAGGTCTAGTACAAGTTTAGGGTTTAGGGTTAAGGGTTAAGGGTTCAGGGTTTGGGGTTTAGGGTTTAGGGTTTAGGGTTTAGCATTTAGGGTTTACGGTTTAGATTGTAGGCTTTCGGGTTTAGGGCGTAGGATGTTTCGGAGAGGGAGCAGCTCGCACATGCCGGAAGCACGCTTGCCGTGATGTCGTCGAAGTATTCGAAGACCTGGTCAAGGCCCCCCCCACCCTCATCACACCCTTCCAGACATCCAGCTGTGCCAAGCTCACCGCAGGCATCTTGCAAAAACCCCTAAGTCCTAAATCCTAAAACCCTGAAACCCTCAACCCCTAAACCCTAAACCCCCTAACCCTCAAACCATCAAACCTAAAACCCTCTCCTCTATCATTCTGGGACGGAGGCTTCCGGCGCAGCCAAAGGCGCTCTTCAAAGAGTCACGAACCGTGCCATGCCCTGTCTACATGATCACCGGGTTTAGGGTTTAGGGTTTAGGGTTTAGGGTTTAGGGTTTAGGGTTTAGGGTTTAGGGTTTAGGGTTTAGGGTTTAGGGTTTAGGGTTTAGGGTTGGAAATGACTTGGGCCCCTGTGCTTACTCTCAGGACTGCAGTACGTGCGTACGCCTCCCGCATGTTCTTCTGAAGATGTGCAAGACATGATGCCGCGTTTAGCCCAAACCCCAAAACCTTACACCCTGAACTCTGGACCCTGACTCCAAGCCTAAGCCTGAAAGCCCCCCGAGCACACGAACCCTTCAACTCTCAACCTCAAAGAGAGAGCCAACCCGTAAACAATGCGATCCCTCACCCGATGCTCGAAACCCTTTGAACCCTAACTTTCTAAACCCTAAACCCAGCCGGAAACCCAAAACCCTAAATCCGTCTTGCTGGAAGGCCTTCTCAAGATCGTCCTTGGCATCCTTCACAGTCCTGAAAAGGGTTCTTACAGTCAGGGTTGTTCTCGGTGTTTGGGGTTTAGGGTTTAGGGTTCAGGGTTTAGAGTTCAGGGTACGCTTTGAAGGGTGTAGGGGGCCATAGGGGCTCCTTCAAGCATCGAACACCTTCAAGAGTCATCTGTCTCTGCCCCGCCTGAGATCCCCTCAAGTAGGTCAGAAGCCCTTTCAGTCGACTACCTGGAAAAAATCAATTACCACTACCATGGGTCTTGGGATAGGAGCTAAGGCGTAATAAATATTCGCGCTTCCGAGTGCAGGGGAGCGTGTGTGTTTGCACTAGCCTTCAGTGAGAGCCCTAAACCCTAAGCCCTAAATCCTATTCCCAGGCCAAGGGGGGGTGCTGCCAGGACCGGGTGTGGGGGGGCGCTGACATGCATGCGACACGGTTATAGGGTGTAAGGTCTAGGGCTTAGGGTTTCGAGTTTAGTTTATAAGTTTTTAAAATTTAGAGTTTAGGGTTTAGGGTTTAGGGCTTAGGGTTTAGGGTTTAGGGTTTAGGGCTTAGGGTTTAGGGCCTAGGGCTTATCCTGCTCTCAAGGCCCTCCGAACTCCGCGAGCCTAGGCCCCTGAGGACCCGACTGCTCGAACTCAGCAAGGTCGCACCACCTGGGCTCCGGGAAGCTAACTTCGCCTGGGGGCGTGGTTTAAGGTTTAGGGCTTAGGGTTTGGGGTCCGAGGTTTAGGGTTTAGGGTTTAGGGCTTAGGGTCTCGGGTTTAGGGTTTAGGGTTTAGGGGTTTAGGGTTTAGGGTTTAGGGCTTCGGGTTTAGGGCTTCGGGCTCAGGGCTGAGGGCTTAGGGCTTAGGGTTCGCGTTTGAGTGTTGAGGGGAGTGCTGGAGGATCCCCAAGTCTTCAGGGTCCAAGGGCTCAAGGCTCAAGATTGAAACCCCCAAAAGCTCGGAACCCTAAACCCTAAACCCTAAACCCTAAGCCCTAAGCCCTAAGCCCTAAACCCTAAACCCTAAACCCTAAACCCTAAACCCTGAGCCGAATATGAAACCCCCCCCCCGCCCCCCTAACATTAAATACCCCCCGGTATGATTATATTGTATTGTAGTGTATGGGGGGGGATTTGAATATATGGGGGTCGGGGAGGGTTTAATATTAGGGGGAGGGGATGAATCCCTGAGCCCTAAAACCCGAACCCCAAAGGTAAGTTTCAGGGTTCGAGGTTTCATGGCGCCTTTGAGGCCTAGGGGTTTGGGGGTAAGCTGAATTCGGGTTTAGGGTTTAGCTCAATTAGGGCTTCAGGGTTCAGGGTTCAGGGTTCAGGGTTCAGGGTTCAGGGTTTAGGGTTTAGGGTTTAGGGTTTAGGGTTTAGGTGTTCCGGTTCACTTTTGAAGATTCAGGGGGCCGCGACTTGCGATGCGCCCGAGCGGCTTGGTGTGCGTGAACGTCTCTCCGGCGGGAGAGAGGCAGGTCTGGCACCGAGGGCTTTGTTAGGATGTAGGAAGTAGTCCCGGAAGCCCCACGTGGTTTCGGAGCCTGGGGGCTTAGGGGCTCAGTGGCTGAAGGGTTCAGATTTGTTTAGGGGCTTAGGGGTTTGGGGCTCAGGGCGTCAACCATCTGAATCGTTCTGGAGCGGAACACACACACCTTCCTTCCAAGAATAACTGCAAAACCACTAAACTCAGTACCGCTCCACCACGGCAATCATTCCACTTGTAGTTGCATAGGTAGCTACCCTGAACCCTGCATATAATATATTAAGCCCTAAACCCTAAACCCTCAACCCGAAACCCTAAACCCTGAACCCTAATCCTCAACAAGAAACTTCAACCGGAAGACAGGTCAGGTCAGCGTTGCTCCAGTCGCCAGGTCCGTTCTGGCAGTGTGGTGTTGGGGGGCATGTGGAAAGTCTCATGCGAAATCATTCAGGGCCTTTGCTACCGGTCTAGGGTTTAGGGTGTAGGGTTCAGGGGGCTCAGGGTTTTGGGGCTCAGGGCCTCTCATCCAACAAGCCCAAACGTACAAAGGCGAGGCTTCTCCACCCGCTTTGCGCTTAAGCTCCAGTCTTCTGGCCTAAACCCTAAACCCTAAACTCGAAACCCTACACCCTAAACCCTAAACTCTGACCCCCAAACCCCTAGCCTCCACCTGTAGGGGCAACCCTCAACAAACATTTTCGGTGTGGGTCCGTTTTCACTATGCGGAAAGGGAAGTAAGGAATTTGCTCTGCATTGCTATACCAACGGGCTTAGCGTACAAGACCCCTTAAACCCGTTAAACCTTGCAACCCTAAACCCTAAAACCTTAAACCCTCAAACCCTTAAACCCTTAACCCTCAAACCCTTAACCTTAAAGCCCCTTAAACCTTGTAACCCCCAAAGCCCCAAGAAATCCCCTCTCCCCTAAACCCTAAAGGCTTAATCCTTGAAAGCCCTAAGGGATTAGGTTTCGGGTTTAGGGTTTTGGGTTTGGGGTTTGGGGTTTAGGGTTTAGGGTTTAGGGTTTAGGGTTTAGGGTTTAGGGTTTAGGGTTTAGGGTTTAGGGTTTAGGGTTAGGGCTTAGGGTTGAGGGGCAAAGCCCCGGGGCTGGCGCCTTGGTCATGCTCGCCGGCCGGCACTTGGTGGTGCCACCGTTGGTGGTCGTCAGGTAGGTGCACCGGAACCTCTCTTCGGGTTCTGGCGGGTTTAGGATTTAGGGGTTTAGGGGTTTAGGGTTTAGGGTTTTAGGGTTTAGGGTTTGGGATTAAGGGGTTTAGGGGTTGAGGGTTTAGGGGTTTCGGGTCACCTGAACCCAAAAAAAACAACCTGAAGACTGCCGACCTCCTGCCGGGAGCTCGAACTCTGCTGTCTCTTGCAACTCAAAAGCATCAGCGCTTTTAGGGGCTTTGGGAGAGCTGAGGGTTGAGGATTGGAGGCTTCGGGTGTTCGGGCCGAGGGGATGACAAGCCCTTAACACTAGACCCGAAAACCTAAACCCTAACCCCTAAACCCTAAACCCTAAACCCGAAAACCTAAACCCTAAACCCTAAACCCTAAACCCTAGACCCTAAACCCTAAACCCTAAACCCTAAACCCTAAACCCTAAACCTGGAAAGCTGTTTGCCAAGGGCAGGGCCGGTTCTGCGTCACCAGGGGCTGCCTCGTGCAAAGGTTCCCTACAGGCCCTACCTTACTTAAGGGTTTAGGGTTTTGGGTTCAGGGTTTAGGGTTTAGGGTGTAGGGTTTAGGGTTTAGGGTGTAGGGTTAGGGTTTAGGGTTTAGGGTTTAGGGTTTAGGGTTAGGGTTTAGGGTTTAGGGTTTAGGGTTTAGGGTTTAGGGTTTAGGGTGTAGGGTTTAGGGTTTAGGGTTTAGGGTTTAGGGTTTAGGGTTTAGGGTTTAGGGCTTAGGGCTTAGGGCTCAGGGCTTAGGGCTTAGGGCTGCTGAGTTTTGGGGTTGAGGTTTAGGGCTTGCAGGTTTCTCAGGTCCTTCGGTTCAAGCAAGGTCTAGGGGGTTCGGGATGGGTTTGGGGTTTGGGGTTCAGGGTTTAGGGTTTAGGGTTTAGGGTTTCGGGTTTAGGGTTTAGGGTTTAGGGTTTAGGGCTGCTGAGTTTTGGGGTTGAGGTTTAGGATTCTTCCTTACGGTGTAGAAGCTCGACCTTTCGCGGTCTTTGGGGAGAAGCTTAGGGTTTTGGTCTTCTGGGTTTTGGGCTGGCAAACCACTGCGCTCCCGTCGAGGCTAGCCCCCCCCCCTCCGGTCCCCGACGCTCTGAGCCTAAAGGCTTGACGTGGGGTCAGCGGGTTTCGCAGGCAGTGGGCAAGCCTGCGCCCCAAACATTTGCAGGGTTTCGGGCTCAGAGTTTAGGATTTAGGGCGGCCCTAAACCCTAAACCCTAAAGCCTAAAGCCTAAACCCTAAACCCTAAACCCTAAACCCTAACTCCTCCTGAGTGTCCGCGCTTGGCGTTCTGGACGAAGGCCGTAGACGCCTGGCAGGCGGCCTGGGTCCTTGGTATACAGAGGGTTGAGGGTTTGGGGTTTCGGGGTTTGGGATTTGGGGTTTAGGGTTTAGGGTCTAGGGTTTAGGGTTTAGGGTTTAGGGTTTAGGGTTTAGGGTTTAGGGTTGGTTTAGGGTTTAGGGTTTAGGGTTTAGGGTTTGGGGCTCAGGGTTTAGGGTTTAGGGAGCTCCTTCGAGGTTCAGGTTTAGGAAGTTTGGGCTTTGAGGTTAGGGTTTGGGGTCTCGGGTTTGAAGCTTGGAGTTGAGGGTTTGGGGTTTGGCTTAGGGTTTTGCAGCTCGGGGCTTTGGGGCTTTTTGAGTTGAGGGTTTGGGGCTTCGGGGCTTCGCGGACTACGACCTTGCTTGAGCGAGGGCTTTCCTTTCACTCCCCCGCCAACAAGGAAGCCCCGAAAGCCAACCTGGCGGCAAAATCAGGCCAGACTGCTGGCACCCAAAATCCCCCCAAAATCCTAAGGCCCTAAGCGCCTAAACTCCAAATCCCTTAAACACCTGAAGCCCAAAACCCTCAGACCCCAAAACTCTAAACCTACTGTTGGCTAGTACGGAATGGGGGACTGAGGTACCCTATATCATCCCTTAGAGGGTATATATAGGGCCCCATTTCCTTCGTTCCCTGCTAAGCAACCGTAAGAAAACCCTAAGACCCTCTTCCTTCACCTTCCGAGTCTCCACAAGGCACCCGCAATCCCCCTCAGAGTCCCTTGCACTCAGCTGTGTCCTCTTCGTCCCTCCAAAAAAACCCTAGAGTCTAGGGTCCCCCGAAGTTCCTTACACTCTAAACCCTAACCCCTAAACCCTAAACCCTAAAGCTCGTTGAACTCAAAACAGCCTCCGACCTCTGCTGAGCCTCGCACGGGCCGGCGTTGCCTCGGGCAAGGTTCAAGGGGCGGAGGCTTCTCAAGCTTAGTGTGAGGTGAGGGTCTTAAAGCTTAAACCCCCCTGAGCCCACGAAATCCCTAGACCCCCTGAATTTACCACACCCCCTAAAGCCCCAAAAAACCGCAATGAAACCCTAAAAAGCTTAGTTAGGGCTTCTAGGCCGTAAAACCCGACCGGCGAACCCAAGAACACCTTCAGCTTGAGAGTCCGAGGGCCAAAAGCACCCCCCCATCCCCAGAACTGATTTTCTGATGGAACAAGCAGGGAACGCAGAACATGGGGAATAACTTCCCTTCTTTCCGTGCTCCTAGCATCAACGCACGTTAATGCTGAGAGTTCCTGATTTGGGGGTTTCTCATGGGATTTCCTTAGTTAAAACCTTCATACATGGGTAATTCAGGAAATCACGGTGACTTCTGCGTGAAGGTCCAAAACATCTCCCTGAACCTTGACCCAAAATTTAGAGGATTCGGGTGTAGGGTCAAGTGGCTGTATGCCAGACCTTTCTCAAAACCGGGCAATAGTGGTTCCCGCCTACAAGCTGCAAGAAACCTCAAAATTCGCTTGAAGGACCCTAAGCTCTCCCTCTACGCTAAGCCATAAACCCTAACCGACCCTAAACCCTTCATGGCCCCCAACCCTAATCCCAAACTATAGCCTGAACGTGAATTAAGCTTAGTCCCTCAGCACCCCTACCGACCTCCACCTCTCTGTGCCCCCGGCACGTCACGCCGCTCAACGTAGGACAAGTCCAAGACGCCTCGGACAAGTGCGAGTTCGGTGTTCAGGGGAAGGGTAAGGGTTTAGGAGAGGACATGTGAAGGTTCTCTAGTTAGTGGCCCTTCGGGCCCCAAAGCGTACGGCATCCATAAAAAAGCTAGTTTACTTCGAACATCCCCACCCTCACTGGGGAGAGATTCCGTGGGGTTGGGCACTCCAGGGACACTCTCACTCCAGGGACACTGTGGGGTTGGGCACCCTGGGGTGGGCGAGGAGTAAACCAAGTAGACCGGGCGAGGAGAAGTAGCCCGGGAGAGGAGAAGAGTTGAGTTTAAACTCTTACAACCCCACACCGAGGGTGGGGAAAAACGAAAAAAGGCACCGAATTTAGAGAAATACCCATGTGCTTGTCACAATTCACAGGGACTTATTGCTGGAGCTTAAGGTTTCGCGATTATTTAAGTAACTAATTGGGAGCCTGAACCACTAAACTCTGTATGCAGACGATACACCCCAAGCCCGAAACCCTCGGCTTAGGGTTTTGGGGGGGTTGGGGCTTGTCGGATTTTTGAGTGCTAAGGGATTGAAGGTTTGGAGTTGTTGCTTGATGGGTTTCTTCGGCCCCCCCTGCACATCAAAGAAACTCTTAGCAAGCCCGAAGCCCGAAACCTTAAACTCTAAAGACTAAACCCTAAACCCTAAACCCTAAACCCTAAACCCTAAACCCTAAACCCTAAACCCTAAGCCCTAAACCCTAAACCCTAAACCCTAAACCCAAATCCGCCATGGTCAGGCCTGCCTTGTTGGGGCCACATCTTCGTAGTTGGTTGGGGGTAGGTGGGGGGGCCTGGGTTTCGGAGTTCAGGGTTAAGGGGTTTCAGGGCTTTAGGGGTGTCAGGGATTTACGGGCTTAGGTTAGGGTCTCCGGTCTAGGTTTGGGGGTATAGGGTTTAGGGTTTATTAGGGTTTTGGGTTTAGGGTTTAGGGTTTAGGGTTTAGGGTTTACTTTAGCACTTGCAAAGAAGCTTGGCTTCGGGCGGCACTCGCGTAGTCATCAAGCGGCGGCACCGCGGCCCCTTCGAGGGTGAAGCCGTCCCTGACATTGGCTTGAGGGGTATCGGCTTTAGGGTTTAAGGCTTTGGGTTTAGGGTTGAGGGTTAGGGTTTAGGGTTTCGGGTTTAGGGTTTAGGGTTTAGAAACCTAGATGTACCGGATGATGTTGGTTTGGAAACGATTGGGGCGTCTTTACTGTTCATGTGGAACTTAGGATGTGTTTTTTTTAGGGTTTAGGGCGTAGGGTTAGGATTCAGGGTCGAGGGTGGTTTAGGATTCAAAGCCTAAGAACGCAGTGACATCTAGGTAATCTTCGCTCTTCTTCCTGGGCAGCAGAGGCTTGGTTGGACCAAACCCTGAACCGTTTTGGAGAGGCCCCTCTGAACACATATGAAAGACCTTTGGGGCGTAATGATGACGATGTCATCCGGGCTTAGCGCTTAGGACTTGGGGTCCACAACCTTCGGGTCTTAGGGTTTTTGGGGCTAGGGTTTGGGCTTCAAGGTTTTGGGGTTTAGGTTTAGAGTCTGGGGTTTAGGATTCTCGCCGCTGGGTCGGTGGTTTGGGCTTTAGAGGAGGGAATGGTGGGGGAACTCGTACGTGTGGGCAAAAATTCAGAGCCCTAAACCCTAAACCCTGAACTAAAGTGCTTGGGAGGGCTGAAGGCCCCAGAAGCCCCAGAAGCAGAGGAAGCCTAAACCACGAACATCAGGACCCTCACCCCCTGAACCACCTGCCAAAAGCGATGCCTTAACTATCCCCTAAACCCCTAAAGGTTTAGGGTTTTGGGCTTAGGGCTCAGGGTTCAGGGTTTTTGGGTTTAGGGTTTAGGGTTTAGGGTTTAGGGTTTAGGGTGAAGGGTTTATAGAACTTGTATAGGGTTTGGGTCCCAACAGCGTTTTGACCGAAACGTTTTGATCGAAACGCTTTCACCAAAAGTTCTGACCGAAGGGTTTTTGACCGAAACTTTTGACCGAAAGTTTTGACCCGAGTCGTTTTTTTGGATCCTGTTGTTGTACTCTTTTTTGGGGCTGCTGGGTGGTCCGGATTTTTGGGTGTTTCTGTGCTTTCTGGGATCTGTCGGGCTGTCTGTGGGCTGCCGGAGCCATTTGGGCTTTCCGGGGGCTGTTGGGATTACGCAGGGTCTTTGCCTGGGGGCTGGGGTGAATGGCCAGCAGCCCTCCTGGTCGGGGGCTGATGTCTCGCAGCAGCGTGTGCCCAGTCCGGTCCGGAAGGTTCTTCGGGGCATGCTCGCTGCGTGCTGCGAGAGTTGTGACTTGGCTTCGCGGGCTGTTGCACCTGGCTCCTCTTCCGGCTGATCTTCCGGAGGCTCGCCTTCGGGTTCCTCTGCGTCGCTGCTTCCGACCTCCTGCAGCCAGGCTTTGTTGTTTGCACGTGTTTGATACACTGGCGCCCAGTTGTCTTGGCACGCACGCTGCCTCGCACACGACATCAGAAGGGGCGGAAGGCTCTGACGCCACTGTCAGTTCAAGGCTTGCGCTGCAATTGAGGACGCGACGCTGCTTTGACGATTAAGTACTGAGGCAGAAGATGGTGGGCATGTTCGCCCCGTGAGTTGGACGATCTTGCACGCAAAGAGGAGGCGCCGTCCTGGCTCCACCCTGACAGCGACAACATACACAGTTGGCTCTGCGCAATCGGTTTACTGAGCTCGGGACTCTGGCTCAACTTCGTCGGTCGTTTCGGCTTAACTTCGAACTTTGACTATGAACGCCAAAACTACTGAGGTCGGCACTGCCGGCAAGAAGCTGTGGCAGACACGTGCAAGCAGATTATCTACAAGTGGAACAGTACCCTCGAGCCTTGGGTTTGTCCAAATTACATGAGCAAATCACTGACTCACCAGCTTGTTTTGTGGAGCTGTTTAGGCTTCAGGGATGGTTTCCATGCGCTCGCGTAAGCGTGCGTTCGTGCTCGCGGCAGTTTGAGACATGATCACGCTGCATCATTTTGCTTGTAAGGCAAGAGCACACGAGCCAGCTGCGCAGCTCGGGCGGCAAAGGATCGACTTGGATTTGCAGCAGCCGCTAGCGCACATCCTGCTCACAAAGGCAGAGCACCAAAGTCAATATCTGCCTGAAGCATGCCTGACCAGACGTGAAGCTGGCACACACCTAACACAGCGACGACCTTTCCAAACCTTTGAATTCTGCCGAGTCACCTGGGATTATTCTCTGTAACTGGCTGGGATAAGCTTGCCAAATGGACTTTGCCGCCGGGTCACCTGGGATTCTCCTTGATTGCTTAAACTTTCCAGGCGGGATTTGCAACCTACTACTCTCCCCAACAGCCGAAATGTCTGGGCTATCACTGTCTAGCTGGGATTTGCAGCCGAGTCATGTGGGATTCTCTTAACTTGTTGGCGGCAAGCTGTCTAGTTGGGATTTGCAGCCGAGCCTTGGGCATAGAAGTATAATCGGGCATTGGGGGAAGGGGGGAGGGGGCTGTTTGGAACCCTCAATAAGTAGAATCGAGCAAAAAGGGCCCCTGCCCCACGGCCCACCTAGCTGTAAGCCACGAAAACGCTAGGAGACTGTCTCTGCCCAGTCCCAAGCGCGCGCGAAGCCTTGACAGGTTAGAAGGTTAGCCCGTTTGAAAAGACTTCGTTGCAGAGATGCGTCATAGAAACGAGGCTTTGCCTGGAGCCAGACCCCTTTTGCTCGGTCTGACTAAGATGCAGCCAACTGCGCTTGAACGAAAAAACTTGGTGCTTCTCCAGGGGTGACACGCGCAAGCGCTGCGGAGGATTGAAAGCCGACTTGTTTCTGCAAGTCAGCTTCACACCAAGAGCTTGACGTACGGGGGTCAATGTGGCCTGTGTCTGCAAGGTGAAACTGGAAAAGGCTTGTGCAAGCTCGGTCTTGGGTCCCCCCCCCCGGCCGGCCGGCCGGCCGGCATCAGCGTCGTCGAGCGCATGAAGGCGTCGAGCGCATGAAGGCCTAAACAGTTGCAAATGGGGTCTTGTTCTAACTAACACGGGCTTTGCCAGGTCCATCTTGCAATATCCAGACGTTCGGGACTTTGATGTACGGGGCCGACCTTCCGTGCAAGCATGCGTGCGTGGGATCTGAACGCTCGGAGAAAGAACCTTTGTTTGGGCTAAAGGTGTTGCTTCGGTATCAGAATGAAATGGTTTCTTCGGGACAGGCTTGCAGCAAGTCTCCGACTTTCCCTCTCACGACCTGCTACGTCCCTAACTTCCCACAAGCTCAAGAAAGAGGTTACACAATGCACAGAAGAAGCGAGTAGGCCATGACCGGCCGCTTTTTGCGGAATTTGAAAGTCAGAGCGAACGAAGATTTGCGTGAAACAGATGTTCTGCCAGCAACTGCTTGAGAGAAGAAGCGGCCCGGTCACCGGCTGCTCTTCTGGCTGCCGTCGTCCGTTGACGAGGAATGCTAGATTCGTCTGCCGCGACAGTGCTTCGCGACTATGGGTTTTGCTTGAACTGGGGCCGTGTGCAGCGCCAGCTTGTTTAGACAAATCACTTGGAAAATTCAGTATGAATGACATACACTTTCTATAGATTTTGTCTTGAGGATTTGGGTTTAGGGTTTAGGGTTTAGGGTTTAGGGTTTAGGGTTTAGAACCCTAAACCCTACAGCCCCTGCTAACGAAACATCTTGGAGCCCAAGTTGCATGACCATGGAATTCCTCGGCTGCTCAGAAGGGTCGGAAGTTTTAGGGTTTAGGGTTTAGGGTTAGGGGTTAGGGGTTAGGGTTTAGGGGTTAGGGTTTAGGGATTAGGGAGCACTCAGAAAGGTTTCTTCTCTTGCTTTCAGGTTTCGGGGTTCGCGGGTTTGGGGTTTGAGATTTTTTGTCACCCTCGACGGCAGCAGAAGGCCGAGTAGTTCCGCACCGGCGCGCGCGCCGCTGAAGGAAGCCGCTTCACACTTCTTTGCACCGGCGCCGGCATGTCGGTGGATGAGCGTGGGATGTCACAAGTCTAACCTGAAGAAAAAACACACCGTCATGAAGGTTTAGGATTTTGAGGTCTTTTGGTTTTGGGGGCTTTTGGTTTGAGCGTCTAGCGTCTAAGCTTCTTAGGCTTTTCAGCAGGGCGACGGGTTTGGGCTTAAACCCTTCCACACCTACTACTTCCTCGGATTCTTGAGCAAAACCCTATTGACTGAACCCTGAAACCCGAAATCCCGACTTTCGGACTTTCGGAACCCTGAACCCCTACCCCGAAACCCTAAACCCCGAAACCCTCAACCCCGTAACCCCCAAACCGTAAACCCCTAAACCGCAAACCCCTAAACCCCTAAACCCCCAAATCCCTAAACCCCTCAACCTCGTGAACTCCCAAACCCCGTAAACCCCTAAACCCTGAAAGCCTAAACCCCTAAACCCCTAAACCCCCAAACCCCTAAACTTTCAAACCCCTAAACCCCTAAAAACCCTAAACCCTAAACCCCTAACCCTAAACCCTAAACCTAAACCCCTAAACCCTAAACCCCTAACCCCCAAACCCCGTAAATCCCTAAACCCTGAACCCGAAACCCTAAACCCTAAACCCCTAAACCCGAAACCCTAAACCCCAAACCCACAAACCTCCAAGACCCTAAACCCCAAACCCTAAACCCTAAACCCTAAACCCGAAACCCTAAACCCTAAACCCACAAACCTCCAAGACCAAGGATCATTCCGGGCACCGTGGTTCCTCCGAACTCTGCGCCGAGCTCCGAACCTGCGCAAGGAGGCTTCTTAGTAGGGAAGGAAGGGTTTAGGGCTTGGGGTTTAGGGTTTAGGGTTTAGGGTTTAGGGTTTAGGGTTTAGGGTTTAGGGTTTAGGGTTTAGGGTTTAGGGTTTAGGGTTTAGGGCTTAGGGTTTAGGGTTTAGGGTTTAGGGTTTAGGGGTTTAGGGGTTTAGGGCTTAGGGTTTAGGGTTCGAGGACCCCATAAAGGATCGATGTAGGGGACATAAGGTACCTAGTTCCCTGATTCCCTACCAAGAACCAGTAAGCAGGAGGCTTTGGGGTCTTTAGGGCTTTGGGGGAGGGGGGGGGTTACGGTTTAGGGTTTTGGGCTTTCGGGGTTTTCTGGTTTTAGGTGACCCTGCGGACGTCGTCTTCGAAGAGCCCGAGCTCGTTCTAGACCAGCCGCGTGTCTCTGAGACAGGGCCCATACTTTCGCGCACGCCCAGCTTGTCAGGGTCGTGACAACCTTGGTACTCGTGCACGCACCAGCGCAGTCTTACATGATCCTCTTTCCGGATCTCGTTGTCCGTGTGTGAAGCGAGTGCTGCCATCCTCGTTCACATGGCAGTTTGAGGGATTTGGGGCTTTAGGGGTTTGAGGGGTTTAGGGTTTGGGGTTTTGGGGCTTAAGGGTTTTAAGGTTTCATTGAGGGTTTTGGGGGCTTTAGATGGCTCTCAGGATGGTTCAGCCTGGAGAGTGTGTCGGGTTGCAGGGTCTGAGGGTTTAGAGGCTTTGCTTCTAGGGGCACCCTGAACCCGAAGCCTGAGGGACAGCAGCAGGAGTTTTGAATTGCACCCAGCCCTGCAGAATAGCTAAACTGATGAACAGTTCATTCAAGAATGTACACCTTTACGTGCTTGCTTACTTGCTTGCTTGCTTACTTGCTTACTTACTTGCTTACTTACTTGCTTGCTTACTCACTTAGTGGTGGGCTTCAAGACTGCAAAACCTGCAAGAAAACACACAGACAGCACTGCAAGCAACAGCGGTAGCGTCAAAGCTCGCAATGCCTGAGAAAATGTCCAGCAAAATGCCGCCAGCGATGGGAACCACCCTAAACCCTAAACCCGAAACCCTAAACCCTAAACGGGGACTTCGGAGAGACTCCACGCTTGCGACTTCTTTAGGCTGCGAAGTGCCCAGGGTTTAGAGTGTCGGGGTTTAGGTCTAGGCTTTAGGGTTTCGAGTTGTTTATGGTCAGGGCTATGGTTATAGCATTTAGGGTTTCGACCTTGACCCTTCAGACCCTCGACCCTGAACCCCCTAAACCCCCACATCCATACCCTGGGGCGCACCAAGGGTCACATCGGCGCATGAAAGGCCGGCGGCCAGGAAGGCCTCGTCAATCCGGAACCAGGAAGGTGGGTGCCTAAAACCGTAAACCGTTAACCCCAAACCCGAAACCCGACACCCTAAACCCTAAACCCTAGACCCTAGACCCTGCCCCGCCCCCTAACCTGGGGTCTGTGTTTAGGTTTTAGGGTTTTTGAAGCTTTGTGGTTTGCAGGAGCCAAAGGGTTTGGAACTTGACGGCGCTTTGTGGTTTTTAGGGGCTAAGGGTTGAGGGTTTAGGGCTTGGGGTTTAAGGTTTAGGGTTTAGGGTTTAGGGTTTAGGGTTTAGGGTTTGGGGTTCATGAAGATGATGGGTTATTAGGGTTGAGGGTTGACCGACAAAAAGGATCAAGCCTCAGCACCAAACCGTATTGAGCCCTAAGGTCCCCCTATAAGTCCAGGACTAGGGTTTAGGGTTTAGGGTTTAGGGCTTAGGGTTTCGGGTTTAGGGTTTAGGGTTTAGGGTTTAGGGTTTAGGGTTTAGGGTTTAGGGTTTAGGGTTTAGGGTTTAGGGTTGTAGGGTTGTAGGGTTGCAAGGTTTGGGGTGGGGAGGGGGGGGGGGGGGGGGGGGGGGCGGTTAAGTGTAAACCATCAATCTCATAGCGACTCATACCCGTCCCGTGTCGAATCCTGTGGGAGTGTAGGCTAACCCTAAACCCATGCTCTGAAACCCTCAACCGCCACAACCCCAACCCTAAAACCTTCACATCCTCATCTGCCTAAACCCCAAACCCTTGTATCCTCATCACCCGAAACACGAAAAAAAACACATCCTCATATCCCGAAACCCCCTAAGCCCTAGACCCCAAACCCTAAACCCTAAACCCTAAACCCTAAACCCCAAACCCTAAACCCTAAACAGCATCATGAACCCGCAGAGGCCGCCTTCATGGGGTTTGGGCTGCCAGAAATATCAGCCGTCATGTCCTGGGCGCTGGGCTTAGGGTTTAGGGTTTGGGGTTTGGGGTTTGGGGTTTGGGGTTTAGGGTTTAGGGTTTAGGGTGTAGGGTTTAGGGTTTAGGGTTTAGGGTTTGGGGTTTGGGGTTTAGGGTTTGGGGTCTAGGGTTTGGGGGCTTAGGGCTTCGGGTTGGGGGTTTAGGGTATGGGGCTTTAGGGCTTAGAATTTGGGGTTTAGGGCTTGGACTTTGGGTTTAGGGTTGGACCAGGCACCAGCAAGCACAGATGCCGGTACCCAAAAAAGATCCCCTGGTTCTTAGAAGGGAATAGGGACCTGGGGCCCGGCGCATGTACCCTTTAAGGGGTTATATAGGGCCCTCATTCCCTCATTCCCTACTAAGAACCGGCCAGAAGATCCTGGGCACATTGTTCTCAGAACAATCGCTGCAGCCTGGCCCTCGTGCTGTGAAGCTGCAAGCTCAAACCCCTTCAAGCATCCAGCGTGAGATTCACCCTACACCCAGGGTTTAGGGTTTAGCGTGTAGGGTTTAGGGTTTAGGGTTTAGGGTTTAGGGTTTAGAGGGGGTGTAGGGTTTGGGGTTGGTTAGGGTTTTGGGTTTTGGGTTTCAGGGCGCCCCTAGGGCTTGGGTGTAGATGTAGGGGCCACAACAGACAAATGAGGAAAAATGCAAGAGGTGATTGCGATGAGACAAGAGTTGGGAACACAACCAACCCTTCTGCAAAGCCTACACCCTAAGCCGTCTGCGGCAGGCGACCGGGTTTGGGTTTTAGGGTTTAGGTTTCTTGGGTTTGTGGGGTTTATTCGGGTGTATCGGGTTTGCAGGACTTATAGGGTTTAGGGTTTATGGGGTTTAGGGTTTAGGGTACAGGGTTTAGGGTTCTCATAGTCTATCCAACGGTAGGGAATATTTGGGCGCGGGGTGTTTGAGGGGAAGGGGGGGTGGACCTCTATAAGAGGGGGCACAGCTGACATTGTATAAACCTAGACCCAAGACCCAAACACCTAAACACCTAAGCTTTAATTAGGATTCTTAGGCCTAAACCGCGACACCTAAATTTGGTAACACTTTGGGGTTTTGTATTTAGGGTTTAGGGTCGACCCAGCCTGGTAAGGGCTTCCAGCTGCGGAAATCTTCGACTCGATGGGGAAGTAGAGCGCCTGGAACATTTCAAAATTCAGGGTTCAGTCAGGGTTTTGGGGCTTTGTGGCTTTAAGGGCTTCGGGGGCCGTAGGATGTAGGCAAGCTTAGAGGGTTCGCAGGTTGGCAAGGACGCCGCTTGCACATGAGGCCGTACCCTCTAAACTCGACTAGGGTTTAGGGTTTAGGGTTTAGGGTTTAGGGTTTAGGGTTTAGGGTTAGGGTTTGGGGTTCGTTGGGCTCTGGGCGATTTACAGAGTTTGGGGCCAAGTACCCGAAACACTCAAGCCCACAGCCTGAGAATGCTTGACCCCTAAAGCCTCACCAACCCACAAGTCCTCAATCTACACCAACCCCAACCCCGCCTAGACCCTAAACCCTAAACCCTAAACCCTAAACCCTAAACCCTAAACCCCAAACCCCCCCACCCTCCGCCACCTGGCCTGCATGTCCAGCGCCCCGATCATGTCCAGGAGTTCCACCGTCTGAGAAGAGAAGCTGGGTTTTGGGTCGAAAGCTTCAGGGCTTCAAGGTTAAGGCTTCAGGTTGTAGGGTTCCGGGCTCAGGCTTTTTCGGGGTGTGTTGGTTCTCGGGTTCAAGCTAAGGGGTTTAAGGCTTGGCTGTTAGGCTGGCAGCCTTCTAAGGTCGAAAACCTAAAGCTTTGGGTTTAGGATTTCAGGCTTGAGTTGGGCCTTAGCGGTCACCCGTATGCAAGCCTCAACCCGAAACCCATCGTACAGGTCCATGAGCCAGCCCGAGCACTTTCCTTTATGGGGTCTTGAAACCCCCCCCCCCCCCCCGAATGATTCTGCAAAATCTTTCAAAAGGGTCCCCAAACACAAGTACAGGTATGTGGAGGGGCTTAGGGTTCAGGGTGTGTTGGTCCGGGGCTTGCACTGAACTTCCCTTGATTTTGGTCGCTGGCCCCTGAATGAGGTTGGCAAGGATGCTGAGCTTACGTCCTGCATAGTACTAACCCCTTAACCTCTTTCAATCCCTAAACCCCAAAACTCGAAACCCCCAAATGCCCAAACCCCTAAGCCCAAAACCCCTGAAGCCCAGCTAACCCTCAAACCCTCAAACCCTCAAGCCTTGCAACCCTAAACCCTCAAAAGCCCTCAAACCCTGCAACCCTTAAACCCTAAACGCTGCAATCCTAAACCCGAAAACCCTAAACCCTAAACCCTAAGACCCTAAACCCCAAACCCCTACACCCTAAACCGCAGCCCTAGCACCCCCTCAAAGCCCTAAAACCCTCCGATATCGCCTTTGCGTTGGTGGCCAAGGAAGCCGGCGCACCACCTGATGGATCAGGGGCCCTTCTAGGGGGTGAATTTGGGGGTTTGGGGGGATTAGGGCCCCTTTTAGGGGGTGTTTTTGGGGTGTTGGGGTTTTTGGGGGTTTGGGGTTTGGGGTTTAGAATTCTGGTGGGGGGGCCTTCTTGGGAACTTGTTGAGGGGCTCGTAGGGTTTGGGGGTCTTCGGGTCTTGGGGGTTTTCTTAAGGGTCTTCGGGTCCTAGGGGTTAGGGGCTCCAGGGTCTTAGGGTCTCAGGGGTTAGGGGCTTGAGGGTTTTGCAAGTGGTCTTGCGGACAATCCATGCGAGAGGCGTGCAAAGAAGTCCAGCGAAGACTTCGGACACGTGAAGTATGAACTCGCACGTCGCTTGGTGCGTCGGGATCGTAGGTATCGGCTCCATACTTCAGTGGGAGACATCACATGGAGTTGCCTGCTTAGCACGAGCGAAGGGGCTTTCTCATGGCTTTAGCACAAGACCCCTTGTCAAAGAAAGCAAAAACTTGATGCCTGCTTTCGTTTGCTGGCCTGATGGTACCGGCTCAGATACGCCTGCAAACCCTAAAGCCCTAAAGCCCTAAGTTCCCCAAAACCCCCAAATCCCTAAAGGCCTAAATCCCAAAAGCAATTGGCATCCGCGCAGGGTTTAGCTTCAACCTTCATCGCGTGCAGTATTTGAGGTCTCAAATTCTAACATTCCGGGCCGCCTCCGGCCAATGAGTTCTCCGTGTCGGCGATCTGCTGCAAGATCGGGTCCAGCGCCTTGGTGTAGGATGAGAAAGGGTTTAGGGTCTAGGGTTTAGGGTTTGGGGTTCAGGGTTTAGGGTTTAGGGTCTGAGGTTTTGGGGATAGGGTTCAAGGTTCAAAGGTTAGGGTTCATGGTCTTGGGCCCAGAAGCCTTTGAACCCCGACTCCATTGTTCCGAAAAACCCGAAACACAGCCTTGTAAGAAACCAGGACGTAAGATTCATGCTGGACCTGGGTTTGGGAGGTTTAGGGAGTGGTTAGGGAGGACAGGGGTTTAGGGTTCAAGGTTTGGATTGTGGGTTCAGGGTTTAGGGTTGCAGGTAACAAGTCCTACTCGAGGAACGGCCCCTGAACACCTTTGGGAAGAAACTCAAGCAACGGCAAGCCAAGACCATTTGTGCGGAATCATGAACTACACCTTAGATCCTTACAACCCTAAACCCTAAACCCTAAACCCTAAACCCTAAACCCTACACCCTAAATGCCCTGAATCCTGAACTTGCTGAACCTAGACCCCCAAAACCCTACAAACCCGACCACCGTGGCAGAGATCACTGAGGCTCAAGGCCATGGTGTAGAGCTCTTCGCGGATCGTGGAGGTCTGGCGGTTTTAGGGTTTAGGGCTTAGGGTTTAGGGTTTAGGGTTTAGGGTTTAGGGTTTAGGGTTTAGGGTTTAGGGTTTAGGGTTTAGGGTTTAGGGTTTAGGGTTTAGGGTTTAGGGGGCCTAGAGCTGATCCTAACAGCTGGGTCCTTGGCCCTTGGCCGCCTATTGCAGGCTCGTGGGATAATTACGAGCTTAGGGGCATTGCAATAGCAGCTTCATGACACTTGCAAAACAAGTGTCACTATCCACGAACCACGAGGTCGAAGGTGGAGCCCCCCTTAAACCCCGAACCCCAAACTTAAACCCCACAGCATAAACCCTGAAGTTTCGGGTTTGGGTTTGGGATGTGAAGGCTAGGTGACTCATAGAAGGGCTCGACCCATAAGTGACCCGTCTTCTTGGAGGTTCAAGGTTTTCCGTGGGTCATAAGAGGGGAGGTGGAGATACAGCTGGCTATAACCGTTTTTCGGGGTACGTAAAGGACGACCCATGAACCTTTAAGAAAGGAACAACCCCCTTGTTTCTCGTGCGGGGGCTAAGGGATTTAAGGCGTTGGCCTGGCCTTGCCGCATTCCGCCACAAGGCAGGCTCTCCATGGCTTCGAGCTTAGGGTTTAGGGTTTGGGGTTTCGGGGTTTAGGGTTTCGGGTTTAGGGTTTGCTGTCATGGGGCGTAGATGCTGTGAAGGTTAGGATGCAGCAGCGGCTCGAATGGGCAGGTGCGAAGAGCAGCTCTGGCCCGATTGTGGAGGGCCATCTAATACTTTTCTCCCACCCCACACCGTCCGAGGCGGCAAAACCACCCAAACCTATTCCTTTTAGGGTTTAGGCCTAAACTCATGACAATCGCTTGCTTTCAAAAAAACCTTTCCGTCACCGATGGCCACTTTCAGCGAAGGGAAAGGTGTTAGAGGGTTTGCAGGGTCAGGAGGCATGGAGGGAGCGGGAGGGACCAGGATGGGCCATGCAGGGCCAGCGGGGGGCAGGGGGGTGCAGGCCAGGAGGGCAGGCCAGCCTCGGGCCCTGAGGACCCGCGAAAATGCCAGCCATTCTGCAACAAAAAGGGGGGGGTTAGGGTATTTACTTTATTTTCAGGGACCAGTACTGGTCCCGACAAGAACGTGTTCCGCATCGTGGGTGCTACCGGAGCTGCTACCGACCTCCGGGCTGCAGGAGCTGTAGGGGGCGGCCTAGGCCCTGAGTTTAGGGTTTAGGGTTTAGGGTTTAGGGTTTAGGGTTTAGGGTTTAGGGTTTAGGGTTTAGGGTTTAGGGTTTAGGGTTTAGGGTTTAGGGTTTAGGGTTTAGGGTTTAGGGTTTAGGGCTTGGGGGCATTTTCGAGTCTGTCAAACCCCAAAAACCCAACCTACCTCAACCCGGAGCACCGCAAAATTTAAACCTGGAATCCGTACCACAAAATCCCGAATAGCACCCTTAGGGTTTAGGGTTTAGGGTTTAGGGTTTAGGGTTTAGGGTTTAGGGTTTAGGGTTTAGGGTTTAGGGTTTAGGGTTTAGGGCTTAGGGCTTAGGGCTTAGGGCTTAGGGTTTAGGGTTTAAACCCCGAAAGCCCTGGACCCCCCGCCAAAAGCCAACGCGCCGGGGTCGCCACACCCATGTTGGCCAAGGTTGCGTTGGTTGAAGGGATGTCCACAATGTCCTTAGGGCTTGGGAGTTTGGGGGGGTTTGAGCAGGGCAAGTTTAGGTTCCTAGACCCGAAACTCTAAACCCTAAACCCTAAACCCCAAACCCTAAACCCTAAACCCTAAACCCTAAACCCTAAACCCAAACCCTAAACCCTAAACCCTAAACCCTAAACCCTAAACCCTAAACCCTTTCCGCCTCCCAGACCGAAACCCCTAAAGGGGCCGGACCCTCACCCCTTGAACCAGATCCCACTCCCAGGCTTTTTCGGGCTCAGGGTTTCATGGTCTAGAGGGTTTAGGGTTTAGGGTTTAGGGTTTAGGGTTTAGGGTTTAGGGTTTAGGGTTTTGGGCTTTGGGTTTTGGGTTTTGGGCTGTGGGTTTTGGGTTTTGGTTTTTGGGTAAACCCTGAACCAATTCCCGACCAGGAACCTCAACCCCTCTTAAATCGCAGACCACCTAGAACTCTAAGGCCCTGGACCCTAACATAACCATTAACGCCCCAAGACAGCCGCAAATCCCAAAACCCCAAACCAACCCTGAACTCCCAAACTCAACACCCTACTCCCTATAAGCCCTAAACCCTACTCCCTAAACCTACACCCTAAACCCTGAACCCTGTAAGCCCCAATTAAACTCTAAACCCCCTTTATGCCCTAAACCTGAAAACTTAAACCCTCAGCCCTAAACCCTACCGGCCCTAAACCCTACCGGCCCTAAACCCTATAAACCCTATAAACCCTATAAACCCTATAAACCCTATAAACCCTAGAAACCCTAGAAACCCTAGAAACCCTAGAAACCCTCTAACCCCTATACACCCCATAAACCCTAATAAACCCTAAACCATAAACCCCAGAAGCCCGAAAACCCGAAGCCCTAAACCCTAAACCCTAAACCCTAAACCCCAAGAGGCCAAAAGCCGCCGAATCAAAACGGGCCGGGGCGCTGCGAGGTTCCGGCTGAAGCCCGGGTTCTCCCTGGGGTGGTTCAAGCTGAAGCACCTCTTGGGTCCAGGCTTAGGGTTTAGGGTTTAGGGTTTAGGGTTTAGGGTTTAGGGTTTAGGGTTTAGGGTGGAGGGTTTAGGGTTGAGGGTTGAGGATTTAGGGTCTAGGGTTTAGGGTTTTCTGGTGTAGGGTCTACTTAAACCCAGTAAGGTAGGATGCATATATCCTCTGGTCATACCTGGAAGTTCACATCTTTACCCAACTGCCGAGATTGTCAGAGAGATCCTCGGACAATGCCCTAAACGCCTAAGCCCTCAATCCCAAAGGGGATCGATCTCTGGAGGCAAAGGGAGCTTGCAGAGTTTCAGTTGGAGCGCTCCTCCACCACCTGTCGGACTCTGGCGCCTGGGGGGTTGGGCGCTGAATTCAGACCAGCCGGATGAACGACAGCAAGGACCATAAGGTCGATCTCGGTGCTGCTTCCCAAAGTGCAAGGCAAGCTCCCGTCCGGCTCATACACTTCTGGGTTCTCCCAGGGTGGCTCAAGCTGAAGCACCTCTCTGTCCTGGTTTAGGGTTTAGGGCTTAGGGTTTGGGGGTGGGGTCTGAGAGCTTGGGATATTCTAGGGTTTAGGGGTGTAGGGTTCGGGTTTAGAGCTTAGGGATTGTCAGGCTCCCAGCACCCCTTCACTAATGAGTCTGCCTGACTACTTAAGGGCCCTTGGGGTTTAGCGGGAGGGGGGGCCAGGGCGTACGGTTTAGGGTTGAACTCCAAACCCTGCACCTTGTTTGTGTTCTTCCCCTATTTAAGGGCGCTTGGGCTGTCTGGGGTGACCATGTAACATCTGCCCTAAGGCGGCTGCCCAAACCAAGTTTCTTTTCGGGTTTAGGGTTTAGGGTTGGGGCTTGGGGTTTGGGGTTTGGGGCTTAGGGTTTAGAGCTTTAAGGTTGAGGGGTTTGAGCCTAAATCCCTGAACCCTTAACCCGCACGCCACGAGGTTCAGGCGCACGAGGTTCATTGCGCACGGAAGATCGAGGCGGGAGGGAGATGGTTTAGGGTTTAGGGTTTGGGGTTCAGGGTTCAGGGTTCAGGGTTCAGGGTTCAGGGTTCAGGGTTTAGGGTCTAGGGTTTAGGGTTTAGGGTTTGGGGTTTAGGGTTTAGGGTCTCGGGTTTAGGGTTTAGGGTTTAGGGTTTCGGGTCTCGGGTTTAGGGTTTAGGGTTTAGGGCGATACTGGAGTGAGGCTCCGAACCGACCCCAACACCTGGCCAGCCCACAACTCAATTCCCGGGCCCGATGAAACCCGAAACCCTGAAACCCAATAAAGGCTACCCTACGACCATATGGGGCGGCTCTTGGGGATGTCTGTAACCCTAAACCCCGAACCCCGAACCCCTTATCCCGAAACCCCTAAACCCGAAAAGCTTGAAACCCAAAGCCCTGAAGATTGAGGGCTTCGGGAGGTTGAGGGTGTTAGGATCTGAGGGTTTAGGGGGCCCTTGCGAACCCCCGACATCGGAGTCGCTCTTTGGGGTTTCAGGCTCTGGGGGTTTTGGGGTTTGGAGGGTTGTTAGGGTTTTAGGGGGGTCAAAACGCCGAAACCCTCAACCAGTCCGGAGCCGACCCCTCTGCGGGGTGCTTTGGCTGCCCCCCCCCCCCCCCCCCCCCCCACGGACCTGTCGGCAATCTTGAGGGCCGTCATGATGTCGTCCGACACCGTCTCGCCTCGGCGCTAGACTCATTCGGCTTCAGGGCTTCAAGGGATACCCTCATGCCCGGTAAAACGCACAAACCCCCAAAACCAAATACCCCAGAGCCCCACATAAAAATGCTAAGCCCTAAACCCTAAATACGAGCCGAAACCTTGATCTGAACTCCGAACCCTGAAGCCTAAACCCTAAATTTGGGGTTTAGGGTCAGGGTTGAGGGTTGAGGGTTGAGGGTAAAGACTCTATGGCCCCCTAAGGCCCTCGAACCCTGAACTCTCAAACCCTCAATGCCATTCCCTCAACCCTAAACCCTAAACCCTAAACTCTCAAACCCTGCCATTCCCTCACACCTGGGGATTCCGACCCACCGCAGCGAATAAGTTGGCGCCGGTCTCCTGCTTTGAGGGTTTAGGGTTTAGGGTTTGGGGTTTAGGGTTTAGGGTTTAGGGTTTAGGGTTTGGGGTTTAGGGTTTAGGGTTTCGGGTTTCGGGTTTAGGATTTCGGTCTCTAATGTCTACGGCAGTTCCTGGCTGGGGAGATGTAAGAGCCCCAAGGAGGTTGTGATCCATCAGATGACCTCAGGTACCCTGCTCGTAAAACCCGAGTGGCCCATGAATCTCAGAGTAGAGCCCAGGGAATTGGGTTTTGGGCCTTGGGGTTCAGAAATTCCTGCGAAGTTCTGCTTGGAGCTTTCGAGTTGACATGGTTCAGGGTTTAGGGTTTAGGGCTTCGGGTTTAGGGTTGAGGGTTGAGGGTTTAGGGTTTAGGGTTTAGGGTTTAGGGTTTAGGGTTTAGGGTTTAGGGTTTAGGGTTTAGGGTTTAGGGTTTAGGGTTAGGGGAGACTGAAGACTGGTTCCATGCTGCTACCCAGATCAAGGTCCTGATCGAAGTCGATCATCACCAAGCACATGCCGCTGCCGAACATCGCCACAATCACCTTGAAGGCTGCAATGAGGCTTGTGGCTTGGGAGGATTCGGGCTTCGGCCTCTGGTTTCGGGGTTTGGAACCTAGGGTTCAGGGTTTCGGGGGTCGGGTTTAGGGCTTCGAAGGCCCAGGGACATCCTGTCCCAGAAAGAAAACGGAGGGTTGGGGTTTGGCTTTCGTGTCTCGGACCCGAATTTACGGCTTGCGGCTGTGCTTTCATGAACACGACAGCTGAGCAGCCGCGTGGGGGCTACTTGTTTTGGAGTTGTGCACATCACTCCCGAAAAACCCGAAACCCTGAACCCTAAACCCCAAACCGTCGAAACCCTGAAACCCTAAGCCCTAACCCTGAAGCCCTACACCCTAATACCCTAAGCTCTAAACCCTAAACCCTAAAATCTAAAACCCGCCAAAATTTAGGGCATCGGGAATGCTGAGGCCCCCGCCAGGATTCCAGCAAACAGCAGCACAAGCATGGCGTAGATGCAAGCGCTGCACCTGGTTTAGGGTTTAGGGTTTAGGGTGTAGGGTTTAGGGTGTAGGCTTTAGTTTTTAGAGTTTAGGGTTTAGCCATGAGGGTGGAGGGTGTAGGGTTTAGGGTTTAGGGTTTAAGGTTTAGGGTTGAGGGTTGAGGGTTGAGGGTGGAAAGGGCGTGCATTCAAACTTTCGAGCTTCGCGAACCCGTGTAAAAATCAGTGCCGGCCGGCTTTTCTTCAAGTTTCCTACACCCGAATACCCAACGGCTGCACCGGATGTGCGCAGTTCTCCACATGAAGCCATACGATACCCAAACATGTTCAGGGACGGACCGAGGCTCTAGGATCTGAGCCCAAAATTCTGGGCTTTAAGGCTCCAAAGAGCTTCGTTTGGGAGGTTTAGGGTTTAGGGCTTAGGGCTGCTTTACCTAACCCTAAACCCTAAACCCTAAACCCTAAACCCTAAACCCTAAACCCCGGGAACATCAGAAGGCAGGGCTTTGGCCCCGGCGAAACGCAGCCTGTGCAGAACCGGACCTGGGTTCGGAGCCCGCGGGCTGCACGCTGGGAGTGCTTAGGGTTTAGGGTTAGGATTTGGGGTTTAGGGTTTGGGGTTTAGGGTTTGGGGTTAGGGTTTGGGTTAAGGGTTGAGGGTTTAGGGTTTAGGGTTGAGGGTTTGGGGTTGAGGGTTTAGGGTTTAGGGTTTAGGGTTTAGGGTTTGGCAGGGCTGAGTGCTTCTGCAGATCTGGCATGGGGGAGCGGGCGGCTGGGAGTCATTCCGGCTTTAGTTTTCCTGGTTTATGTAGAGATTACACAGAGGAACCATGTAAGAATAGACATGGTAAGACCTGAAGCCCCGACCGTCGGCCCTCCAAGCTTCTCCACATTTCTGCAGAGGTTTTTCTGCCTCTGGGTTGATGTCAGGGCGTACCCACGCAATGGTAACACCCGCAAAAGCCCTTGTTTAGTTCGCGGCTGGGGACTTGGCACCCCAAAATCTTTACAACTCACCCTAAACCCTAAACCCTAAACCCTAAACCCTAAACCCTCAACCCAAATTAAACCTACACCCTGAACCCTAAAACCCCTTCACAGTAGAGCCGGTTTTGGGCCCCCAGATGTGAGCAGGGGAGCTAGAGCCACGTCCCGGGCACCCCACATGGCCATGGACATTGGAACCACTTCGGGTTTCGGGTTTAGGGTTTCGGGTTTAGGGTTTAGGGTTTGGGATTTAGGGTTTGGGGTCTAAGGTTAGGGCTTAGGGTTTAAGGACACTTTGGTGATTGAGATCGTCCCCCTGAAGCGGGCTTGGTTGCTGCGGTGATGCAAGTGTAAGGTACTGGCGCAGCAGTGGTCCGGCGCCTGCACCAAGGGTTTAGCAGGGGGCAGGGGCTCAGTTCAACGGAAGCCGCAATCCCTGAGCCACTGAGCCACCGAGCTGCAAAGCCACACAGCCCTAAGCCCTGCATTGTACTCAAGGGTGTCCCATCTAGAGGTTCTACCTTGGACCCTTAAGGTAGTACTCTTAGGTCTTGGTGCCCCTTTTGAAGGATCACTAAGGGAATACAAGGGCCATACTAGGAGGATATTAAGGGGGACCTTTAGGGGTACAATCTCAGGGGTACGAGTCTTCATCCCTTGATGCCGGTGACAAGCAGGGAACGGAGCCTGCTTAGTGCAGCCGATCGGTCAGACCAAAACCACGAGAAACCACAAGAGAAAACCAAGAACGACAAAGCACTCTGCACCTCAGACCCCAGTCCCTAAACCTGCAAACCCTAGACGTTTGGCCCCGCCCCTTACTCGCCCTAAAGCCGTAAATGCACCCTGAACCCTGAAAAAAAAAACCAAGCCCTTCAACCCCCAAACAACAACCAAGCAACCCTAAACCCTAAACCCGGAAACCCTGAAACCCTGAAACCCTAACCCAAAAAAAAGCCAAGCCAAGGAGATCCAGCAGAGGCTTCACAAGAGGGAGGCCTGGCCCTGCTTGTCTTTCCAGGACCACAGGGCCTGGGCAGGGTTTAGGGTTTAGGGTTTAGGATTTAGGGTTTAGGGTTTAGGGTTTAGGGTTTTGGGTTTAGGGTTTAGGGTTTAGGGTTTAGGGTTTGGGGTTTAAGGGTTTGGGGTTTTGGGGATGCAGCTTTGGTGCTTTAGGGTTTTCCAGGGTTTAGGGTGTTAGGTGTGGGGCTTGGGGGCGGTGTAGGTTGGGGAGTGTAGGGCTTGGAGCCTCCGGGAACCCTGATTGAAGGTGAAGTAAGGCCCTCCGCTGCGCAGGAATGCCTCGATTTGATAGACCGACATACAAAGTTTCGCGCACCAGAGGATCCCCTCTTCCCTAAACCCTAAACCCTAAGCCCTCCTAATCCCTAAGCCCAAAAGCCTAAATTCCAAAGCCTAACCCTAAACCCTGAACCCTCAACCCTAAACCCTACTTGCCCTCAAACGCCAAAGCCACACAGGCCAAACCCCGGAGCCCTGTTTGAGTAGGCCCCCGGCCAGCGCAATCATGGCTGCGATGAGGATGACGAGGTAGAACAAGAAGAACAGGATCACCCCGGGTTGCAGCTGGCCGTTTTCAGAGGCGTTGAGGGTCCCCGGCGGTCTACGCCCCAGTTTAGGTTTTAGGGTTTAGGGTTTGGGGTTTGGGGTTTGGGGATTAGGGTTTGGGGTTTGGGCATGTGTCATGGCGTCTCGTCCATCCAACCCGCCGGGAAGGACCCAAGAGTGCCGGGAGGAAGCCACGACAACAGCATGGGAGCTGCGGCAAGGTTGATGGAAGGAGAATGAATTCAATGCTATATGATTGTATCGTGGTATATGCTGCGGATGCTTTGGGAAGTTTGCTGGCATACTGTGTTGTAGTGGTGTTGTTGCTAACCAGGTTTTGCTATCGTATTGTGTGGCTGAGTCTCTTCCCAGAAAAGTTGCTGCATTGCGTCTTGTTCTCCAGGCGTTGTTGTCATTGGGCGCCCTCTGGCTGAATGATGACCTTCTGGGGCTTTTGGTTCAAAGTTCAGGCTTTTGGGTTTTCAGGTTTTTTTTAAGGCTGTGTAGGGCTTATAGGCTTTATAGGCTTTACAGGCTTTACAGGCTTTCTAGGCTTTCTGGGCTCATTTTAAGGGGTTTAGGGATTCAGAGAGGGCCTAAACCCGAAACCCGAAACCCGAAACCCTAAACCCTAAACCCTAAATCCTAAACCCTAAACCCTAAATCCACATGCAGGGGCGCACCATGGAGCCCTCTCCGGAGACAGCCCTGCAGCCGAGGAAAGCTTGAGGGCTAACAGTCTTTTGTGGGGTTTGGGGTTTCGGGTTTGGGGTTTGGGGTTTAGGGTTTTGGGTTTCGGGTCTAGGGTTTAGGGTTTAGGGTTTAGGGTTTGGATTTGGGGTTTGGAGCTTCGGGTTTAGGATTTAGGGTGGTGCATGTTGGGTTGCTTAGGGTAGGGGTCCGTGAGTTCAGACCCTTGTGCATGGTGGCGACTGAGAACTTGACCCTGGGCCAAAGTCAGCAGAAGGATCTAAAAAGGCTGTGAGCCCAACACCCTTTTAGTCCCAAAAACCCTGAACCCTAAGAACCCCACAAATCTACAAATAACCCTAAACTAGACCCTAAACCCTAAAGCCCCAAGGGAGCATGAAACCCTTAAAGGCTCAGGGTTTAGGGTTTAGGGTTTAGGGTTTAGGGTTTAGGGTTGAGGGTTTAGGGTTTAGGGTTTAGGGTTCCCCTCACTCTCTGTGAAGAAGCAATAGGAACTTTTCTCCCTGAATCTCAGGGCCCGGCACGTGAGGGCACCGACAGGATTCGAGGGAGTCGGGTTTCGGACTCTTCGGTACAGGGTCTAGGGTTTAGGGCTTAGGGTTTAGGGTTCAGGGTTTAGGGTTTAGGGTTTAAGGTTTAGGGTTTAGGGTTTAGGGTTTAGGGTTAAGGGTTTAGGGTTTAGGGTTTAGGGTTTAGGGTTTAGGGTTTAGGTTTTAGGGTTTAGGGTTTAGGGTTTGGGATTGTGGGGCTGTTTACATGCCACCCGAGTCAGGCACGATGTGGCTTCTTGGAAGCCACCCTGCTCCTCCACAAAGAAGCCCACCCTTGGCATCGGTTGTGGCAAGGAGCTGCGGACGGTAGGGCGCCCGATGTTCCCCTCAAAATTTGTTTTAGGGTTTAAGGTTTAGGATTTAGGGTTTAGGGTTTAGGGTTTAGGGAAAGTTCTAAACCTCTTAAACCCCTCAAATCCCTTTAAGCCTCTTATACCCACAAAGGCCGAAACCCCTTAAATCCCTCTAAACCCCTTATTCCCCTTAAATTTCTTTAAACCTCATATACCACAAAGGCCTAAACTCTAAAAACCTCAAAACCGCAAGGTGTCTGCGGTTTCGTTAGGGCTTGTCTCAAGTCCAAGCACAGACTCTTTCCTCAACAGACATGTACCCCAAACCCTGAACCCTTAACCCTTCACCCTAAATCCTAAACCCACCTAAGGCCCCCACTTGAATCACATCACCTCCTCCCTACACTTGTTCTCTTAACAGTTATGGCTAGCAGCATCTTTCTCTCCAAACGCAACAGTGGAGAAGAGAAGCGTTGCCACATAAGTGGAGGGAAACGGGCACACGACGTCAGGGATAAGCTTCCCGTACGAGGAATCCTTACTAAAATACAAAAGTTTTCGCACAGCAGAAACTTGACTCTGGCCGGCCCAGAAAAAGTGCCTGAGGCTCTGGGTCAGAAGAAGATGCTATTTTGTCAGGGGGCGAGAACGACGAGCCCGGACACGCAAAAAAGCCCCAACCAAACCCTGCCCAAACCCCTCAAACAAACCTCTCAAGCCCTGAAACCCCCAAGCCCTTACCCCCTATCCTAAACCCTAAACCCTAAACCCAAAACCCTAAACCCTAAACCCTACCGGATACGGTCTCTTTGAAGGGCCACCCGAGGGCCGGACTGCTCAATGAAGGCCTCTTTGGCTGCGTCGATGGGCTGCATCGCCTCCCTGGGAGGGGTTTAGGGTTTAGGGTCCAGGGTGTAGGGTGTAGGGTCTAGGGTGTAGTGCTTAGGGTTTAGAGGGTTCAGGGTTTGGGGTTTAGGGGCGGGGGTGGAGGAGCTGAGCGGTTTCGGAATATAACGGGGTGAGTGTAGGAGTTTAGGAGGATAAAGGGGGTAAGTTTACGAGTTTCGGACTGTAAAGGGGTAGGTTTAGTTGTTTACGGGGAAAAAGGGGCAAGCTTAGGAGTTGAGGCCTCTGGGTTTGAGCAGTGCAGGGGTTCAGGGCTTCGGGCTTGATGGGCTTGGGGCTTCGCAAGTTTGGCACTTGGGGTATGTTTGCCCACATCCGCCATGACTGGTGACCTGGACTTGAGAAAGGACTTGACGACCGAGCTGTGTCCAAGAGGCTAGGGCACGAGAGGGAAGAGCAGACTTGCGAGATCACGGGCCTTCTAGGAAGCTACGAAGGTTGGCTCAAGTCCTTCACGCTTACTCTCTCGGCAGGCTTTAGGGCTCAGGCGGTTTTAGAGATAAGCACGAAACTTCTGGGCCCCAGGTCCCAAGACGAACCAGGGCTCCGCACTGGATGGACGTGCGGAGGTCCGCTACGGCCGGTCCCTGCAGGTTCTCGTTGATCTGCGAGCGGCGCGCGCTTTAGACAGGGGCTCATGGTTCAGGGCAGTTCTTAGGGCAGATGGTGGGCTTAGGGTCCTGAGGGTTCAAACATCGGGAGACCCTGCGCTCTTGACCCTAAGCCCTTTCACGTCATCTCTACTTTCCATAATGCAAAGAATATGACCTTGCAACATACTAGCCCTAAACCCTAAACCCTAGACCCTAAACCCTAAACCCTAAACCCTAAACCCTAAGCCGTCCAGTGGACCTCCAAACTCCCTTGAAGGCGCCGGAGTTTGCTTTGCGAAGCTCTCCAGAGAAAGAACGGTTGCCTTGTGTGGGGCTCTTGGGCTTCTGCCCCTTAACCTGCGGGGGTTTAGGGTCTTGGGTTTAGGGTTTAGGGTTTAGGGTTTAGGGTTTAGGGTTTAGGGTTAGGGTTTAGGGTTTAGGGTGTAGGGTTAGGGTTTAGGGTTAGGGCTTCTTGTCCCCCGCAAACTTGAAGGTCACCCGGGGAACCAGACTAGATTCATCCCGCCTGTGTTAGGGTTTAGGGTTTAGGGTTTAGAGTTTAGGTTTTACAGCTTAGGGTTTACGGCTTCGGGATTAGGGTTTTGGGTTTAGGGTTTAGAGTTTAAGGGTATAGGGTTTATAATCGGGTCCCCTCAAGTGTCATGCAGATTGCCTATGGTTACCGCTGCTCACTTAGAGCCAGTAAGATTTTGATAGGCTCATGAGACAAACCCTCCCAACCCTGAAACCCAAACATAGAACAGACCTGCCTAAATCCCAAACAAAACAGCTACACCCTGAACCCAAAACTGCTACAAAGCCGAACGAAACCCGAAGCTAAGCCACAAACCCAGCAACCCTAAACCCTAAACCCGCAACCCTGAACCCTAAACCCTAAACCCTAAACCCTAAACCCCCCCCCGGCCTTGGCGCGAAGCTGGGCCATGCTCTCTCCTTCACGACTGCTGGATCGCTTAGGGGGTCAAAAGTAGGCGGCACTTAGGGACCCTGAAGCCTAAAGGGCCTATAGAAACCCTGAACCCTGAACCCTAAACCCTAAACCCTAAACCCTAAACCCTGAACCCTAGTTCAGGCGTCCCCAAGTTACATACCAGTTCCCCGCCAACAGGGCTTAGGGCTTAGGATTTAGGGGCTTAGGGTCCTGGTCGGGGGTTCGGCGCCAAGGGCCTCTGCGCACTCTACCCTAAGCTCTAAACCCTAAACCCTTGACTACCCAACTCTGGTGAATTTTGAGATATGGGATCGAAGATTGAGGGCTGTTAAGGTCTTAGGGCCGAAGGGCTCAGGGTGTAGGGTTTAGGGTTTAGGTTGAAGGGATGTACGCTGCAATTCAGGGGGCTCTGTCAGTCCACTCATTTGTAGGGTTTTTGGGGGTTCCAGCGTAGTTTGGACATCTGAAACCCAGGAGGCCTCAGTCCACCCGAGGCCCAACAGAAGAAACACAAACTCCCCGCGTGCCTGTGCTGCTTCCCTGGGCGGGCAAAGTTTATGAAGGGGATGTGGCCTCTTGGGGAATTTGCTGTCTTTCGGTGTGGGGGGGGGACTTTACGGTCTTGCGTGGAGGCTCATGAATTTCAATGACCGGGGCTGCGGGCAGGGTCGCTAAAGTCTAATACTTACATCCCTACCGACAGCTACCATCAACCTTCAAGTAGGGCTTTCAGGTTTTTATGGCTTCAGTTCTTGGCAGTGTTGGGGTGTTGGGGTGTTGGGGTGTTGGCTTGTTGAGGAAAGCTCCACAGTTTCTTGTCAGCCTGATCTGTCTGCTTCTGCAGGAAGCTAGACAGATGTCACTGGTCCCTGGTTCAGGAGATCGGGTGTGGGCTTCAGGCTTGAAGGATTCCGGATAGAACCTTCCGAAGCCGTTTACGCCTTTACAGAGTTTAGGGTTTAGGGTTTAGGTTTTGGGTTTTTGGGTTTAGGGTTTAGGGTTTAGGGTTGAGGGTTTCGGGTTTCATGGTATAGGGTGTAGGGTTTAGGGTTTAGGGTTAGGGTTAGGGTTTAGGAATTAGGGTTTAGGGTCCCCCTAGCCCCACTCCAACGAAAGCCCCGGGCAAAGACGTCCAGCGTCTCGCCCAGGACCGTCGCAAGCGGTGCGCAGATAGCGCACCTTGGGTGGCCCGGGCTCCCCCTGTTTGGGGCTTGTTTTCCCCCCCTCCCTCTCCCTCATACCTAGGCCTAAACCCCCTAAACCCCCCTTAAACCCCCAACCCGCCCTAAACCCCCTAAAAACACCCTAAAACCCCCAAAAACCGCCCTAAACCGGCCTGAACCGGCCTAAACGCCACTTAACCCCCTAAAACCCCGAAACCCTAAACCGGGATGAAAGCGATCAGGCAGAGCAGAGCGCACCTGGGTTCTGGGTTTAGGGCTTTAAGCCTTTAGGGCTCTGAACCGTCCACCTCAATCCTTCATGGGTTCAGGGTTTCGGGTTTAGGATTGTTTAGTTTAAGGTTTAGGGTGTAGGGTTTAGGGTTTAGGGTTTGGGGTTAGGGTTTAGGGTTTAGGGTTTAGGGGGTTTAGGGTTTAGGGCTCAGGGGCATTCCCAAAACAGGTTTCCCTTTTTTGAGGCGGTCCTGAGTAGTCCGGGCGCCCTGAACCACAAAAATCCCGAAAGCCCGAACCCAAGCCCCCCATACCGCCAAACACCCAAACCCTGAACGAGGAACCCAGAAGCCCCGCACCTGAACACAAATCCCCAAATCCCTAAACCTCCCAAACCCCAAACCCTAAGCCCGCAACCCCAAACCCTAAACATCCAACCCGAAACATCCCTAAAGCCGACACCCCCAACCCCAAACCAGAATCCTCCAGCCCCTAACATTCTTCAGCCCTTGAAGCCCTCAACCCCAAGCCCTAAACCCTCCAACCCTAAACATCCCTAAAACCCTGAACCCTCAAACCCTGAGCATCCTTCCCTCAGAGCCCTTGAAGCCTCAACCCCGAGCCCCCTAAACCCTAAACCCTAAACCCTAAACCCTAAACCCTAAACCCACAAAAACTTCCGGTAGGCCGCTCGTGATAGAGGGTTGCGCCGCCCGAAGCTTTGGGTTCTTGGCGAAATCAAGCACTGGGTGGTTGAAGGAGAAGGGTTTAGGGTTTAGGGTTTAGGGTTTAGGGTTTAGGGTTTAGGGTTTAGGGTTTAGGGTTTAGGGTTTAGGGCTTAGGGTCTCTTGAAAGGTTGGAGGCTGAGGGTTCAGGGTCTATGTTGGGCTTGGGGTTTTGAGGTTGTTCAGCCTGCAGCGTGCAGACCTATAGAACCCGACCGTGAGCTTCTTCTAGATGCAGGCGAACCAGCCCTAAACCCTGAAAAGGATGTTGGGTTCAGGGTTTCGGGTTTAAGGGTTTAAGGGTTTCAGGGTCTAAGGGCCTGGGAGGGTTTAAGGTTGGGATGCTCCCCCTACTAAGAGTCCTTATTAGGGATTATAGTACGCCCCCCCCCCCCCCCCATTATCATCCCTGCTAAGGACTGTTATCATAGGGGAATATCCCAAGTGTAGGGGTTTAAGGGTTTAAGGGTTTAGGGGTTTAGGGGTTTAGGTGTTTAGGGGTTTAAGGGCTTTAAGGTTTTAAGGATTTGAGGGTTTAAGGGTTTAAGGGTTTAAGGGTTTAAGGGTTTAAGGGTGTAAGGGTTTAAGGGTTTAAGGGTTTTAAGGGGGCTCGTGGAACAAAGCCAAGCGTTCCTCCTTCGTGGTTGAGAGCTTGAGCTTCGGGTTTAGGCTGATCCTCCAGCAAAATAAAAGCAAATATATACATATGTTTTTGAGATATTGTTCCTTGCTTACTTTTGTATTTATCTATGTATACCTATATTTGTCTATTTATTTACCAACCCATGAACCATGAGCCTTAAGTGAAAGAAGCAGGGCTACTTAGTAGGGACCCCGAGAAGTGACCCTTAGTACGACCCGACACAAGCTTTCTCCCCTACACCCTAAACCCTAAACCCGAAACCCTAGACCCTAAACCCTAAACCATAAACCCTGAACCCTAAACCATACCTTTGCATCCCGATGCTGAAACTCATCCCTCAGCCAGCCCCGAAAAAGCCCTAGATGCGTGAAGCCCTAAACCCCAAACCCTAAGCCCTCAGCCCTAAACCCCTAAATCCCTAAGCCCAAAAACCCTAAATCCCGGAAGCCAGGAAGCCTACAAACCCTCGTACACAACAACCCCCGAGCCCTGGAACCCACGGAGCCCCCCCAGAAGTCTAGAAACCTGCAAGTCTCTAGAGGGTTGTGGGTGTTGAGGGTTTAGGGTTTCGGGTTTCGGGTTTAGGGTTCAGGGTTAGGAGTTAAGGGGTTTAAGGTTTGGGGGTTTCGGGATTTAGGGCCCCCCTAAACTCCAAAGAGCCTCCTGAAACCAATTCTCGGCCAGCCACCGATGTTGTCTGCACTGCCCATCATCGTCTGCAGAGAGGAAACCCTACACACCTAAACCCTAAAGCCTAAACCTAAGGGTGGGGCGGCTGAGGGGTTTGTGGGGACTCGGGGTCTGGGGCTTTAGGCTTGTGGAGGTTGAGGATTTGGGGGTTTAGGGTCTGTGGGGTTTAGGGGAGTTTCAGGTTGAGGGCCAACCGTTTGCCCCAAGTCCCCAAAACCTGGATGCCGGCTGAGGTTCAGGAACGACGCAGCCCGTTGGTTTGGGGCGGGGCTGAAGGCTGCAACTTGCACAGAGATCTAGTGTCCAGGGTTTTGGGCTTAGGGTTTGGGGTACAAACTGCTGGCATGCCCTTCGGCCCCGATGGACAGGCGCACCTGCCAAGTAGACGTCGCATCTGGGGGTCTTCCCCAACCGCAACATGGATTCTCGTCGAATATGCTTCTTTAGTACTGTAACTTGAAGCTCCTCAAGGGCAACCTAGAGAAAGGCGGCAGGAGCAGCCTCAAGCGTGCCCATGGTCCCGACCACGAGATTCACAGCTTTCTGGATGTCTTTCCTCAGACGGGTCTGGGCTCTGGAAACTTGTATCGCCTGTAAAACCCTAAGCCCTCAGACTTAATGTAAGGCGCTGTGGCCAGTTGCACATAACATCCCGCGAGCCCAAACCTTAAGCCCTAATTAGACCAGACAGGGCCACCCCACCCTGCTGATGGGTGTTTGGGGTTCAGGGTTTTGGGTTTAGGGTTTGGGGCGAAGGGGCTTTCCATAATTTAGGGGGGCGAAGCTTGGCGCCTAGGTCACTTGGAGGTTCATGTGTAGTTGCAAAGTCTTGTGATATAGGCAGGACAACTCAAGTGAAAAAATCATAACTGGTGAGCACCCAGGTCGATATGTACCCACGAACCATAGCAGGGCCTGGAAACCCCAAATTGGGCTTCTCTATCTGAGTTTTAGAGTAAGGTACAGTACACTGAAGTGACCCTTAAGAGGCTATGTAAGGGAGAAGGTACATGATGGCCCTCTCGTTGAGCTCGAGCCTTTTCGAACTTTCTGGTATGCCCCTAACCGGCCCGAGCCCACAAACCCTTAACGCCTAAACCCAACCCTGACTCATCCATCTCGGTAGCCGACGTTTGGTCGATGATGTTGGAAAGCTGGGTCAAAAAGGTCGAGCCTGGCTTAGTATTCGGGGGATTTCGTGTTTCGAGTTGAGGGTTTGGGTGGTTTGAGTGGACCCTAACCCCTGAGCCCAAAGAGCCAACCACCAAACCCTCAACCCTCGACCCCAAAGGGCTCCCCTAAGCATCGCTGGCTCAGAGAACTTCGGATGTGGGAGTTTCGGGTTTCAGGGCTCAGGGGTTTGTGGGTTGAGCCCTGCAGCCTCTAGGGCGTAGGGTGCCCAAACACCCCAAGACCCTACCCCGCAGAAAAAGAAAAAAGAACCCCAACACCATGAAACCCTTAAACGGGGAGATCCCCTCGGGGCCGCAGCCCGGGTTGAGCACGTTGGAAAGCTCCTGGAGCCTGCCACAGCGGGTGCCAAGCTTTCTACAGGGTTTCCGACATTGGGGGGTACCTTGTCATAAAGGAGCTATACTCTTATTTGGGGACGATATTGGGAACCCGAATTTTCGTAAACCCCCATGTAAAGGGCTTCTTGGTCCAGGGCGTTTCGGGTTGCTGCGCTGCAGAGAGGAGGTTGTCAGGCACTTCGAGAATAGGGGTTGGAGTTGAGGGTCGAGATAAGTTTCGAAATTGGCCTTCTTGCTTCTCCAGCTTTTGATGTGTGGGTCTTGGGTTTGGGGCCACCAAAGCTAGGGTGCGGCCACCCCTTCTACAACCCTGGAGAGAGCATCGCACGGGTTTGGTCACTTGGTTCCTTGATCCCAGTCAGATTTGAACCTTCAACCCCAAATCCCAAACTCCTAAACTCAAGTCTGTTTCTCCGCAGTACCCTCAAACATACCCGGCTCGAACTCAAGGCCTCTGTCCAAGAACGATCCAGAACAGCGCTTCGTAACTTACATCCCGTCAGGCCCTCTGAAGGCCTAAAGAGGCCCTGAACCCGAAACCCTAAACCCTGAAGCCCGGGTGGCAAACTTGCCGGAGGCCGCGTCTGGTAGGCTGGCAGCAGCCCTGTGAAGTTCTCCGCCGGATTTCCGGCCACGGCGTCCTGACGAACGAAGCGGCGGTCTAGGGCTTAGGGGCTTAGGGTGCAGGGGTTTAGGGTGTCGGGTGTGGGGTTTAGGGTTTAAGGTTTAGGGTTCAGGGCTTAAGGTTTAGGATTTAGGGGATCTGGTATAGCTTATTGCAGAATATGAAAAAAGGGACATTATGAACGAGCTCAAGATGTACATAGCGACGGGGCTTTCCTACAATTGTTTGTTGGAGGTTTGAGTAGGGTTGCTTGCGGGTTTAGGGCTGGTGCAGAACCCGAAACCCTCAAGCGGAGGGCCTCGAAGATTCAAGGAAAACCCTACAACCCTAGAACCCTCAAGCCTAGAGCCCCCAAAGCCCCTAAACCCCCAAAACCCTAAACGCTTAAACCCCTAAAACCCCTCAACGTCTAAACCCCAAAAAGCCTTAAGGCCCTAAACCCTAAACCCCTAAACCTTAAAACCCTAATGCTAGTACCCCAAAGCCCCCTAAACCCTAAACCCCAATAAGCTTGAACCCTAAAACCCCAAGACCCAAAAAGCCCTGAAGGCCCTAAACCCCCTAAACCTCCAAACCTACAACCCCAAACCCTAAATCCTAAACCCCCTAAACCCCCTAAACCCCCTCAACCCCCTCAACCCCCTCAACCCCCTCAACCCCCTCAACCCCCTAAACCCCCTAAACCCCCTAAACCCCCTGAAACCCCTAAACCCCCTAAACCCCCTAAACCCTAAACCCTAAACCCTAAACCCCCTAAACCCCTCGGCCTCCACCAGCTGGGCCGCAGAGCAGGCGGTTCCCTGGATCCCGGCGTCGACCCGCCCAGCTCCCCTCGGGAGTCCAAGGTCTTCAGGGTTTAGGGTTAGGGTTTAGGGTTCAGGGTTTAGGGTTTAGGGTTTAGGGTTTAGGGTTTAGGGTTTAAGGTTTAGGGTTTAGGGTTTAGGGTTTAGGGTTTAGGGTTGTAGGGGTTTGGGGGGGGGTTAGGGTTTTGGGGCTTAGGTTTCGTGGTTTTGGGGTCTCGGGTTTAGGGTTTAGGGTTTCGGGGTGTTGGGTTTTTTGGGTTTAGGGTTCTTGGGGTTTAGGGTTGCAGGGTTTAGGGTTGTAGGGGTTTAGGGTTTAGGGTTTAAGGTTTAAGGTTTTGGGGGTTTAGGGTTAGGGTTTTAGGATTCAGGGTTTTGGGTTTTGGGTTCTTGGGATTTGGGGTTTATGGTTTTGGCTTTTTGGGTTTTTGGGATTCGGGTTTAGGGTTTTTGAGTGTTTAGGGTTTAGGGCTTAGGGTTTTTGGGTTTTTGGGTTTTTGGGGTTTCGGGTTTTGGGTGAGGGTTTTAAGGTTTTAGGCTTGGGGGTTTAGGGCTACGAGTGGTTTGGAGTTTGGGGTTCAGTGTCATGCCGGGTGTTTCGGGAGAGGTGACAGGTTCAAGGGGGGGCGAAATTTTGGGATCTAGGGGTTTGGGGGCTCTGCAGGGGCTTTTGGTGGTCTAGCGCCTTAGGGATTACAAAGCCCAGCCCCAAACTCGCACAAACTCGCACGCCCTCCGTTAAAAAACAAAAAAAAAAAACATCATCGCAACCCTAAGACACTACAACCCCAAACCCCTAAAATCCAATACGACCCCAGGCCCTAAACCCCGAAACTCGAGAGCCCTTCAACCCTGAACTCCCTGAAGCCTCAACCCAAAAACCCCCAAAAAAAAACCCTAAACCTCTAAAACCCCAAACCCTAAACCCTAAACCCGAAAAAGAAGCTCCTCAACCCCCACAGTACTTGCAGTCCGGGCCCTCCGGCTGCAGGGCCAGGCCGACCATGATGATGGCTGGCAGGGCGAACGCGATGAAGAGGAGCCACAGCACTCCCTGCTGAAGAGGGCGGCTTGAAGGCTTTTTCTTAGGGCTTAGGGTTTAGGGTTTAGGGTTTAGGGTTTAGGGTTTAGGGTTTAGGGTTTAGGGTTTAGGGTTTAGGGGTTTGTTAGGGTTTGTTGGGGTTTGTTTAGGGTTTTAGGGCTTCTTCTTGGTGGTTCTGGGCTGTCGGGTGTAGCCCCCTACACATCCAGAGGTTCGTGGTAGTTCTCTATGTCTGGGGCGACAGTATAGGTCAGGTAGCTAAGTGCGACCACATTGCGTCGCGTGCTACGTATAACTGCCCCGCACCCTTAAACCCGAAAAAGCTCGGGTGTTGCTTTGAGATTCAAGGTCTCCCTGTGGTCTGAGCACAAGGAACTGAAGGTAAAGTTTCGAGCTTAGGGTTGAGGGCTTAGGGGCTGAGAGAAAAGGGCTTCGTAAAAGAAACCTACTGCCAAAGAAGAAGGGTGCCCTAGGTTTCGGCTTTGCTGCAGGGATTTAGGGCTTAGGGAAACACAAGACCGACTCCAAGAATGAAGTGGGTGTCAGGCCAAGCGTGTCCCAAACTTGCCTTAGACCCCTAAACGCTTCAACCCCTAAACCCCTAAACCCTTAAGCCGCCCCAAAACCCTGAGCCCTCAGGCCTTGCAGATCTTTCCCGTCTTCCAAGTCCTTTGGCAGCACCGGCAGCAGCATTTGCAGAGGCACCTCGAGGTGTTCTTTCGGCTTCAAGGCTTCGGCTCCGAGCAGAAAAAGGGCGTTACTGGGAGGTTCATGGACACCGGGCGAGCAGACGGAAGATCTAACCCAAAACCCTAAACCCTAAAACCTATAAAGCCTAAACCCCAAACCTACACAACGAAGGTGGGGGAGTAACCCAATCTCAGCACGCCACGGGCAGCAAACGAACCAGCAGCAGAGGATCCAGAACTGGGCGGCCGTGGTGGAGTGCTTTGGGCAGGTTTAGAGCCTTTAGGGTCTTGGGGCTAAGGGGTTGGGGTCTTCGGGGTTTAGGGATTTTGGTTTTTTTTTTGGGGGGGGGGTTGAAGGATCTGATCTTTAGGGTTTAAGTGGGTTGTGGGGCTTTGGGTCTTTGGCGTTTCGGGGTTTAAGGATTTAAGGGCTGAAGGGGGTTTAGGGGGTTTATAGGGGGCTTAGGGTTTCAAGGCTTTAGGGTTGGGGGTTGGGGGTCTTCAGGGTTTGGGGAATTTGCGGGGTTTTAAGGAACATTCTGGGGTTTAAGGGCTTAAGGGCTTAAGGGCTTAGGGCTTAGGGCTTAGGGTTTAGGGTTTAGGGTTTAGGGTTTCGGGTTTAGGGTTTAGGGTTTAGGGGTGCATCCCTCACACCCCCAAAGAATCCTTACATGGCCCTTGGAGCCCCGAGCGCTCCAAGCCAAGCCAAGGCCACAGCCAACCCTGTAGGGCCCAAGGTCCCAACCTGACGAAGTAGGGTTTAGGGTTTAGGGTTTAGGGCTCAGGGTTTTCGGGTTTAGGGTTTTATGGTTTGGGGTTTCAGGGTTTCAGGGTTTCAGGGTTTCAGGGTTTAGGGTTTAGGGTTTTTGCAAGCCACAGCCTCCAAACCCCCCGCTCCCTTCCCATCCAAGCCCACGGCCACGAAGAGCACCTGGCTTATATTTCGTTACAGCTTCAAAGCCCTTCCGAGCTTTCAGGGCTTTATGGTTTTTAAGGGTTTTGGGCTTCAGGGTTGAGTGCTTCCGGGTCGAGGCTCTTAGGAGTTTGGGGTGTATAGGGATATCGATCCGACAAGCGAAACAAAGCTGAACCCCTAAAGCCCTAAACCCAAGAACCTAAGCCCTAAACCCCATGCTTGTAAGCCTTGCCTCTGTCAAACCTCATCTCAGCCGCCTTCAACTAAGGGTGAGGGAAAATGGGTTTGTTGAGGTCCAGGTCAGGATTTAGGGTTTTAAGGTTCAGGGTTTAGGGTTTAGGGTTGAGGGTTTAGGGTCTAGGGTTTAGGGTTTAAGGTTTAGGGTTTAGGGTTTAGGGTTTAGGGTTTAGGGTTTAGGGTCTAGGGTCTAGGGTTTAGGGTTTAGGGTTTAGGGTTTTTGTGTTCTACATCCTGATGAACTCAAGAGCCCTCCAAGCATGCTGGCCGCACGATGGACAGCACCACAGCGCCGGCCTGATGGGTTTAGGGTTTAGGGTTTAGGGTTTAGGGTTTAGGGTTTAGGGTTTAGGGTTTAGGGTTTAGGGTTTAGGGTTTAGGGTTTTAGAAGTGTTTGGGTTCAGGGCTCAGGTTAGAAGCCCCACGCCCTCGTGCTCAAACCCGAAACCCCAAACCCTAAACCCTAAACCCTAAGCCCTGAGGCCCCAGTTACACCAAACATCGAATACTTGGGGCCTGGGCCTTAAGATCCAAAGCTTTGCTGCACCGCTCTCTCAGAAAGCCCGAGAAGGCCTCTCAACCCCCCAAAGCCCCTAGAAATTGGGATGTTCCCCCCCTGTACCAACAATCCTTAAGAGGCATTTTCATAGGGGGTACTGCAATGCCTATGCAGGACTGTTAGCGCAAAAGGGGGAACATCCCAACCGAGAAAGCCCTTCCAGAAGCCCTACAAGCCGCCTTACCACACAAGCCACAAGCCCCAAAAAAAGGAAGCCTCTAAAAGAAGCCTTTCAACGCCCTGAAGCTCTCAAAATCCCAGAGCTGCCTTCTCCGCCACGAATCCAGGCTCGGCTATCTGGGCCCAAGGAAGGCTTTTTGGAGGCTCGGGAGGTTGCTTGGGCGCTTGGCGCGCGTGGGGTTTTGGGGCTTTGGGGCTTTGGGGCTTTGGGGCTTTGGGGTTTTGGGGTTTTGGGGCTTTGGGGTCTTGGGGTTTTGGGGTGTTGGGGTTTTGGGGTTTGGGGGTTTGGGGGTTTTGGGGCTTTGGGGTTTTGGGGGTTTGGGGTTTTGGGTGTTCAGGTTTTGGAGTTTTGTGGATTTGGGGGGTGTTTAGGGGCAGTTTTTCGGTGCTTGCGTCTGTAGCTTGGGGAGCAGACAGAAGTTTTGGAGCATCACTGCCCTCTTCGTGGAGTCCTGACATCCTGTCAGGTGCTAGGGTCGATCGTGGGATCCTGTGCTACGATGGCTGCCATGAGCCTACTCGGAGGCTTAGGGTACTTATGACCCCAACTAAACGGTATTTATAAGCCTCCTAAGTCCACGTAGCAGGTTGTAAGCAGACTTAGAATTGGGGTTGTAAGTACCCATGAACCTCCAAGTAGGGTTAAGTTCCCGGTACCGAACCTGTAGCGCACAAACCACCGAATCCTTCAAAGCTCTCGAAGCCCCTCTCTGCAATGAAGTAAACCCTATGAAGCCCTGAATCCTGACGCCTAAACCCCAAATCCCAAACTTTTTCTAACATCCCGACAGCCCGAAACTCTGAACCCGAGAACACGAACAACCAGCCCCCAAAAATAGAGGCGAGACCCGAAACCCAAAAGTCCTAGAAACCAAACCTAAACCCAACCCTAAACCCAAAACCCCACTCCCCCCAAACCACGTCGTCCAAGCGGCATCGGCGAACATGTCGGCCAGCTGTGAGACCGAGGTGCTGTTGGAGGTTCGCGCCTCGGTTTGGAGAGATTTGGGCCGTCTCCCTCTTTGTTCGCCTGGGGAGGTTGTAGGGGTTTGGGGTTTAGGGTTAAGGGTTTAGGGTTTTGGGTTCAGGGTTCAGGGTTTTGGGCTTAGGGGTGTTGTAGGGTTTTGGCTTTGGTTCTGGTTCTGGGGTTTTGGGGCCTTGGGGTTTTGGGTTGAGGGTCGGGGCTCATTCGGGCTCAGGGTCTTGGGTTGGGGTGAAATGCTTGGGGTCAGGGTAGGGTTTAGGGTTTAGGGTTTAGGGTTTAGGGTTTAGGGTTTAGGGTTTAGGGTTTAGGGTTTAGGGTTCAGGGTTCAGGGTTTAGGGCTTAGGGTTTAGGGTTTAGGGTTTAGGGTTTAGGGTTTAGGGTTGAGGGTTGAGGGTTGAGGGTTGAGGGTTGAGGGTTGAGGGTTGAGGGTTGAGGGTTGAGGGTTGAGGGTTGAGGGTTGAGGGTTTAGGGTTTAGGGTTTCAGGTTTAGGGTTTGGGGTTTAGGGTCTGCGGTGTACGCTCGAGCCCAAGAAAGGGTGTTGCGTTCCTTGAGGCTTCGAGTTGACAAGCTTGTCCTCCGAGCCATAGACACTAAACCCTAAACCCTAAACCCTAAACCCTCAACCCTCAACCCTAAACCCTAAACCCGAAAACCCTAAACCCTAAACCCTAAACCCTAAACCTCAACCCCTAAACCCAAAACCCCACATGACATGCCCGTAAATAGGAGACAGGCCACCACCCCGGCTTGTTCAATGAGCCGCAGGACGAAGTTGTCCTCCACATCGGCTGATTCTTAGGACGACTTTGGTCTTTTTCTTTTTTTTTTTGGGGGGGGGGGGGGGGGGCTTTTCGGGTTTAGGGTTTAGGGGTTTCAGAGGGATTTCGAGGGCTTTAGAGGAGTAGGTGCTCATAGGGGCTTAATGGGGTTTACAGGGCCTTGTGAAGGCTTATAGGGTTTAGGTCTAGGAATCCTGACTGTTTGGGTCCATGGGGCTTGGGAAATTTATGGTAAGGAGGTGGGAATTTTGAAAAAAGTCTCAAACTGGAAACAGAAGGGACTTCTGAAATCCAAAGCCCTGAACCGCAAACAAGTGTTTGGGGTTTTGTCAGGGTTCAGACTTTAGGGGTTCGGACTGCGCAAGCCCGAAAAAGCAACAAACAAAACTCGACCCTAAACCCATGAAACTGGAAGAGGGCTTCGGGTTCAGGGTTTAGGGTTGAGGGTTTAGGGTTATGGTTTTATGGCTTAGGGTTTCGGGGCCAGGGCCGGCCTCACCAGCGCCGCCCTCGAGGTCCTTCCCGAGACAAGTCCGATCAGTTTGGGGTTTTAGGGTTTAGGGTTTAGGGTTTAGGGTTTAGGTTTAGGGTTTAGAGCCTGGGGTTTGGAGTTAGTTTAAGGTCAGTTGAAGGGTTGAGAGTTTACATGGGTGTAGGGTTTCGGCCTCAGTGAGGTTCGTCTTTGGAGAGATGCTTGATGATTCTGAGAAGGGTTTCGGGCATTGGGCTTCGAGGGGTGGGAGTTAGGGTTTAGAACAAACCCTGAGAGACTAGACTCCCCAAATCCGAAAATCCCGAAGTCCCGAAAAATCTGAAAAACCTGGGGTTTAGGGGTTAGGGTTTTGGGTTTAGGGTTTAGGGTTTTAGGGTTCAGGGTTTCGGGTTTAGGGTGTTCCGGGCTTGAGGGCCAAGGCACGCTGTACGCGTTTTCGACATCGATCTCTGGCAGCTCGACCTCACCTGGAGGTTAGGGATTCGGTTTCAGGGTTTAGGGGTTCAGGGTCTCAGGATTTGGGGTTTGGGGTTTGGGGTTTAGGGTTTGGGGTTTAGGGTTTAGGGTTTAGGGTTTAGGGTTTAGGGTTTAGGGTTTAGGGTTTAGGGTTTAGGGTTTAGGGTTTAGGGTTTAGGGTTTAGGGGCACCTCCTACACCACACATCTCCTCAAAGAGCCTCTCGACCCACACCCGAGTAGACTCCCTGCAACGAGGCCCAAACTCTAAACCCTAAACCCTAAACCCTAAACCCTAAACCCTAAACCCTAAACCCTAAACCCTAAACCCTAAACCCTAAACCCTAAACCCTTACGAACCTTAAGACCCCAACCTCAAAGCCCCAAACCCTACAACCTAAGCCTTCAAGCTTTGAAACCTCGAGAACCCAGACCCGAACATAAAAACCCTGCAAGCCCCAGACCTGCCCCATTCGTAAACAACAACAAGTAGATGTTTGCCAAAGTCAATGAATGTTTGACTCCCTCAATCCACTAAGACAGCAAAAATCAAAGCCCCAAACACTCTCCCTTGAATAACACGAAAAAGCACACCTACAACTCGCCAAACCCCCAAACCCTAAAGCCCTAAAACTCTAGCTCTACAGCCCTCAAGCCCTGAAGCAAGCCTTAAAGCCCAAAAAATCGTGAAGCCCTAAAACCCTGAAGCCCTAAAACCTTGAAGCCCTAAAACCCTGAAGCCCTAAAGCCTTGAAGCCCTAAAGCCCTAAAGCCCTAAAGCCATGAAGCCCTAAAGCCCTAAAGCCCTAAAGCCATGAAGCCCTAAACCCTGGACTCTGAAACCCTGAAACCCCTAAAGCCCCAAACCCTAAACCCCAAAATCCCGAATAAACCCCTAAAGCCCTAAACCCCTAAACCTTGAAGCCCCAGATTGGCCGCAAGGGGCAGAACTTGTCGACGGTCGCAGCTGCCTGGTCCAGGACCTCCACAAGCTTCGGAGTTTAGGGTTTAGGGTTGAGGGTTGAGGGTTTAGGGCTTAGGTTTATGGTTTAGGGCTTTCGGGCTTGAGGGTTTAGGGCTTTGGGGCTTAAGGACTTTAGGGCTTCAGGCTGTAGGGTTTGGAGGCTTTGGGACTTTAGAGCTTTAGCCCGCGGCCAACAGGGTTTGAAAGGGAGTGGGGAGTTGGGGGTTTGCGGGGTTTGAGGTTTAGGGCTTTGGGATTTTGCGAGTTTAAGCAAGGTGCAATGTTTAAGGCTGTAAGGGTTGTAGGAATGTGGGACGTTAGGATGTTGGAGTGTGAGGGCCCAGGGCCCTAAGACTAAACCTCAACCCGCCCCCTTACACCCCGCATGGGGAGTTTACTGTGCTCTGAAACGCTGGTAGCAATTGTATGCGTACTACTCTTCGTGAGGCTCGCACCCTAGTTGCGGTTCTGTTCAAAGATGCATAGTTTCAGCATCACTACCTGGTTGAGGCCCGAGGATTTCGTGTTTCTGTGATTGGGCTCGAATGTATGTTCCCTAAACCCAAAAAACCCTAAAGGAGAACCATGAAAGCGTCATGGCTGACTGCATGAAAGCTGGGCTCGAGAGAGAGGAGCTGGGATTGAGGATTTCTGGATGTGCGGGTGCAGCGCTGGTGGAGTCCTTGCCTCAAGTGACTTAGGATTTCCCCCCTCTCCCCCCCTTCGCTGCCCGCCCCTCCCTTCGCTGCCCGCCCCTCTCCCCCCCCCTTCAGACCTCCAAACCCTAAACCCTAAAACCCCAAACCATAAACCTAAACCCTAAACCCCTAAACGCTCCAACCTAAACCCTAAACCCTCTCCCCCTGAGGTAAAAGCCCTCTGGTCCGCTGGAGGGAAGTTGCGCGGCGGCTGTCCTGGCCGCCAGAGCTGCAAGGCTCAGGGCTTCGGAGAATTTTTGAGGGGTTTAGGGTTTAGGGTTTAGGGTTTAGGGTTTAGGGTTTAGGGTTTAGGGTTTGGGGTTTGGGGTTTGGGGTTTGCGGTTTGGGGTGTTTGCGGTTTGGGGGGTTTGGGGGGTTTGGGGGGTTTGGGGGGTTTGGGGGGTTTGGGGTTTGGGGTTTGGGGTTTGGGGTTTGGGGTTTGGGGTTTGGGGTTTAGGGCGGGGGGAGTGAGGGTTTGGGGGAACGACTGCCTCAGGATTGAAGATTTCAGGTGTGCAAGCAAGCAGGGCCCTTAAAGCCACCCTCCCCATCAACAAAGGGCTTAGGGTTTTGGGTATAGGGTTTAGCGTCTCCAACCCATTCTACCCGAATGCCATACGCCCTGGCATCAGAAACCCCGAACCTGCAAGCCTCATTGCAAAACAATCCTCCGTCCTCGGGCCGAGCACGCTTCAGGGCCCAAAACCCTTGAACAAGCCAAACCCATAAAACTCCAGGGCTTGAAATCCTGAACGTAGAGTGTAGGGCTTAGGGTTTAGGGTTTAGGATTTAGGGCTCCAGGGCTGTAAGTCCATGGGCCAAGAGCTGCCTGCTTGAGGGTTAAGGGGCTTTAAGCTTGAAACCCTAGCGAAACCCAGGGTGGGAAAACCATAAAACCACAACCCAAATCTAGCGAACCCCTAAAACCCAAACACGAAACCCCAAACCCCAAACCCCGTGATCCCTCAAAGCCTTTGAAATCCAAACCCTAAACCCCAAACTTTACTCCTAAACGCTGAGCCCTGAAACCCAAACCCTAAACTCAACCTTAAACCTGCCCCAAGCCCGGTCCCCGAGCGAAGAGAAGCAACGCCAAAGGCAAGACGGAGCGTAACCTGGTTTCGGGCTCTTTAAGACACTTGAGACCCTAGGGTATTTGGGGTGTTAAAGGTTTAGGGCTTAGGGCTTAGGGGTTTAGGGTTTAAGGGTTTTGGCTCCCAAGGCCCTAGAACTAGGGCGAAGCCTGCTGTAGACCTCCGACCTGATGCCCTACTTGGGGGCTCAGGGTTCAGGGTTTAGGGTTTCGGGTTTCGAGTTTGGGGTTTGGGGTTTAGGGTTTAGGGCTTTTGGCTTAGGGCTTAGGCTTTAGGGTTTCCCTCAAGCACAACGAACCCAAACACTTCAATCCATTTGGGCTCGGGCATCCTGGTCTTCTTGGCTCAACGCATGGGTGCAAAAGCAACAGCGGGGGCCTTCACTTTGGGGGTCCATCGGGTGCCATCTGGGAGTTCACGATATTAGGGGGTACCTGACTATGGGTCCTTACTATAAGGGCATCCTACTATTAGGGGATTATTCGGGGTCCCGTATTTTCGCAAACCCTCATCTAAACTATCTAAACCCTTAACCCCAAGACCCAATCAACGCCGCGCCTTAGTCAATCCACACGCGGAGAATATACGATGCCAGATTTCGTACACCCCAAACCCTAAACCCTAAACCTAGGCCCTAGGGCCGCTGAGCGCCGGGCATCTTCGGCACGGCGGGTTGTCCACAGGGAGGCGGAACCCAGTCTGCGCGCTCTCGAGGGCGAACCAAAAGGTGCAGCGGAGGGCACACCGGGCTCAGGGTTTCGGGTTTAGGGTTTTAGGGTTTGGGGTTTAGGGTTTAGGGTTTAAGGTTTGGGGGTTCAGGGTTTAAGGTTTTAGGGTTTAGGGTTTCAGGTTTAGGGTTTGGGGGTTCAGGGTGTAGGGGTAAGGGCTACGGTTTAGTGTTGAGGGTTTCGCGATTGAGGAAGTTTCACGGTTTTCAGCTCAAGGCTTCGCAGAGCTCAGGGCACTTCGTTTACGCCCTTTTAAGGTATTCGCCTCTGCTTGGAGGAGCCACACTCCGATGCGAAGTTTAGGGAAGTTTAGGGTTTAGGGTCATGCGTCAGTTTAGGGACAATTAAGAAGACAGCGGGACTGCAAAAGGCCGGCGGTTTTTCTCCATCACCTGAGCGGCTCTGCCCCGCTCTACAGCACGCGGGGAGCATGATCGCTCAAGACACCGCGCCCAAGCAGCATGGGAGCGGCATCATCTCTGACCATCCCAGGGATCCATGCACTCAGCCCCTTAGATATAGATGGTGTCCGAAATCGGCAACTGAGCAGCTTCCGAGGAATGGGCGCAGACTGCCAAGTACAAGACTGGGCTGACTTGGCTTCACAGTCGCCGCACTTGATGCCGGGTGCAGTCTGGCACACATGCGACGACCAGCCAAAGAGCTTGCACACAGGATCCTCTGACATGTCCGCGTAAACGGTGCATTGCAGCAGCGTGGGCATCGAAAACACGACGGCCCCCAGCTCCTTGACAGCCTGGATCCACTTCGTCACGTTGGGCAGCCAGCCATCTACATTCCGCCTGGAGATGCCTGGAGGGTCGTCTCAACGCAAGGTGAAGCGTGTCTGTCTGGTCATCAAGCTTCTGGGCATTTGACCGGAAGACCCATGTACCCGCGCTTTGTGCTTGAAATTCCGGAAATGTTCCGAAAAATCTGGGTTTTTAGGGTCTAGCGTAAAGGACTTCGGGAATAGGATTTATTTCTAGGATTTAGGGGCTCTCCTCTATAGGAATTAAGGAACCCGTAGTGATTAGGGATCACAATTTGGGGAAATTCAGGAAATAAGGTTTAGGGAATAAGATTTGGGATCCGGTTCTTTAGGGTCTAGCACAGAGGAGTTAGGGAAAAAGATTGGTTTGTGAAATGCAAGGGCTCTCCTCAATAGGATGTAAGGATGCCCCTCCTTAGGGCTTAGGGAATAACATTAAGGAAGCAAATCTCGGGAACAAGATGTAGGGACCCCGCTCTTTAGGATTTAGTGATAAGGATTTGGGACATAGGACCCATAAATTCTAAGGAAGAGAGCCCCTAAATCTTGAGAAGGAGAGCCCCTGAATCCAAAAACAAATCCTATTCTTTAAATCCTTTTCGCGAAACCGTAAAGGGCGGGACCCAAATCTTATTCCCTTAATGTTATTCTCGAAGTCCGTTTCCCTAAAGGGCGTCCTCAAATCTGAAAGAGGAGCCTTTTCAAAAAACCTATCCCCCAAGTCCTTATCCCTAAGAGTGGGATCCCCAATTCCTACTCCCTCAACCTTCTTTCCTTCAGGTCATTCAAATCGCAAAAAAGGACAGCCCCTAGGAGAGCCCTAAATCCGAAAGCAAAAATGAAACTTATTGCTTCGTTCTTTTCTCCAAGTCTTAAAGAGCGGGATCCCTTAATCTTATTCTCTTATGTTTACTCTCAAATCCGATCCCATAAGCCTAAAGAGGGGGCCCTTACATCTTCACAACAGGTCCTATTCCCTAAATCCTTTTCGCTAAGCCCTGAGTCCTAGGGGTCCGTAAATCTTAAAGAGGAGAGCGCCTAGGAGAGCCCCCCAAATCCTAAAGATGCAGATCGCGCAAGGAAGGTTGAACAAGCACGGCTGGAAACAAGATGAAACCGATTCAAAACGCATTTAAAACTTCTTCAACTTGAATACGCTTCTAGACTCAAGACTCGAGATTCAAGGTGCCCGGGAGAACTTGCCCGGGCATCTTGAATCTTGAATCTTGAATTAAAAGCGTATTCAAGTTGAATGCGTTTTGAATGCATTTGAATGCGTTTCATCTTGTTTCATCTTGTTCCGGAGCGAAACTTACGTGTTTATGTATACTAAATAAAGTATATTTCGGCTTCGTCTGCTTTTATACGTATTACAGAGTTTCACGCACTCACCCTCTCTCTCTCTCGACAGCGCTGAGCAAGTCAAAGGTCTGACTACTCGTCCGCAGCCCTTTCAGCTGGGGTTAGCGAAAAACATCTATGTGACGCCATTCCCTACGACTTTGTGCAATGGGGTGCAGGTTTCGCCAAAGATCCGTATTGCCGAAGACTGGTGAGTGCGCTTGCGCGATATCCGACGCGGTAAGGCGCTGGTAAAGGGGGTCATTTATGTGATACGGTTTAGGGACGGGATTTGGAGATTGTCTAGCTTGGTAACGTTGGTACGCTTGTGTCATGGTGATTTCTGGCCAGTGTAATCTAGGGTGCCCTACTCTGCGTCTATGTAATCTGCGATAGGCATGGGTTGATTGGAAAACGGTCTGGTGTTCTATGGTGTCGGCATGTCGCAATATGTGTCCGAGATAAGAAATTCTGGCGGAGATGATACGCTGCGAGGGGGAAAGAATAGCTGGGGCGTGTTCATAAAGGAGGCCGGCAATGTATTCGTTGGAACATTGCTGGTCTGAAGGTGATAGGATTTTATGGTAGTACGACGATTTGAGGTTAGAAAAAAAAAGAGATACTTGGTAGTGGAGCTTATTGAGCTTAGTGAGGTTAGCCTGGGAGTACATCTGTGACTCCGAGCCGTAAAGAAGAATGGCAAGCACTAGTTGGTTATGGACCAATAGTTTTCTATTAACAGAGATTGACGGGTGGCGGAAGAAGTCCTTCAAGGACTTGGCCGCCTGCGATGCCTGGGCATATCGCTTGTTGGTATCCTTTGTGGCAGAAGCGTTAGTGGTTAGAACCGCACCGAGATAGTCGGCGTGATCAGTTGGCTCGATTTTTAAGGAAGGGTCCGGTTTAGGATAACGAGCCTCAACACAAAAATCGCAAGTACATGGGAGTTGGTAGTTTTTGATTAGATAAATCGGAAGTGTGGTGTTGATGGTAAGCAAATGGCATTTTTCAATATTTAAGGACACGCCTCTTCTGAAAGCGAGGGACTGTAAGGTATGTAGTAGTCGGTGAAGCGCCTGTTGAGTACGCGAGAGTAAGACAGTGTCATCTGCATATTCTATGTCACAAAGGGGGGAGTCAGACTGAAGTACCGTAGGGAGAGGGCCAAAAGCACTTTTGTAAGTATCATACGTGTCCTGGAAAAGCACCGATAATGTGATGATGAATAAATAAGGCGAAAGTGGGCAGCCTTGTCGTATACCTCTGGAAAATTGTTTGCGGGAGGATCGGGTGTTCGAATCTTTTGCTGCAAATTGGCAACCTTGGTATATTGAGAGAATTGCTGCCGTAAATGCCGGGTGAACGCCGATTCTTAGCAAGGCATTTTCTATCGCGACATGGGTGACGGAATCGAAGGCCTGCGCCCAGTCAAGGAAAAGGGCGTAAAAAGTTTCTTGGTGACGTTCGTGAAGTTCTATGAGTCGTCTGATAATGAACAATGGGGTTGAAGTGGATCTGCCTGATCTAAAACCGAATTGAACTGTGGAGATGCGGTCATCAATTGCCGTTTTTAAACGATAATGAATCATGGAAGCGTAGATTTTATAGATGGTGTTGATCAACAAGATGGGACGATAACTTTCAGGAAGAGTGGGGTCTTTCTTTTTGCCCTTGAAAATCATTATTACGTCGGCGATCTTCCAACTGTCCGGAGAAGCAGCTTCCTTGAAGGCATTTTGCATTTGCATACGCAGCTTCGGGTAAGGAAGCCTAGCGCGACACAATGTACAGAAAAGCACATGCCAAGAGCATGCGGCCAATCGTGATGGCAGGTGAGAAGTAAAATCCTCTGATGTACATGTTCGGTGAGGGATAGACCTTGCATCGAGATGCAAGCAGGTCAAAAAACGAGCAGTTGACCCGGTCCGTATGTGAAAAAGCAGATCAGGTGTGCGCCGCGAGCTCATTTGCGGCGGAAGAAAATGTAAGTACCTGCAGTTGTGGGAGGTGCCCTCGACCACATATGCTGGCATTGTCTGCATGATTACCCTCACATGCGTGTAAGGAAACACATGTAGCATTCGTGGTGAATGTGGTGCAGAAGGTCATCAGTGCAGCATTTTGCTGGTTGGCCGTCGTCGGTAAACCAGGTGTTGGTGCTCAGCGGCGCATCACTTAAGAAGGCCCGGTAGTGACCACATTTGGTGTCGCGCCCTGCATAAGTGATACCTGCAAGGATTCGGTACGGCATCCATTGCACCGTGGTACCATCTCTGCAAAATACAGGTACATATGTGATGTTCCCTGGATCAATGCGAACACAGACCCTGTTTTTGCAAATCTTTCCGGCCTGCTCAACATATCTCGGCAAGTGTATGCATAACCAAAGAGGCGCCTGCACCAGGGCATGTGAAAGGCTGTCTACACCAAGCTGCAAGACAGGAATCCAGGTCCGTTGTTCTTCGTGGCAATGGAACAGTAGCAGAAAGCGTGCCCTGAAGCTCTTGGATGTATCTTCCGGGGCCCTCAATTGCAGTCCTCGCCTTCCAAACTCCTTCGAAGACAGGCGCTCTGGCAAAATCCTGGAGATATATCCAGAATTCATGAGCATCGTTTTGTTGGTGTAGTTGGGGCCATGTCAAGAGTTTGTGGCGCCATGCAAGCATGCCGGCGATGTATGGTGATGTGCTATTTGATGCCAGGATACGTTGAAAAGCTGCTGAAGCTCGTCCAAAGAGTGTGCTCGATTCACGACATCTGGAGTTGCGGGTGATGAACTCGTAGACCCACTAGCTGCAATGCCGCTACCCCTTGGATCCTGGCAAGAGACTGGTACAGTGTCTGCGCCCCTGGCTGCCGCAGCCCACCTCCGCTACGAAGGTTAGTTGGTGTCCCGCTAGTTCCGCTGCCAGCCTTCTGGTTGCCTGAAATCTGTAGAGGGCTCCAGGCAGCATGCAACTCTGTTGGATGGTTTCGATCAACTTTTCCAACTCCTGCGTGATGCCCTGTCCCTCGATCTTGTCCAGCTGCTCCTTTTTTTTTTGGACTGGCGCCTCTTTACTACATCAGTAGCACAGTAGGCCGTTCTTGTGGGGCTCGAAACTCGGTGCGAGACAAGGACATCTACTTTGAGAGCCAAACTGTACAAGCCAGCGAGTGAAAAAGAAGTCGAGACAACAAAGAAGCAACTGCAAGCGCAGAGGCCCTTAATGCAAGACAACTTTACGCAAGGCCAGCATGGTGAGACCAATGCAAACAAGAACCTACCGGCACCAATCACTCAGCAGCCCGTCACCCAAAGCAATGCTGCGCCACGTCTGGTACAGACATTAAGCGAAAGTATGGGTAGGCCGTAAGGCAAGGAACCTCCGTCACCTAAACTGCTCAACGCGTCCGTAGAGACAGTCCCCACACAAGCGCCAGGGCCGTAGCAATAGCACTCAGGACTCCATTGTAGATTGGCAAGAAAGTTGCAGCATTCTAAGCACAATGCACACAGAGTGCCAGAAGAGGCGCCCCCTTCCCCCCCGACGAGCGGGGGCAGACAAGGGGCTAGTGTGGCTACACTATGCTGCCGTCTGCGCTGTGTGAGTCTGGGCGTCCTCACGTAGCTATGGCCATAGGGCAGGCCTGGAGCGCAGCTTGCAAGAGGCCATATTCTTACAGCCCCGCGCAGCGGCCGATTTTTGAGACGGCGCAAGAGCCCCAAAGGCTGCTGGCTGGTACTTGGGTAGTGTGCTTCCCAGGTACCGGGAGCCTATCGGCTTGGCGTGCTTAGCCTGGTGCAGTTTAAGGCCCACAAGGTTGCTTAACGGTCTGCAGCCAACCGCGCGTCAAGTGTGAGAGTCAAGGGGCCTTAGAACTCGGAGCCCCGCGCAGCGGCCGATTTTTTGAGAGCACTTCAAGCCAGGTTTACCCCGTGACTACACCTGATGCGGGACCCACAGCTAAGTGCTAGGCCTAGTCACTTCTGGACCTGCTGGAATAGGTCGAAGCAGCAGTTCCTCACATCCCTTCTGGGCCTTCTGGCGAAAGTTCCAGCAGCCGTTTGCAGGGCTTAATCACTTCTGGGCCTTCTGGAGAAGTTTTAGGCAGCAGTTTGAGAGGCCTACTTACTGCTGGGCCTCCCGGAAAAGTTTAGGCAGCAGTTTGAGAGGCCTAATCACTCTGAGCCCTCCAGGAAAGGTTGAGGCAGCAGTTTGAGAAGCCTAATCACTTCTGGGCCTTCAGGCAACTGTTGGGACAGCAGTTTGAGAGGCCTAATCATTTCTGGGCCTCTGAAAACCTTGAGGCATCAGTTTGAGAGGTCTACCACTGCTTTTGCGTGCCACAGCGCAGGAGGGCGGGCGCCCTCCTGGCCGGGCAGTGAGACTGCAGGCAAGGTGCCCAAGATGCCTGTCAATAGATGCGGCGTCCATTGCTTGGCATCCAGAAACAGATACTGTGGTCCCTCAACTGCCCCGCGCAGCGGCCGATTTTTGCGACTGCAAACCTGTCACAGAATGGGCAGTTTGCGGGGCTTAATCACTTCTGGGCCTTCTGGAGAAGTTTTAGGCAGCAGTTTGAGAGGCCTACTTACTGCTGGGCCTTCCGGAGAAGTTTAGGCAGCAGTTTGAGAGGCCTAATCACTCTGAACCCTCCAGGAAAGGTTGAGGCAGCAGTTTGAGAAGCCTAATCACTTCTGGGCCTTCCGGCAACTGTTGGGACAGCAGTTTGAGAGGCCTAATCATTTCTGGGCCTTCTGAAAACCTTGAGGCATCAGTTTGAGAAGTCTACCCACTGCTTCTGCTTGCCACAGCGCAGGAGGGCGGGCGCCCTCCTGGCCGGGCAGTGAAACTGCAGGCAAAGTGCCCAAGATGCCTGTCAATAGATGCGGCGTCCATTGCTTGGCATCCAGAAACTTAAAGATACTGTGGTCCCTCAACTGCCCCGCGCAGCGGCCGATTTTTGCGACTGCAAACCTGTCACAGAATGGGCAGTTTGCGGGGCTTAATCACTTCTGGGCCTTCTGGAGAAGTTTTAGGCAGCAGCTTGAGAGGCCTACTTACTGCTGGGCCTTCCGGAGAAGTTTAGGCAGCAATTTGAGAGGCCTAGTCACTCTGAGCCCTCCAGGAAAGGTTGAGGCAGCAGTTTGAGAAGCCTAATCACTTCTGGGCCTTCAGGCAACTGTTGGGGCAGCAGTTTGAGAGGCCTAATCATTTCTGGGCCTTCTGAAAACCTTGCGGCATCAGTTTGAGAGGTCTACCCACTGCTTCTGCTTGCCACAGCGCAGGAGGGCGGGCGCCCTCCTGGCCGGGCAGTGAAACTGCAGGCAAGGTGCTCAAGATGCCTGTCAATAGATGCGGCGTCCATTGCTTGGCCTTGTGATATCTCTCCGCCTTGCTCGCAGGTCCCGCAGGTCAATAAGCTTCAGGCTCGAGATCTCTCTTCCTGCTGCTCCCTGGTCCGGAGAGCCCATAGACTTTAGGTTTGCGATTTATCTGCGTGCTGCTCCCAGGTCTCGTAGGCCCAAAGGCTTCAGGTTCGTGCTTTCCGGGTAAGTACTGACACGGCCTCCGCCCTATGCTGCGACTAGCACTGTCACAAGAATGAGGGGCAGACCAGAAACCTAAGCAGCAAACCTAAACCCTAAATGCGAAGACCTACACACCCAACTACTGCCACCACGCACAGAGCTGCACACAGACGAGCCCGCCAGGCTCATCAACAAGACGCCTTCGCGGAGCCCCGCAGCGCTAGGCGCATGATTGGCAAGTAGATGTGAGGAAGCATTTTGAGTAGATGGGAATGCTACTAAAGGATATTTAACACTACACCTCAGCTAGCCCGGCACGCTTGCACCAACTGGCAAGGATTTGGGCCCCCCAGCGTGACTGCAGGTTTTGGGATTCCCCCCCCCCCTCTTGGCAATTCCGGTACTCCGTACAACGGGGGCCAGAATAACCCTGATGAAAGAACCATATGCACAAAGGGCCCCCTTCGTGCCGGTTGATTTACCTAATGAGAGTACACTTGTCATGGCCATCATCACAACTCATGACTCCTCACCTGGTTTTTTTTTTGTTGCAGGCCAACCTGCTTTTGGTTCTGCAACTCTTTTTATTCCTTCACCGCTCCGCAAGAGGGGAACTGCCCGGGTGCATCCCAACCTCCACAGTACACACCTGGGGCTTGGGCCGCCAGGCACAAGTGCCCGGTGATTTGGACTACATAGGGACCTGAGAACCGGTGACATATACTGAACCTGGAACGCCCGGCACAAGACCCACGGGGTTTGTGCTGCACTCTGTTGAACCTGGGACGTCTGGCAATAGACCCACTGTGGTCCATGCTGCAATAAGGACCTGAGGACCTGTGGCATTTGCTGGACCTGGGACGCCTGGCACAAGACCCACAGTGGCTTGTGCTGCAATAGGGACCTGACCTGATGAGAACCTGCGGCATCTGCTGAACCTGGGACGCCTGGCACAAGACCAACGACGGTCTGTGCTGCTATAGGAACTGATCCCACAGACCGGACCTGCGGCATCTGCTGAGCCTGGGACGCCTGACAAAACTAACCAAAACAAAACCCACGGTGGTATGTGCTGCAACAAAGAACTGAGGACCTGTGGCATCTGCTACATTTGCGGGTGCCCACGGGCACGCCTGACCTGGGCCTGTGCACCTTTGATGAGTGTGTGGGCACCTGCGAGCACGCCTGAGCCGGAAGGGCCTGTGCACCTGGAGCCTGTGCCTTACTGGCACCTGTAAGCACGTCTGACCCGGAAGGGCCTGTGCACCTTGAGCCTGCACATGTGCGGGCACCTGCGAGCACGCCTGACCCGGAAGGGCCTGTGCACCTTGAGCCTGTGCCTTTGCTGGCACCTGTAAGGGCCTGTGCATCTTGAACCTGTGCATATGCGGGCACCTGCAAGCACGCTTGACCCGGTAGGGCCTGTGCACCTTGAGCCTGTGCATTTGCAGGCACTTGCAAGCACGCCTGACCCGGCGGGGCCTGTGCACCTTGAGCCTGCGCGGGCACCTGCAAGCACGCCTGACCCGGAAGGGCCTGTGCACTTTGAGCCTGTGCATTTGCTGGCACCTGCAAGCACGCCTGACCCGGAAGGGCCTGTGCACCTGGAGCCTGTGCATGCGCGGGCACCTACAGCCACGCCTGACCCGGACGGGCCTGGGCACCTCGAGCCTGTGCATATGCGGGCACCTGGCGGCAAGGCCCGTACTAGCTGGGGGGCATGGCACTTGTACTGAGCGCACTTCACTGTTGCAAAGAGTTGACACGCTGCACGGGTGGGAGAGGCAGGCATACTCAGTAATGGGGCAATTATGCGAAGGCCTAACCTTTGCTGCGTTCACGCTCTTACTAGCAGACAAAGGCCAGTGCAATGCGCAAAGCACTTCCTTGGCGTTCTCGCTCTTACTAACCAAGGGAAGCGCACAAACAGACAGACACCCACCTTCCCCGTCCACGACGGCAAAATCAACACCAGCAACATGTAGTGCTCTCGGCCGGGTGGGCCTGACGAGTGCAGTTTGGGCCAATCGAGAATGATGCGCGGCGTTCAACAGCAAACATTGATCTCAGACTGCGGCAAAAACATGCTCCTATCTTCACATGCACCGCAAAGTTAAAAGGTTTGGTGAAAATGAATTCGCACTTGCGACATAATGCAGATACCTTACGCCGAAGCTATCCGTACTGCACATATGCGCAAGAAACTCAAAATACCGTGCTTGCGGAAGGAAACGGGCGTTCCCAACAGATATTAAACTAAACAACTCGGTAGAAAACATTTAAATTAGTTGGCAACAGAGAACGGGCGTTCTCAAACCAACTTAACTGAGTGACAGAACAACTGAGAGCACAGTTGACGTCACTTTAGAAGGTTGGGAGCGGGCGTACCCAACAGACAGTGTGCACAGACAAAGACTAAAAGGCAAACCAAGCTTGCGGTGTTGACAAAGCTGAAATCCAAAGCAAGCAATGGATTCTTCTTGCAAGCGTGCGCTTACAAGGAACTGCGCAATGCTAAGGAGCCCCAGCTACAAAGCAAACACAGAACCAAGCACTCCTACGCCTCCGAGCTGTCTCAGAGGGGGCCGCTGACTACGAGTAGGGTTCCAAGCAAGGTCAAACCTTTAGCAATGGCCTCCCACAATAAGGCCTCCGCCCTATGCTGCGCACTGCAACTAGCAGTGGATGCAAGAAAGGAAAGGACATTTTAACACTACCATAGCTAGTCCGGCACGCTTGCACTGACTGGCAGCACTTGGGCCTCTCCTTCCTACGGCTTCACTGGTGGCTTAACCACCTCAGCAAACGCGGCCTTGCCTTGAGCCAAAGGGCTTGAGCTAAAAGGCTACGGTTCTTGTCCAGCTGCTCCGTCTCGGCATTCCAGCGTAGGAAGTTCCAGTGTTCCTCCGGTGTTAGCCATTGCTTCCGAACCACCACTGCTTTGAACGCCTCCGTGGTAGTGACCTTGTTAACGCGGTTGAGGAGCTCTCCATTTTCTGTTTCCAGCGGGCAGAATGTTTTCCTTCTCGCCTGGTCTCTTCTGGAACGTGAACAGTAAAACAGTGTCTTGGCCCAATCGCATCAACTGTTTGCTCGTGCCTCAGAGAGGCGAACCAGCTCCTTGACCATGTCCTTCTCCAGGTGATATGTGTCGTCCATGAGGCTTGAGGTCTTCTGAAAGAGAGACGTTTTCGGGTGCGGTGCTCCGCGTCCCCTTCCACGCCCCTTTTGTACTCTTCCGGCCCTGTTCTTTGTGGCTTTGCTGGTGTGTCGAAGATGCCGATCTCTTTCCTGTTGACTCGACGATGTGGTCTCCGGAGTGCATGTGGTGCTGCTCAAGGACGGCAGCATTTCGCCTTACATTGTCTTGAGTTCGTCCATCGGTGTGGATTCCATCCTTAAGCAAAAGATGAGCAGACGTACAATGCAGCAGGGCCGCGTTCAACACTAGCATGCAATGTTGTAAATGTAATGTTGGCCTGTGCGTCGTAGCGTGGCACCAGCAGCAAGGTGTCGCAGCTTGATTGAGCAAAATGCTATTGTTTAACATAATCAGATCGGTGTTGCCAGAACCCTTCATGTGCAAAAGCGCAATGTTGCATGAATTCACGCACGTCTGCAGTGGGCACGTTGCATTGAACACATTGGTGTCGAGCTTGTTCACACAACACATGCATCCAGTTTGCACTTGGGACCAGCTGATTCAAGCTCGGATGTATGCGGAAAGAAATCACTGCTCACCGGTGGATTTAACAGAAGCTCTTTTGCCGCCAATAATTGCATCTTATGCGCCTTCGCTTGTCGGCATGTTCATCATGCCATAAACGCATCAACAAGCATACCTGCCAAATAGTAGAACATTTAGATGTGTGTGACTGCATTACGGACCTGCGCTCGTCAAAAGCGACAAGGTGTAGCTTGCCTTCGAACGTGAGCAGTTCTGGTCAACCAGATGCACAATGCGACCTCAAGTGCATGCAAATGGACCTGAGCTGTACAATAGCATGGTACGCCACAGGGTCCGCTCGGTTGGTCATGTTCCAATCTCTCGCTTGTGCTTGCTCGAAGGTCTGGTGGCCTGGAGATGAGGTGTCCTCAATCTCACGGTGCGGGTCCTGGCACTTCAATGATTGTCCAAGATGTGACCTTGTAACGCCTGCCATGTTTGGAACTCATGTTCACAGTGTCGACATGTGGGCATGTCATCTTTGCTGCATAAAACGATCAAAGTTGCGGAGAAGTGGTTCAAGGGGGGCGCCGTGCGACTCGACATGGTGTTTCTTCAGCGTTCGCATATCCACAAAGAACAGGAGGCATTGGGGACACATGAACTGAGCGGGCAAAACACCCTTGGATGTAGCGACAGGTTGCAGCCACATCCCGCCCTCCCTAGGGAGTAGCAAGGTTCCCTGGTCTGGTGTGGCATCAGGTGCTTGTGGAATCTTGAAGTTTTGCCAATGTCGAATTGCCTGCTCGGTTGCAATTCAGGGGAGGCCCACACACCCGAAGCCAGAATTGCCTAGATTTTCCGACCCCAGATTTGGAGGTCACAGAATCACAGCTGCAAGCCTCACGCGCACACGGCCTTCTGCTTCTACTATCTGATACACTTCCAGCTAATAGTCACGTGCTCTTCCCGCAACTCTACCCCTGCCCACTTACGCGGCGTCGCTAATCAAGATTAGAGGGGCACCTACTTCTGTAGCTCTGGCGGAGTCGGCGTGACAAGCCTCGGCGGAGTCGGCGGAGTCCTCGCAAATTGCAATTTACCAATAGAGTGCCGTGGAGTCCTAGGCTTCCCGGAATAACAAAACAATGTTTTTTAATTCGGGAACACAACGACTCCGCCGTTCGCGGGCAGCTCGCCTTGGTCCGTTTTGCTAAGACTCTACGGGGGTGGAGGGCCTCCACCACGCAGCAGGAAAGTGACCTTCGCTATGTTCTCAAGCAGGTTAAGCCGAGGCAGGAACTCGGTCTCCTAGCACTTGCTGTGGAAATCAAGCCCCCTTCCCAGCCTCTTCAAAACACAGTCAGCCCCCCCTCACCCCAACCCTTTCAAAAGAGGTCACACCCAACCCAGCCCCTTCATAGCATGGTCAAACCCGCCCAAGCCCACCCCAAGCCCACCCGAAAGCTACCCTCAGCGCCTTCCAGCCCCGTCAAAGCGTGGTCAAAACCACCCCAAAGCCATCCCACCTTCAAAACACGGCCAAACCCACCCCACCCACCCGCACCCCTTCTAAACAGGTCCAACCCACCCCGAGTCCATTCAAAACACGGTCAAACGCACCCCAGTCCATTCAAAGCATGGTCAAACCCAGCCAAACCCACCCCAAACCCACGCTGAACCCACCCCAAACCCACCCGCTATTCTCAGTCCCTTCAAAACACGGTCAAACCCACTCCAAACCCACGCGCACAACCCTGTCGCTGGGGACGTCGCCCGTCCCCAAAATCTTCTTCTTCATTGGGCGCATGGCAACTTAAAACGGGCCTGCAACACGCTTAAATATCTTTGCTGTTCAAAGCCCAAGCCTGCCAAAAAAACTTTCATTCTGCAATGTCTAGCAAACGACTCTGCGCAGCCGCAGAAAACGTTGACGCCACGTTGGTCAACTCCAGAGCTTGAAGCGTGACTCCTATCCACAGAAAACACCAACAAAGACCTGCAGCTCAACTGGCGGGCCAGCAGCATTGCCAGGACGAAGCCCAAGTTATGGGGAAGTCGGGCGGCCCCGCTTTCAGGGCCGCAAAACACAAGCAATTCTGGCTTCGCCAGGACGGGCCTCCACAGTTGCAGTTCTGCCTCACTGCAGCATTGCAAAGACGAGCGTGCAGCTGATTCGGACAAGCCCCCGCACGCTCAGGGCGACGCTGCCCAAAGTTACTAGAAAAAGAGCAGGCGCGATCGGGTTGCTTGCGCCCACAGGCTCAAATTCAAGGGCCAAAAAAATGGGCCGTCTCGCGGCCCCAAAAATGGGGCCGCGAAATGGACCCAGCTCCCGCAGTACAATTTGGAACTAGATTGGGGGGGGTGAAACTGCGACCCCAAAATTGGGGCCGTTTGGCGGCCCCAGTTTTGGGGCCGCGAATTCTTCTATTTTTGGCGCTTTCCAGACTGCTACACTCAGGCGACTCTGGCCCACAGACAAGCACTCAACGTGGAAAGAGCAATTACTGAGAACCACGACCTCCGCAGGCAGCTTTCTTGTGGAAGTGATCAACATGAGAGAAACTTGCACAGTTGGTTCTGTTGAACCGTATTGATGAGCGCAGTCATGTGCATCATTGGGTCTGTACTGTTCGTCAAAGTGGTGGAAAGTGTATGCATCCGCTTTTGTAGCAAAAGGTGCGGCTCTTCAAAACCAAGGCGTTTAAAAAGCGCCTCCGTGCTCTCATGTGTGATGTGGACTGGCCTGGATGAAATCGCACGAAGTTGCCTTGCACAGCATGAACGAATCAGCCTAAGCTCCTCCCATCCAACTCCCACAGCGTTCAAACCATGTTGTAGAGAAGTCCAGATACATGCCTTCCATAGCTGGACACGCTGTTTGATCGACAGAACATGCTTCCCTTGTAGGACTTTTTGTAGTCGCCGACGTTGCGCTTCCGCTTGTCGCAACCGATAAGCAACTGTGTGTTTCGCTGGATTGTGGTAGCTTAGCATGATGCCGAGGTACTTGGTCTGTTGCACGATTGGGATGGACAGAATTCGGCCCTGGGGTGTTGCCGTGACAAAAGTCTTGACCCCCTTCACCGTCCGCGTCCACGCCTTTAGCCATTCCGCTGCCGCTCGACCCTTGACTTGGATGAGGAGCGACGATTTCTGGACATTCACCTTCATGCCAAATGCTTCCAACACGTTGAAAATGGCATCCATGCATTGCAGCATAAACGTTAAGTCCCGTTCTGTGAAAACACAGCAGCAGCGCGCTGAACCCTCTTTTTCTCACGACTTGAGCCAAAGTCATAAGCCGGAGGCTTCGTCAGTGAAACTCTTTACACACAGGTGAAAACTCTGCTCTGCCACGTGTTCTCCACAGCCACAAAACAAACTCAAACGTCAGTGGGAGTTCTCGGGACCTACCCAACTACACCTAAAGCAAGCAAAAACGTGCACAGTCACTTCTACAGCTTCCAGACACACATCCCTGCAACTCAAGCACTTCAAAAGGCTTTCCCACTTAAAGCAGCACTCCCGTCGAGCCTCCAAGGCACAACTACGGAGTTCCTACAACTACACACACACAACTCTGAGCCAGCATGCAGGACAACAAAGTTAACATGTCCTTAGACAGGAACTTTCGTCTGCACGCTGCGAGGCGTAGCCACCCGAAGGGGCCGTTGGTCAAGGTGAAACTAAACTAAAAATTACCTCGCTTGAGGTGTTGCGTTCTCAGCTAGGCCCTCTCTCAGCTGCAACCCTCAGCACTCGCGAGGCCGAACTTTGCCCTCCGCATGCATTGCTGTTGAGGCACTTGTTGTGGCATCAGCCTCCGTAAGTTTGGCAATCCCCACTCAGCACTGGATGTTCTGTTCGAGGCATATTTCCTCAGCGCATGCGAGGCCGCAAAGTGAAACACGTGAGGTATGAAAAACTGCTACTCCAGGTTCGTCCGCAGCTCCGGCTTTCTCGCACTTACTAACCGTGCCTTGCAGCCTCCCCCAAAGTAGCGTCACCCTGGCTTTCTCGCTCTTACTCACCAGTTGACCAATAATGCATCTCACGCGGTTGCTTCATGGTAAAACTGCAGCTCGAGGTCCCGGCGTTCTCGCTCTTACTAACCCGGACCGACACTGCAGAGAAGCATTGACTGTTGTTCCCTCAGCGGAGGCGAGGCCGAACAACCATTCCGCTGCATCAGCGCAGCCAGGCCCTCAGCTCCTCACTGAGCCAGGGCTCTCTTTAGACAGAGTTCCCCTGCTGGCAAGCCCTCTATCTCTTTGTGACCCCCGCGGTGCCACGTATAAGCAGCTGCACCGCGTGTCTTAGGACCACAGTTTTCATTCGGATTTGTTGTTGTAGGCCTTCCAGTGCTTGAGGCCGAATCCAAACACCACATCTCACGTCACAAGGCTGGCAATTTGGCTCCAACATCTGAAGATAGTAACACATACTCTGCGTGGCGTCCGCGTGAGCTAGCCTGTCCTTTCTTTAGGAGTTCGGCTCCTTTCATCGCTTGTCTTACCACAGGTCTCTTTCGGTGGCCCGTACTCAGCAGCCAGCACATGTACCATCCTCAGACGCCAGAGCCGCCTTGCCCCAGCAAGTGCCCATACAAACCACTCACCAGATAGTGAGAGCCAACATCTTCAAACAACCTCCAGCGGCCGTGCCGCGAGGACCTAAACATCTGCAAGGTTCCGCCTTGTCTGTGTGCACGGACAGACCCCAGCCCTTGCAGGAGACGTGGATGTAAACAAAAGCAGGCCTGCCATGTCCAGCAGGCTGATTACCATTGGTTGCCTTCAGATGGGAAAAGCGCGAAGATCGGGTAACCTCCATCTGAATCCTTTCCGGCCAATACCAACCCTTACAAACCCTCAGCACGGAGCGAGGCCGAAGGAGGCTTCTTGGACTATTGGTTTTCCGGGGAGCAGCCACCACCAGCTGCTCTTCAACTTGCACTGCGCCGCACCACAGTCCTACTGCAAGTTCCTTGGCAACGGTTTCTCAGTAGCACCAGTCAATGAGCTTTACGACACTGATGCCTCTGGTTATTTATGTCCAGGCAGATCCACCAGGGTTGGGCCAAATCTTTTCTACCTGATTCTACCTGCGAAGAAAATCCTGTTGTGCTCAGCTTGCAGATCCCCGAAAACCTGCAAGCTTGGGCTCGAGCACACCGCAATTGTTCGGGACACTCCTGTCGCCACTGCAAGGATGCCTCTTGCAGTGCGACGTTGGCCTGCACTGTCTGCAGCGTGCCTGGCCGTTTCCCCCCGTGTTTCGGTCTCACCTTCGTTTTCCACACAAGTGAGCGAGGAACCCAAACTCACCTTCAGCACAGCCCTCAATCCAAATGAGGGTCGGTGGGTTTTGCTCACCCAGAGACAGCAGGAATCTCTGGTGAGCAACAGGCTTGCGTCACCCCTCAAGCAATGCGAGGCTGCAACTCTCACTGTGACCCAGAGCAGACTGTAGGCCACAAGGTTCCCTCAGCAACGCGAGGACGAAAAGCTTCCCTCTAGCGAAGCGAGGCCGAAAACTGTGCACTCACGCCCTTCGTCGACGGCAGCAGTTGGCGGGCCGCCGCTCTATGACAGCTTAGCCGGTCAGCCGGCCTACGAGCAAACACAGTTTTGCCAGGCCTCAAAACGGAACCTACCCTTAGTTACAAGCCCCAGGGCCAGCCACAACGGCACTAAAGACGCTCTCTACCTGAGCACCCCACCGGGGTTGAGCCGAAACCTTGAGCCAGACAGGAACTTTCACACCCCCGCTTGGACTGTGATGCCTCAGAGCCACGCACTTCTTCACAGCTCGGTGTTTCCAGTGCTTAAACATCTCATCCCAGGCAAAGTCCGAAAGCGAGCACTCCTACTGCCGACCTAAGAAGGTGTTCCTACAAGACCTAACGTGACTTTCGCAGCACGCAAAAGAGCTCTACCCAGTTTAGTCGGATAGATACCTGTTTCTTCGACACTAGCAAGTGAAACATGCTGATGACTTTTGTCACAGGGCTTTCCAGAGAAGATTTCACTCCACTCCTCTCGGTTTGTAGCAAAGAACCACCGCTTAAAGACCCCGTCGAAGGCACAACGGTCCACAACCCTTCCAAAGTTCAGACCAAGGCGCTTCTTTTCTTTCAGATAACTTTCCTCCTTCCAAAGACCACAGTTCTTTGGCCATTCCTGGGTAACCAGGATCTCTTTGCAGCGGTCCTCCAGAAGTCGTCCTAAAGCTTTCCAAGATGCAACATGCTTCTTGACCTGCTCTCGCCACCGATGTCGAAACTTCGGTCGATGCCAGTTCTTAAAGCGGTAGCTACATCCAGCGGTACACGGGGAAGCTATGTGGACATAGATCTGGGGCGGTTTCCTACTCAACAGACACAGCAAGACCTCTCCTAGAAACATTTGAGTACTCTTGCTTAAGAAGTCTTCTTTCTCAGTTATGCCTATATATGCTACTCGGTCACGAGCACACGCTCGGCACAACGCACTGTCCGTTGAACAAAACACCTCGATCACAAGCAGAGGAACAGATCCCAACGCAAGGTCTCTTGCCACTGGCTCGTACTTCGCCAGGTTTGTCGGGATTTTCTCAAGCTTTTCACATACTTCTTCAAGTTCTTCCATTCGTTCACGAAGGTGTTCAGGAACTACAAGACCCTGAAGGTCTTCTTCACACACTCTTTCCAGTCCACACGCAACCAGCAAATGCTCAAGCAACAACTCCTCAGGAGATTTCGTCAGTCCATCGGCTGGATTCCGTTCTCCACTGATGAAGCTTAGAATCAGCCTTTCCAGGTGGACTAGCTCTTGAAGATAGCGATGACGAAGCTCCAGGTGCCGAACACGGCGTAACAACCCCGTCATTTTGCTAATCGACAAAGCGGCTTCCGAATCCGAAGCCAGGTGAATCGGAAACTCACCGGTCTCTCCTTTGGGCATTCCATACAGGAGCGTTTCCATGAGCAAAGACAAGTACACCGACTCTTTGGCTGCCTCAGTCAGGGCTGCCAATTCGGCCTCCGCCGAACTCAACGCGGTCACCGACTGTTTCCGCGAGAAAGTTTTGATCATGATGCCATGCCACTTCACGATAGCACCAGACACAGAGCAAATGTTCCATGACGCATCCACAAAGCCAGAGAGCATGTTTTCCGAAGCGCAGCAAGGATACTCAAACGCTTCTGCCGAAAATCGCTGAAGGTACTCAGGCAAAGCCATCACCCAACGAACCACGCGTCTCAAGCAAGCTTCTGCCTGGCTATCTGGGTCACTCTGATACCGGCCCAGAAATCCTACCGGGTAGGACAAATGCGGCAACGTCAGGCTTGCCCACATCAACTTACCAAGCACACGTCTATAGCGTTCATACGCCTCAGTGCTGATAGGTGTTCCAGCCTCCTTCTTCCGGTACTCCCTCTCGAGGTTTCCCAGCACTGGTTTCACACCTTTTCCGCTAATGCCAAACTCTTCTCCAAGCGACTTCAAGTACCCCGGCTTCAGGCCAAAGAACACAGGCCCGTGCTCAGTGGTTCGGGCGATCACTCGACCCAAGAACTCGAGCTGCCCAGTCTTGCCAGGTTCTAGAAGCCCTGTCTGCTTCATTTTATAGATCTTCGCTAGCTTAGCGTACAGATCCTTGGCAACTGGCGGATTCTGGGAAAAGATGATGAGATCGTCAACATACACTAACACCAAGGTCAGCGCACCATCCTTCTCAAGCCGGTGATGCACAGTAGGGTCGGCAGTCTCACCAAACCCAAACTGCTTACGCAGCGTGCTTGTAAACTCTAGGTACCAGCTCAGTGGTCCTACTCTCAAGCCATTCATGGCTTTGTGTAGCTGCGCAAACAGCGGCTTGTTCTCCTCATCATACATCCCATTCGGAAACCGGATACACTCTACTCCCTGCACAGGCGCTTGCATGAAGGCAACGCTCACATCTGCTGACAACAAGGTGCCACCTCTGACAGCATGAATAGCAAGGACACCCCTCAAGGCTTCCAAAGACGTGGTGGGGGAATATATCCCATCAGCTAGAGGATTGGATCCAAATGCGTAGTCTCTCACAACAAGACGAGCACGAACTCGTTCAGGGTTCGTGGCCGACGGTTTCGAAGTCAGAACCCACCTAGTCGTATGGATTCTCCGCGTAGCTCGTTTACGGGCCTCAGCTTCTCCTATAATCGTAGCTACACCAAAAGCATCAAGTTCTGAGAGCTCGAGTCTCATACCTTCTTCAAGATGCTTACGAGGCAAAACCTTGCCAGAAACTTCGCAAACCGCATTGTCCGGGACATGGACCCAAATCTTCTTTCCACCAAACTTCATACGGAACCACTCTTTGACATCATCTCCCTTACGGATTTTTGTCGTTACTCTCAAGTCAGGCCCATCAAAGAGTTGCCTAAGGCCATGCTCATAGAGCCACGTCAGGCCCTCTTCCATGGCATCGTCTTCTCCTGGATCCATAGGGGCGTCGAGGTCCTCAAGACCTACGCCTCCGGGAGGCTCAACCTCCATGCCTGTTTCTTCAGGCACGTCCGAAAAATCCGGAGAATACCCATCCAACTCTCCTTCTTCTTCCATTGCTTCAGGGCCCTCAAGAGCAGGTGGTTCGGTGCGTTCAACAGGAAACTCAAGACTTCCTTCAGGGATATTTGGGGAATCAAGCGGCGGACTCGGACCATCGATTGGAACATCGAACTTGATGGGTCTTTCAGGGTCTTCCTTATTACCTCGAAGGTCACGCAAAGCAGCTTTGTCAAACTCCACTGGATCTTTGGCACGAAAAGAGCTGAAGATTTCCAAACGAGGGGGCTTTCCAATACCTATTGGAACAAAGACCCGAATCCCGGATCCATTAGCACCGTGAGGTCCTACATAGAGTGCCCTCACCAAGCGCTTTCCGCGGTGCTCTGGGTAGTCCTTCTGAGGCTTCCCAAAGCCCACAACCCCAAACTCACAGCTCTTCACTGGCTGAACTGTCGACCCACGCAGTCTCTCCAACGGCGTGCTGTGTTCCTTGGACACATGAAACAAGTTATGCATCCTCACAGAGTACCTCATGGCCTCAACAAACAGATGGCTCCCTAGAGGCAACTTTTCACCTACACGCTCTTCTAAGCCCAGCCAAACAGACCAGAACGCTTCTTTCACAAGGCAAACATGGCGTTCAACGATGCCCTTCGCTTGAGGTCTGTTTATCGCGAACGGGACCCAGTGCATTGACCTCCCCCCGAATGTCCGGTGTTTCGCTGCATTGCGGAAAACACTCTCGAGGAGATTTTCTTGGTCCCCGTGGACAACAATGTCCAATCCACTCAATCCCATTTCCGTAAAGGCTTTGCAAACCGATACAGCGGGCACTTCATCCTCAGGTCCTAAGACCACGGTATGTATGTACCCCGACACCACATGAACCATGAGAAGGAAACGAACATTCTTTCCGAAAAATCCAAAGTCGACTTGCAACTCTCCGGGTCCGTGGTGGTGTTTCATGTGCTTCCTACGAGCCGGCACTCTCCCTCTAGCGCTTTGACATGTGTCACAGCAACTAAGATAAGGTTGGTGGCCCTTATTTCGGTGCGCCTTCAGCCGCTCCGAGGTCAAATAGACCGGAACCTCAGGATCCAGAGCATCGCTCACCACCTCCGGGGAACTCAGGGCACCCGGTTCACCTGAGGGAACATTCTCCACACGGGGTTTCTTTCGAACATCGGAGGGCCTAGGGGGTTCACTTCCGCTGGGTTTCGCAAGTTCAGCTTCCAACGGATCAGGAATCAACTCTTCCTCCGACTCCGAATTCACAACAACCGGGGTCGGCAAACCAGCAAGCATACGCAGGGCCTCAGAACGTGCCACGGCCTTCTTTTGCTCGGACCCCCGCAGGGACCCAAGCCCACACAAGGCCCACTTCTTCAAGGCACGCCAACGTTTCATCATTGGCCCTTTTGCTTCCTCGCCCGTAGGCTCAGCTTTCAACTCACAAGCAAGCACGCCACGCAAAAACAACAGGCGGCGCACAACACTCCAAGACCTACGTGGCACACGTCCTACCAAAGTTACACGCACAAACTTCAGCCTACTCCTACGGCGCACACTCAAAAGCTTCACGCACCTACGCAGCCAACCTCTGAAAACCAAACCCAGAACCAACCCTAAAGCCAAGGCACTGCTTCCTTTCCATGAAGACCTGGGCACAGAGGGACAGTGTGCAGACCCATTCGCGGCAGGCAGGCTGCACTCACAGTCACCTACCAAGCACTCAAACGCTCCTACCCTACCTCCTAATGCACACAGCCAGTCTCCTACTGCAAACAGCAGGGCTTTCAGACCTACTCCTACCAATTTTGTGCATTGCAGCGAAGATCGGAGCAACTCATGCCCGGCTTTTAGGCCCTCAGGGCCCATACCCAAGCATATCAATCCATCTCGGAGCCAGAATCTCCCACATCCGAATTGTCCATAGGTGGGTTTGGAACCACCATACTCGTCTCTGCCGGCGGGGTCAAAGGAGAAGCGCTCCCCGGACTTCCAATGCCACCGACCATTGGCTCCATTGGGACCTCGGAACTCACGTCCATAGGGGTCCCAGGGGCACCGAATGCCTCCACGGGCGTCATCGGCGTCTCGACCTCCATTGGAACCTCGCCCGCAAGCTCCCTCAATGTATCTGGGTGCGGTGTCGATGGAGGAGGTAGAGGAGGCGGAGGTATAGGCAGGCTTGCTTCCATAGGCGTGCCTGGTGCCCAAGATGGAGGAGGTAGAGGAGGCGGAGTTAGAGGCATGCCTGCTTCCATAGGCGTGCCTGGTGCCGAAGATGGAGCATAGGAAAAGACGGACGGCGTAAGCGGGGAAGGAGGGCTGAACGGCAAGAAAGCCGGAGGCCCTGGTGGAAAAGCGGGGCCCGTCGACGATGATGGAGCCACCTCGGCTGTTGCAGCTCTCTTCATGTCGGCATGCAATCGAATCATTGCCTCGGCTTTTGCACGCGCTTGGTTGAGCAAAGCCCACCCCGAAGGAGGTGGAGCTGGGGCACTTTTGTGAAGAGGCGGTGCCGTGCCACCCGACGCGGATGGTGCAACATCCGGTATTATAGTTGGCGGTTGAGCAGCCAAAGTCACCCGGCGGTTGCTCTGGACGAGCACGTCCGCCAAAAGCGCTCTCAAGTCGGCAGCCGGCACACGCTCGACCTTGAGCTCGTTTGGCAGAATGCTTGCTAGCCCTGCCTCGAACAACTGGTATTGAGCAGGATGGCACCGCAACTCTCGAATCGCCTCCAGGTACAGAAGGAATTTCTTCAAGGTGAGCTGGATGCCAACCTGATTGTTGCGCCAGTACCCCCTTTGCTCGCATGGAAGGTGCGGTTGGCGGATGGTAGCAGTCACATCGGCGACTACCACCCCCATGGTGGTCAAAACATAGCCATACCTTGCATACTCTGCACGACGGTCGTGCTCTTCGACGAGGGTGTCCGTCAAAACCGACTGGTCCACCGTCGGAGCAGCAATGGCTCGCAGCTCGGCAATGAGCATAGGTTGCTTCACCGGAATGCCGCTTGTATTGATCACCAACTCCTGTGTCTCCAACTCCCCAAGGCAGGCTGGAATCCCCAACAGCCGTTCGACCGAGCCAGGGGTCGAGGTAAAAAGGTCGATGTTTTGGAGAAGCTGCCTCGAAAGAGACAGCTGACCTTCCTCCTCGAAACGGTGCGCAAGACGAGCAATCATGCTCGTCGAAAAGGCTTCCACCTGGGCCACACTCCCACTTTGGGAGTTCACAAGACAGAGCGGAGGCGAGGCTTCCGGAAGCTCCATCCTTTCCAAGGTCCCTTACAAAGGCTCCAGGCTTTGAGCAAAACACTCCTAGAGCACACAACACCAGCAATGCTTTCAGAAACACTCCTGGCCAACGCAAGCTCCGAAAGGCACACTTCCTCTCTTCACTCTGTCCCAACAAACACTCAGGCACACAAGCGCTGGGGTGCAAGTCACTCCTACGTCCTACACGCAAGGCACTCCTACTCCTAATGCAAACACTCTGAGGCTGGAGCGGCACAGGCCCTACCCCTACGCACTCAAAACCCTTGTCTCCACAGCGTGTGTCCCTACTGGTTTGCTTCTCCAAAGACGTGTTGCTTGCAGACTTAAGCAAAACAGCTGCGGCGGAACATAAAGCTTCAGCACAACATGCAGAGGGTGGGGTTTCCAGGTCTACTCCTACTTTCGCAACTGCAGCATGCTCACATCCACTCAAACGCTCCTGAAAAACATGCTCATGCAGCTCATGTTCCCCCACATGTTGCTTCACTGAAAATGCTCGCAGCAAAAACTTAAAAGGCGTCACCTCCAATGCTCTTCCTACGTTGGGCGGTGCCTTCTTCTGCACCTTATCCACTTCCATCGCGTCGTCGTTCGGGCTCCACCCCGGCTTGGGTGAGTCCCCTTTGCTTCTTCTTCCTTTCGGCTTTGCCTTGGTAGGGCCAATCTCCTTAGCCAACGCCCACCAGCTCCTGGCTTCACGAACCAAAGGCACCCACATCGAGGAACCTCGTTCCGTCTGCTTCACCAAGCAGCTTGCTCCAGGCTCTGAGGTGAGCCAGGTACTCCATCCCGAAAGGGATGCTTGCCAAGAACTGACTACGTTGAAACCAATCTTGCAAACCAAGACCTGTTGAAGCACTACGGGCCCCAACTTCCCAAACTTCACCCGAATGTCAACCAACTTGACACATTCCATGGGCGTATCGCTAGCACTCATGAGCACAGGAAGAGGTCCCGAATGCTCCTTGACGACTTCGTAAAAACCCAACGCACTCTCTGACAACACGTGGCAGGTGGCCCCACTATCAATGAGCCATGCGAAAGAGCTATTCCTAGAGGAGGACTGGTTCAGTCTCTCGATCTCTCCGTTCGTCATGGTGAGACGAGGGGGCTCAGCTTCATTGGGCTCATTAGTTCTTGTCCCCGGACCCAAGCCACTCAGATGATGAGACCGCATCGCCATCACCTGGTCAGACTGCTCGTCTTCCACAGCTCGGCCCTTGGGCTTTCCTTTGTTCTTGGGCTTCCCCTTGGGCTTTCCACCCTTTCCTTTGTCTGTCTTCCCTTTGCCTTTGCCCTTCCCTTTAGGGCTCTTCTCTCGATTCTTGGACCCAGAAGGCTTGCCACCTTTCGGTTCATCCCTCTTCTTCCCTTTGCCAGAGCTCTTGTCGGGGCACTGCCAACTCATATGGCCTGATTTGCCACAGTTCCAGCAGAGGCCGCGCTCCCCAACTGCATTCAGCGAACCAGCATCACACAATCGGGTTTGCTCCTCGTAGAACCGGATGCTTTCAACCAGTTCCTCCCAGCTCCCAGACTTCCCATGCAGGACAACGTAATGCCTACACTCTGGGCTGACAGATTGAAGAAGAAGGGTTGAACGATCAGATGCTCCAAGCCTCAGTTCAGGGAACCGATGCAGCTTCTGGTCTACCTTCCCAAGCTCGTCCTCAAGGAAGCGGACGCAGTCAAGCGGTCGCTTGTACGAACTCGCCTTCGAAGTTAGGCGAAGGGCTTCATCTCTCACAGCAATGGCCTCCATGCGAGAGACAATGCTGAAGGTCTGGTGCATTTGACGCATCACCTCATAACCACAAGCAGCTTGTCCTTGACGCATCGACGTGCTTCTCACCAGTTCCATCCCACGTTCGAACTTCTGCAGACTTTGTTGCAGGTAGTAAAACAACCTTGCCGAACGCGATGCTACCGGAACTGCCATGTCAGACTGCTTGATCTCACGGTCATGCGTCATTGCCTGGCGCAACTCATTGACATAGTTGTCGTCTATCAACGCCAGCCAGGAAGCAAGCACCTCGCACCACCGATGGTACTCCTCCAGCTCTCTCACACGCCCTTTTCCCATCGACACATTATCGATGAGCGGCAATGCTGGCAGATACTTCTCTGCACGGTTACTTCCAACATGCAGGTTCTGTGATGGCGCCGGTGGAGGAGAAGAAGCCTTTGCCGTAGGACTTCCAGCAGCTGCTGCACTTGAAGCACCCCCAAATGGGTTGCTCACAGCTGCAGACAATGCTTCCTGCTCACGTCTTCTTCTCTCGTCGGCCTCCATCTTTGCCACCAAAACTTGAAGTGTCTGTTGCTGATTCTGCATCATCATTTGCTGACTCTGCATCATCTGGACCATCATCTGCTGGAGTTGAGGGTCAAGTCCGACGACCGTGGCGGGTCCTCCCGCTGGAGCAGAAGCTCCAGGGGGTTGTGTTGGCGGTTGTTGCCCGTCCTGGGCACCACCGGGGCCAAACAAAGCTTCGTCGTCTTCGTCTTCAGGCACAGGGGTCGACAGCCCGGGGTCAGCCATGGCTTCTAGTTTCTACGAGCGTGCTACACACGCTCCGCTACCATGTGAAAACACAGCAGCAGCGCGCTGAACCCTCTTTTTCTCACGACTTGAGCCAAAGTCATAAGCCGGAGGCTTCGTCAGTGAAACTCTTTACACACAGGTGAAAACTCTGCTCTGCCACGTGTTCTCCACAGCCACAAAACAAACTCAAACGTCAGTGGGAGTTCTCGGGACCTACCCAACTACACCTAAAGCAAGCAAAAACGTGCACAGTCACTTCTACAGCTTCCAGACACACATCCCTGCAACTCAAGCACTTCAAAAGGCTTTCCCACTTAAAGCAGCACTCCCGTCGAGCCTCCAAGGCACAACTACGGAGTTCCTACAACTACACACACACAACTCTGAGCCAGCATGCAGGACAACAAAGTTAACATGTCCTTAGACAGGAACTTTCACACGTTCCGAATGAAACGTCCATTGCCCAAGAACATCATCTGCGAAGAGAGTCAATTGGTCTCGAACCCACTCCTCCAACACATGTTGCCCAATCATTGACATGACGTGGCTTGTGATTGCCACCCATAATGTGGGGGAGAGCGTACAACCCTGCCTCAATCCTCTTCCACAATGCACGGTCTCCTTGAGGTCGGCCACCTGGAGATGATACTGGATGGTATTGTGCCATTGAATGATCGTATTGATCAGCTCAGCTGGCATTCCCGTGCGGCAAAGTGCCTTGCTGAGTTTGGTTCTGTCCACTCTATCGAAAGCCTGGCTCATATCCAGGGCGAGTGTTGCCCCTCCAGTGCAATTCCCTCTCTTTTACCCTGGCGCCTGGCCTGTAGCCCGCCGCAAAGAGTTGTTTTTTGTCCAAGGCCGCAGATGTGCCCCTTCCATACAAAGATCCGCTGATACGATTGAAGGAACACGAATTGCGATGCACCTTGCACTACTTTCGCCGGCCAAGGCTGCGCCTGCGCACCTCGCCCCGGCTGTCTGAAAATACTTGTCACATCTTTTGGCAGGCCCGCTGCTGCAGGCATGTCTACGAATCACAGCGTACAATCCTTTCTGGTCCCCTTTTGTCGCAGCTTCCTCCGCAAGTTGGATTTGGTCCAAGTAGAGGTCCCTGCGCCTTCTGCGACCATCTTTCCTGAACTTGGAGTGCAACTGCTGGAAGCGACATTGGTGACGTCGCCCTAAAAAGATGCTGCATGTGGTCAGTCATCTGACACCATGTGGCCTGTTTGCGTGCCGCTCTTCTTTCTCGCCACATCTGTGCAACTGTTGCCTTGGACTCCGTCATTTGCCATGGCTTACGTCTGTCGTCTTGCTCAACCGGAAAGAATTCTTTGCAACGCTCCAACAGCAAATGCAAAAGGTCTTGTCACGGAGACATGCTTAAGGGCGTGTTAAAATCACTGCAAATAAGAAGGGTGTTTCGCATTGCCATTTGTCCAATGGCATGATTCAATTTGGTCCAAATTGAATCATGTTGATGGAGAACCCCGGACGCGGTGACCGCAGTATTCCAGGGGGTGCTGGTATACATTGAGAACATCAACATGATGATTGGAGAATTCTAGTTTGACGTGTAGAATTCTGTCCGGGATGATGGCCGCGTAGCGGATACGATCAGAGGGGAGAAGTCTGCGAGCGATGAGCACCATAACGCCGCTATTCCTATCTGTCGAGTGTCCCGAGCTAACCACGTACCATGTCCATTCACGTATATGTGCTCCAGACCACCCCGTTTCTTGAATGCAAATCACATCATACTGGTGTTGTTTTATTTGCAACCAGGACATCAATTCATCATGTGCATCTGTTGAAAGCATGCCAACATTGTGCGAACAAATGCGTAGCCGATTGGACAAGCTCTGGAGTGAGCGCGTTGGACTGGTTCGCGTTGTCGGTGTCATCGGTGTGGTGGCGATGGCTCCTAGGGACTGGGCAGTATGCCATCTGCCTTTGTACCAAGTGCCTCCAGCAGCGCCGGCCCGTGCCTGGCTCTCCGATAAGCCCGCTTGGCAGTCCACCCAGGGGTCGCACCGTCTCCATGTTGAGGAACAGCGGTGGCCGCTACTCCCATTTGTTGACACCTGTACACAATGCCCATTACTGGTAAAGTGCTGACAGCTTTCCTCAACATTGCCCTCTGGAACAATGAGGAAGAATCTGAGTCGCTCGCTTAAAGTCGGTGTCTGGCCCCTAGCTTCGCCCGGAAGCGCTTATATTGGAGTCTGCGAACAGGCTCCCGCGACAGTGGGGCAGCTGTCGCAACCCTCACCCCCAACGCGTCACACTTGACACGTCGTCCGGACTTGGGACCGGACAAGCTCAAGGAATGAAAATCGAAAAGATCGAGAGAAAGTGTTGTCTTCTGCAAGTGGGGATTGCATGTCTGTACATGGGATGCTACGGTGCTACTGTGGGGGGCTGGAGGGGTGCAGTTAATTTTGCGGGCCAAATGGACCCCCTAAACTAGGACCCCCAGGCCCCCTTTCCTGGCACGACCTCGATGCTCAGATTCGGTTGCTGAAAAGCAAAAAGAGGTGCGTTCCAGTGGCTTTCAAACATCTTTGAAGATGATGAAAAAAGCAGCTTGAAACAATGACCAAGGAATCCGGCAAATCTTCCAACACTCCATCGTTTAGAAGTGCTTTGAACAATGGTCAGGAAGCGCGTCTTCTCCGTGAAAAGCTCCTCTTGACCTCCCAAGTCCGCGATTTGAAATTGCTTGAAACAAGCGTTTTTGAAAGCCTCTGACAGTGCCGTTTGGACAGAAATCAACTGCAGGACGAGACGAGTTCAACTGTACTGCTGAGACGTCCATGTTGCGCGCGACGCCCAAACCGAACCGTTTTGAAAAGGCAAAGTGTCTTTCCACAATGTGAATAAGTGCGAGCGAAGCGAGCGAAACACCGGAGTACATCTGACATGTGTTTTGTTGTCAGAGCTTGTTTTTGATGGTTTTACATTTGGATTGTCTTACTTTTGTTGATTGTCAGGTTTTGCTTGTGCTGTTTTTTTTTCAACTTACTTTTTTTGATAAATAATTTCAAGGTGACTTTTGGAGACCAACTATTGCAACTTTCTGGCAAGCTCAAAAAACATCTGCAGAATTTCTTGGATCTCTCTGCAAGTCCAAGCACTCCATGGTTCAAAGTATCAAAGTGGTCTTAAGACACCCGGTTTTGGGTTTTTTGTTTTTCTGCCCAAGTAGTGTTGAGACATCTTTGGGCTCGATCTGACTTGAAATGGTGCAAGACACCCCTTGGTGTTTTCTTGGTTCAAAGTCAGGTTATTAAAGTGGTCCTTAAGACTCTTTTGGTTCAAAAATTTGTTTTTGGAGTCTTTGAGTCTCTAGAGTCGCTGGATCGGTCCTGTTGGTTCTGTGTCTTTTTCGGTGGTTGGTGCTGATTTTTATCCTTACTCTAAGTCTTGCCTTGTTCTATTCAGCTGCTGATGGAGTGAAGAGGCTGCCTTAAGTCGCTTGGATCTTTCTCTCTTCAGTCTTCAATCTCGGTTGGCCTCTTGGTCTTCCAAGTGTCCGGTCTTGAGTTCTGGGTCTGTTGATTGTGGTTGTTTTTTTTGTGTTTTGCTTGTTTGTGTTCATGTTCCTTAGATGTTGCTGGTCGGATCTGTTCCAACAGATTCCAAAGTTGTTGTGCTTGGAGCTCAGTCTGTCCTTTTCCCTTGTTGTAAGTTGTGGTGGTCCCTCAGCTTCTGGTCAATTGGGTTTCCTGGTTTGTTTCTTGTCATTCAAGTTGAACCGGTCTTGGTTCTCAGTTGGCCTTGGGTCCATTATTGGTTTTTTTGGCATTTTGGCTTTTCTTTAGTTCAACTCGGTTGGTGACTTGGCATGTTTCTTTGTGGGTCCGTCGGTTCTTGCGGTCGTCGGTTGTCCTGTATCGTGTGTCTCTGTGTTGTGTGTGTTGGTTCTCTCAATGCAGTTTCCAAAAGTGCGAAATGGAGCAAGTTTGGGGACCAGAATTGGGGGTGCCTGCAACCATGAATTTCTGGCAACGCACGTCTGGCCCCCCAAAGTGGGTTTTTAACTTGAGATCTGCAAAAATTCTTCTGTCCTGCAAATGTGTGTCTTGTGCTTTTGTGGTGGCTTTAGCGCCATGGAATTTGCAGCTGTGGTTGCAGGAGCAGTTTTGAACCCATTTTTGGGTCCCAATTTTGGGCCCATTTTGGGGTCATAATTTGGGACCCAAGCATGTAAAACAATGAAAAGACCTCCTCTCTTTCTGCCAACAAGAGGTCCAATTTTGGAAGCTTTTTTGGGCCCTGTTTTCGGGCCCCCCAATTTTAGGGAATTGCTGCTCCATTTTTGTCCACAGACAGCACGCCTGCAACGACAGCTGTCGTGTTGAGCTGAAGTAGAATCTCTTGTGGAGGTGGTCTGTGTGTTCGCAGCCCGTGAATTGTTGTCCTTGTTGCTGCTGGTTGCGGCTGCAACTGTGGGGGGCTGGAGGGGTGTAGTTAATTTTGCGGGCCAAATGGACCCCCTAAACTAGGACCCCCAGGCCCCCTTTCCTGGCACGACCTCGATGCTCAGATTCGGTTGCTGAAAAGCAAAAAGAGGTGCGTTCCAGTGGCTTTCAAACATCTTTGAAGATGATGAAAAAAGCAGCTTGAAACAATGGCCAAGGAATCCGGCAAATCTTCCAACACTCCATCGTTTAGAAGTGCTTTGAACAATGGTCAGGAAGCGCGTCTTCTCCGTGAAAAGCTCCTCTTGACCTCCCAAGTCCGCGATTTGAAATTGCTTGAAACAAGCATTTTTGAAAGCCTCTGACAGTGCCGCTTGGACAGAAATCAACTGCAGGACGAGACGAGTTCAACTGTACTGCTGAGACGTCCATGTTGCGCGCGACGCCCAAACCGAACCGTTTTGAAAAGGCAAAGTGTCTTTCCACAATGTGAATAAGTGCGAGCGAAGCGAGTAAAACACCGGAGTGCATCTGACATGTGTTTTGTTGTCAGAGCTTTTTTTTGATGGTTTACATTTTGATCGTCTTACTTTTGTTGATTGTCAGGTGTTGTCTGTACTGTTTTTTTTTTTTCGGATCACTTTTTTTGATGAATAATTTCAAGGTTCCTTTTTTCAGACCAACGATTGCAACTTTCTGGCAAGCTCAAAAAGCATCTGCATTTCTTGGGATCTCTCTGCAAGCGAGACACTCCATGGTTCAAAGTCCATTCATAAGACACCTGGTTTTGGGTTTTCTGCCTAAGTAGTGTTGAGACACCTTTGGGCTCGATCTGGACTTAAAATGGTGCAAAACACCCGGTGTTAAGACGCCCTTGGTTCAAAAAAGTCAGGTTATTAAAGTGGTCCTTAAGACTCTTTTGGTTCAAAATTTCTTTTAGAGTCCCTGAGTCTCCAGAATCGCTGGATCGGTCCTGTTGGTTCTGTGTCTTTTTCGGGGTCTTGGTGCTGATTTTTCTTCTTGCTCTGAGTCTTGCCGTGTCCTATTCAGCTGCTGATACACACGACTCCTGCCAAAACGTCGAAAAACCACAACACACACCCATTCACAATGAACAAGGCAAACACAGTGAAGAGGCTGCCTCGGATCTTTCTCTCTTCAGTCTTCTGGTCAATCTTGGTTGCTCCCTCTTTCTTGGTCTTCCAAGTGTCCGATCTTGGGTCCTGAAGTTCTTGTCTGTTGATTGTTGGTTGTTTTTTCGTGTTTTGTTTTTCATCTCCTGTTTGTTCTCTCTCTGCGTTTGTTGTCTGTTTCATGTTTGTGTCCATGTTCCTTAGATGTTGCTGGTCGGATCTGTTCCAAACAGATTCGAAGTTGTTGTGCTTTGGATTCAGTCCTTTGATCTCAGTCTGTCCTTTTCCCTTGTTGTGAGTTGTGGTGGTCCCTCAGCTTCTGGTCGATTGGGTCCCCTGGTTTGTTTCTTGTCATTTGAGTTGAATCGGTCTTGATCCTCAGTCGGTCTTGGGTCCATTGAATGGTTTTTGGCATTTTGGCTTTCCTTTAGTTCAACTCGATTGGTGATTTGGCATGTTTCTTTGTGAGTCCGTCGGTCCTTGCGGTCGTCGGTTGTCCTGTATCGTGTGTCTCTGTGTCGTGTGTGTTGGTTCTCTCAATGCAGTCTCCAAAAGTACGAAATGGAGCAAGTTTGGGGACCAGAATTGGGGGTGCCTGCAACCATGAATTTCTGGCAACGCACGTCTGGCCCCCCAAAGTGGGTTTTTAACTTGAGATCTGCAAAAATTTTTTGCCGGACCAGCTTTGCAATTCTTGTTCTTCTGTCCTGCAAATGTGTGTCTCTGTGTGTGTGTGCTTTAGCGCCATGGAATTTGCAGCTGTGGTTGCAGGAGCAGTTTTGAACCCATTTTTGGGGTCCCAATTTTGGGCCCATTTTGGGGTCATAATTTGGGACCCAAGCATGTAAAACAATGAAAAGACCTCCTCTCTTTCTGCCAACAAGTAGGTCCAATTTTGGAAGCTTTTTTGGGCCCTGTTTTCGGGCCCCCCAATTTTAGGGAATTGCTGCTCCATTTTTGTCCACAGACAGCACGCCTGCAACGACAGCTGTCGTGTTGAGCTGAAGTAGAATCTCTTGTGGAGGTGGTCTGTGTGTTCGCAGCCCGTGAATTGTTGTCCTTGTTGCTGCTGGTTGCGGCTGCAACTGTGGGGGGCTGGAGGGGTGTAGTTAATTTTGCGGGCCAAATGGACCCCCTAAACTAGGACCCCCAGGCCCCCTTTCCTGGCACGACCTCGATGCTCAGATTCGGTTGCTGAAAAGCAAAAAGAGGTGCGTTCCAGTGGCTTTCAAACATCTTTGAAGATGATGAAAAAAGCAGCTTGAAACAATGGCCAAGGAATCCGGCAAATCTTCCAACACTCCATCGTTTAGAAGTGCTTTGAACAATGGTCAGGAAGCGCGTCTTCTCCGTGAAAAGCTCCTCTTGACCTCCCAAGTCCGCGATTTGAAATTGCTTGAAACAAGCGTTTTTGAAAGCCTCTGACAGTGCCGTTTGGACAGAAATCAACTGCAGGACGAGACGAGTTCAACTGTACTGCTGAGACGTCCATGTTGCGCGCGACGCCCAAACCGAACCGTTTTGAAAAGGCAAAGTGTCTTTCCACAATGTGAATAAGTGCGAGCGAAGCGAGCGAAACAACGGAGTACATCTGACATGTGTTTTGTTGTCAGAGCTTGTTTTTGATGGTTTTACATTTGGATTGTCTTACTTTTGTTGATTGTCAGGTTTTGCTTGTGCTGTTTTTTTTTTCAACTTACTTTTTTTGATAAATAATTTCAAGGTGACTTTTGGAGACCAACTATTGCAACTTTCTGGCAAGCTCAAAAAACATCTGCAGAATTTCTTGGATCTCTCTGCAAGTCCAAGCACTCCATGGTTCAAAGTATCAAAGTGGTCTTAAGACACCCGGTTTTGGGTTTTTTGTTTTTCTGCCCAAGTAGTGTTGAGACATCTTTGGGCTCGATCTGACTTGAAATGGTGCAAGACACCCCTTGGTGTTTTCTTGGTTCAAAGTCAGGTTATTAAAGTGGTCCTTAAGACTCTTTTGGTTCAAAAATTTGTTTTTGGAGTCTTTGAGTCTCTAGAGTCGCTGGATCGGTCCTGTTGGTTCTGTGTCTTTTTCGGTGGTTGGTGCTGATTTTTATCCTTACTCTAAGTCTTGCCTTGTTCTATTCAGCTGCTGATGGAGTGAAGAGGCTGCCTTAAGTCGCTTGGATCTTTCTCTCTTCAGTCTTCTGGTCAATCTCGGTTGGCCTCTTGGTCTTCCAAGTGTCCGGTCTTGAGTTCTGGGTCTGTTGATTGTGGTTGTTTTTTTTGTGTTTTGCTTGTTTGTGTTCATGTTCCTTAGATGTTGCTGGTCGGATCTGTTCCAACAGATTCCAAAGTTGTTGTGCTTGGAGCTCAGTCTGTCCTTTTCCCTTGTTGTAAGTTGTGGTGGTCCCTCAGCTTCTGGTCAATTGGGTTTCCTGGTTTGTTTCTTGTCATTCAAGTTGAACCGGTCTTGGTTCTCAGTTGGCCTTGGGTCCATTATTGGTTTTTTTGGCATTTTGGCTTTTCTTTAGTTCAACTCGGTTGGTGACTTGGCATGTTTCTTTGTGGGTCCGTCGGTTCTTGCGGTCGTCGGTTGTCCTGTATCGTGTGTCTCTGTGTTGTGTGTGTTGGTTCTCTCAATGCAGTTTCCAAAAGTGCGAAATGGAGCAAGTTTGGGGACCAGAATTGGGGGTGCCTGCAACCATGAATTTCTGGCAACGCACGTCTGGCCCCCCAAAGTGGGTTTTTAACTTGAGATCTGCAAAAATTCTTCTGTCCTGCAAATGTGTGTCTTGTGCTTTTGTGGTGGCTTTAGCGCCATGGAATTTGCAGCTGTGGTTGCAGGAGCAGTTTTGAACCCATTTTTGGGTCCCAATTTTGGGCCCATTTTGGGGTCATAATTTGGGACCCAAGCATGTAAAACAATGAAAAGACCTCCTCTCTTTCTGCCACAAGTAGGTCCAATTTTGGAAGCTTTTTTGGGCCCTGTTTTCGGGCCCCCCAATTTTAGGGAATTGCTGCTCCATTTTTGTCCACAGACAGCACGCCTGCAACGACAGCTGTCGTGTTGAGCTGAAGTAGATTCTCTTGTGGAGGTGGTCTGTGTGTTCGCAGCCCGTGAATTGTTGTCCTTGTTGCTGCTGGTTGCGGCTGCAACTGTGGGGGGCTGGAGGGGTGTAGTTAATTTTGCGGGCCAAATGGACCCCCTAAACTAGGACCCCCAGGCCCCCTTTCCTGGCACGACCTCGATGCTCAGATTCGGTTGCTGAAAAGCAAAAAGAGGTGCGTTCCAGTGGCTTTCAAACATCTTTGAAGATGATGAAAAAAGCAGCTTGAAACAATGGCCAAGGAATCCGGCAAATCTTCCAACACTCCATCGTTTAGAAGTGCTTTGAACAATGGTCAGGAAGCGCGTCTTCTCCGTGAAAAGCTCCTCTTGACCTCCCAAGTCCGCGATTTGAAATTGCTTGAAACAAGCGTTTTTGAAAGCCTCTGACAGTGCCGTTTGGACAGAAATCAACTGCAGGACGAGACGAGTTCAACTGTACTGCTGAGACGTCCATGTTGCGCGCGACGCCCAAACCGAACCGTTTTGAAAAGGCAAAGTGTCTTTCCACAATGTGAATAAGTGCGAGCGAAGCGAGCGAAACAACGGAGTACATCTGACATGTGTTTTGTTGTCAGAGCTTGTTTTTGATGGTTTTACATTTGGATTGTCTTACTTTTGTTGATTGTCAGGTTTTGCTTGTGCTGTTTTTTTTTTCAACTTACTTTTTTTGATAAATAATTTCAAGGTGACTTTTGGAGACCAACTATTGCAACTTTCTGGCAAGCTCAAAAAACATCTGCAGAATTTCTTGGATCTCTCTGCAAGTCCAAGCACTCCATGGTTCAAAGTATCAAAGTGGTCTTAAGACACCCGGTTTTGGGTTTTTTGTTTTTCTGCCCAAGTAGTGTTGAGACATCTTTGGGCTCGATCTGGACTTGAAATGGTGCAAGACACCCCTTGGTGTTTTCTTGGTTCAAAGTCAGGTTATTAAAGTGGTCCTTAAGACTCTTTTGGTTCAAAAATTTGTTTTTGGAGTCTTTGAGTCTCTAGAGTCGCTGGATCGGTCCTGTTGGTTCTGTGTCTTTTTCGGTGGTCTTGGTGCTGATTTTTATCCTTACTCTAAGTCTTGCCTTGTTCTATTCAGCTGCTGATGGAGTGAAGAGGCTGCCTTAAGTCGCTTGGATCTTTCTCTCTTCAGTCTGGTCAATCTCGGTTGGCCTCTTGGTCTTCCAAGTGTCCGGTCTTGAGTTCTGGGTCTGTTGATTGTGGTTGTTTTTTTTGTGTTTTGCTTGTTTGTGTTCATGTTCCTTAGATGTTGCTGGTCGGATCTGTTCCAACAGATTCCAAAGTTGTTGTGCTTGGAGCTCAGTCTGTCCTTTTCCCTTGTTGTAAGTTGTGGTGGTCCCTCAGCTTCTGGTCAATTGGGTTTCCTGGTTTGTTTCTTGTCATTCAAGTTGAACCGGTCTTGGTTCTCAGTTGGCCTTGGGTCCATTATTGGTTTTTTTGGCATTTTGGCTTTTCTTTCGTTCAACTCGGTTGGTGACTTGGCATGTTTCTTTGTGGGTCCGTCGGTTCTTGCGGTCGTCGGTTGTCCTGTATCGTGTGTCTCTGTGTTGTGTGTGTTGGTTCTCTCAATGCAGTTTCCAAAAGTGCGAAATGGAGCAAGTTTGGGGACCAGAATTGGGGGTGCCTGCAACCATGAATTTCTGGCAACGCACGTCTGGCCCCCCAAAGTACTCCAGACAGGTTGGAGGGTGGCCTTGAAGGTGTGTTTGCATAACGACTTCACGAGTGAGCCATGGGAATGCATCCATCAACAGGTATGGGACCAAAAGCACACAAGCAATGGCAAGAAGGTACCGCTTGCCCTCGGCCTGCGATGCCGTGTCCGTATTTTCCATCGGTGCGTTCTCCATCGCGACCTGTCAGGACTAGGAGCTACTCGTGGCTGGAAGTCGTGGCTGCTATTGTGCATTCTGGGCCCCCCTTGTGTGTGGCAAGGCTGTTTATCCAAGTGCGCAGGGTTCAGCGTTGACAACGGATGCACGGTGGGGAGGTCTGGTGCTCCAGGTACCTCACGCATTTGGCGAGCACGCCCCCCAAGGGGAGCCCCAAACTGGGCGTCATTGCGCCTTATGGAGGTCTTCAACCAGCTGCTCGAAAAGCAGAGCCGCATTCTGTGACACAAGGCTGGGCTCATTCGAACTGGCTTGCGATGCTGGTTTCCCTGTTTGGCGGCGCCTGATGGTGGTATGGGCGAGGGTGCACGGCACTCACAACATGTTTCAAAAGATGTACTTACAGCAAAAGCGATGGATATAGGGAGACCGGGGTGCATTCTATCATCGTGGATGCTCATGACCAAGTAGAGGTGGTACCACGTCATCTTGGCCTCATTGGCGATCCGGGAGTGGGATTTGGTGAGCAAATGTTGCTGCCATTCCCGCAGGTTGCCAGGACTGTGTGAGCACAAGAGGCATGTCTCCGTAGTCCGCCAAAGCTTTTGCTCCAGTGCTGGGAGCCAGGTCAGCTGCACGGCGTCCAACAGCTGTTCGCTGGTGACCCCAAACCGTGTCGCCGTGGCCTTCGCGAGTTGGATCATCTTGTCCACGAGGAGGTCACTCTCCTCTTCGCCCATCGCCATCTCCATGCTTGGTGCCTGGTCCACCTTCACGGAGCCCTCCTTGCTCCTGGGTGTCGATGATGACGATGCTTCTGTCCCTGCTCGTTTGGGATCCGCCACCTTGGGCTCCGAGTCCGGGTTGCGAACGGGCAGGCCTGCTTCGCCCTCCAGGTCCTTCTCGTAGTAGCCCGTCCCACGTCTGTCAGGCACGGGTGGCTGAGGCGGCACTCGTCTCCACGTACTGCTCGAGCTGGATGACTTGCCATAGGAGGTCTATGTACGAGGCTTCCATGGTGGCCTGTTCTGTCGCCGATTCCAGTGGCTTTGGTACCATTGTCGGAGCTCATCATATGGCAGCGGCTGCCACTCCTCGATCGGCTCGGGATATTCCCAGGCAGGTGTCCGTGCCGGGCTGCGAAACCTCGTAGGTGGCCTCGTCGCTGAACGTGCCTTCGCAGCAGGCGATTTCCCCATTGACGCTTGTGAAGCTATCACAGGGATGGGCCGGCTTGAGTGGAATCTGCAGAGGGTTCGGTGGTATGCTGTCTGATCTCGGAAGGATGCAATCTCTGGCAGGCAACTGGGCACACATGTGAGCAGGCATGGCGGGCCTGTTCTTATCCATCGTGGAGTCCGGCTCGGTGGGCCGCACATCCCCAGCCTGAGTAATCAAGGGTGCACACTGATGGACAGCCGAAGTGGTTGTCTCTGTGTATGGAGGCGGCCACCAAGGTCGGGACTGATGATTTGATATCTTCCTGCGAGCACACTGGCGGGGGTGTAGTTGCGTGGTGTAGCTTAGTATCGTGAGACTGATCTGCAATCGGTGGTCTTGTTTTGACACGGAGGTGCGCAATCCCTGGGAGGCAGCCCACTGTCGCTCTCTTGGCTTCAGCTGGCACGATACAGGAAAGCAAGGAGCAAAGAGCATCGATCCATGCTGGTCAATCCCACTCAGCTGGAGTGCTCGCATCGCCTGGCCTGCTTGGCCCACCCTGACGTTGGTGTTGGGGTCCCAGACCACGGTGTAGATCCCCTGTTGCAGCACCCCACAGCTCGGTGCAGCTCCCATGGTTTTTGGCAGCACTGCCGGCCCACTCGTTGTCGTCTCCGCACCAGTCGCCGTGGTTTTGGCCTTTGCCACCGTGCTGGAGTCGATGGTAGTGCCTCCCACACCGCTTGCCTTGGCTGCACTGCCGCTGGCCTTTGCCGAGGAAGATCTTGCCGCCACCGGGGACCTAGTCCGTGTCCGAGATCTCCGCGAGGTAGGTGTCTCCATGATCTCCCGCATGGTGCCATCGGCGTCATCGTCCTCCTCATCGATTGGCTGATGCGCCCCCTCGGGGCTGCTTTCGTCCTCCTCTGCCATGATGGGGGATTCCCCTGTAGCCGAGAGTGACCGAGATGGCACAACACACAATAGCGCTCTTTTGAACCAGAGCTTCGAAACGGATTGTATTGAGTGTCTGTGCACGCGGGTGCGGACTGGGCGAATGGGTGGCTAGACACAAGCAGAGCGCAAGTCTGACTCAAGGCACTAGCGTGTATGACGGCAGCTCTCGGCGGTCCTGCAGTGGTGCCCGTCGCTGGTGCGAGCCTTTTCGGCATAGTACCTGCGACATCTGGGTTCAGGAGACTTCCATGCAAATGCCAATGCGAACAACCAATCAGCATGTTCTCTCGGCACTCGGTACCGGTCGCAGTTCTCGGTGGCCTCCGGTGCAAGAAGCACGTGCTGCTGTGAGCATACATTAGCCCATTCTGAGATGTATTACACAGTGCAAGCAGAGTAGCGGTGTCCGCTGACCCCGGCCTGTTCCATGGCGAGTATCGACCCGCCCCCATGTATGGTTCAGAAACGACGCATGATTCGAGAAAGGCTGGCGGATATGCATGGGGTGAAGACAAAGCTCGAGGCCACAAGATGGAGATTGTCATGCAAGCACGCAGCAAGGGCCTGGGTTTTTGCTGTCTGAAAAAGCAACCCTTCATGTCACTGCAATGTGTCTCTCGTACAGCAACATCCATGTATGCAACTCCATCATATAGGCCATTATCGCTCTCCTCAGCGCTCAGGGATTTTGCGAGATCCTGCAGCCACATTGGGTAAAAGTACAAATGCAGAGCGGCCCAACAGCTACTGCATTCTGTAAGCTCATCCCGCCTGGTCGCGTTCTCCGGCCGTTGATCAGATTGCAGTATTGTGGCGATGTGCTCCATGAACTGCGCTAAGTCTGCGGCTCTATCTGTCCCTCCCCGTTGTGTCAGCACCGCGCGGATCGTGAAAAGGACAGTTTGCGCCGGTATTTGCCGTGCAGTGTTCCGAAGTGCAGAATGGAAATCTTGCTCCGACAGTGCCCGCCCCTCACCGGAGAAGTGAATCCAGCATATGGCTGTCAAGGCATGCAGCGCCCCTTGAACATGAAAAGTGACCATAGGTGCAGTCTGCGTGGGCAGGGCATGTTCGGTGGAAGGCTGTGTGTCTGGTAACGTAGCATCTTGGCAAGTGTGTGACGTAAGTGCCGTAGATGTGTCTCCCGGGCAGATCAGCGGGATGGGTGCCGCAAGCTGTTCCGTGACGGGAGTGCTGAAAGTGTTCGGCACATTGTTATGTCCTCCCGGGTGCGGTGTCCGCCTACCCGGGTTGTCCCCCACTGCTGTCTTCCCTGGAGCCGCATAAGCCAAGGTAACATAGAGCAAAAGTAAACTCACAACCATTCTCCATGTGTACAATCGAGAGAAATGCATTTGGAGTTTTGCAACCATGGCAAGCAGCTACAGAGCTACAGAGAAAGAGCGATGAGGACTCTGTGGCCCCCAATCAACACACAACAAGAAAAGATTCACTTGAGCCGGGGCTTCTTCCTTGAAGGCTTTGTTGAAGTGCGCGAGTAATGCTATATGTACTGATCGTGGGGCAAACTTCCAGAGCTCAGCTGGGACACCGTCAGGCCCTGCGGCTTTGCGGTGTTTCAAGCGCGACAACGCGCGCTGAAGGTCTTGGTCATCGAAAGGAGAAAGGTCAAGAAGGGCCGGGGGAAATAGTAAGGTACTAGGAAGGGGAGGAGTAGGGATGTGGCTCCATACGTTAGTGGATAGATGATTCGCAAAAACCTGCGGTGTCTCTGTGGAGGTGGACATACGGCCATTGGGCTTACGTACGCCTTTTGTTTTGGGATTGTATGACTTGCGCAAGAAACGTAGAGTGGACCACTGTTTGGAGGGTGGACCGGTTGAATCTTGTAGTAGGTTGTCACAGGTGTGTTGTCGTTTTTCCTTCCTGGCTCGACGCTTAATGATTTTTCGCAGCCTTTTTAGTGTTTCATGCTCCGAAGGGGGGGTTGAGTGAACAATGTCTATGAGACGTTTGGTCTTGTTAGAGAGATAGGAACGCTTGTACTGCGTTGGTAGAGTTGGGGGGGGCGCGGCGGCAATTGCCGCACGTTGTAAGGCTCCTGCCTGCTCGGCTAAAGTGAGGTCCAGGAAGGCGGCAGGAGCCGGCGCTGTGGCGTTTTCCACTACTAGTGGTCGAATGGGCGGGGCGTGTCTGCCCCTTTGTGCATCAGTAGAAACTCCTCTACTAGCAAGGGAGTCAGCACGGTCATTGCCTTGTTGCCCGGAGTGGCCCTTTATTTTCAAAATTGATATGGGCATCTGGGGGAGTAAGAGATCGAGAGTTTTATGAATGAGTGATAGTAGATACGTATGTTCTGTGGTGGTGGATAAACCATGTATGAGGTCAAGAGCGAATTGGGAATCTGTGAAAATGTTGAGTGACGAGATGGAGTGATAAGTTCGGTGCCGAAGAACATAATCCAATGCTTCGAGAATTGCTTGTAGTTCACCTGAGTTGTTGGAACCGACGGGTGCTTGGGGTAGGTTGAGGCCTACTGGCCCACACGAGTCCAGATGGGCGCGTGCGTCCTGAAAGGTGAACGCCCAACCTGCCGGGTTTCCTACAGCTACGTGGTATTGGTCTGGGCAAGAGCCATCTGTATACACGTCCGTGGCTCCCGGGATCTGATCGTGTTGGAGCATGGACTGCGTTCCTAGTATGGGGGCGAGCGCCCTCAAGAAACTCGCGCGAAACTCGCGCTTGTCCTCTGTCGTGGCTGGGGGCTGAATTTTTGGGGCGGGAGGGTCTGCAGGCTTGGCAAATGCATCGAAAGTGATTTTAACATAAAGTGGGTAGTGTCGATGGAACCAGGGAAGATTCCATTTAACTTGCGAAGAAATGGCAGGTAGATTGTGTAAATGGTGTCTGTGAGTCAGGATATGTTCTAAGCATGAGAAATTAAGCGGGGTTGGTGTGAGTGGATCAGCGGAGGATTCAGAGGCTATTTCGCGGTAAGTAATTCGTTTAGAGGCTGGGCGAGTATGGAATGAAGATGCGAGTAAAAATTCATTGTTGGCAAGGAACTCCGTAAGCATCTCGAAGTTGGACTGAAAAGTAGAGTCTGGGGAGCCTGGCGATGGAAAGGTCACTGGTCCAATGAAGTCCTAGGGGTCAAGAAGATCACACTCGTGAATACGGGCATTAAAATCGCCCAGGTATATTATGAGCGCAGGCTTAGGAAGGAGATCGTGGAGGTGCTGTAAGGAGGACCAAAAAGACTCCTTGCGAGCAGCGTCTCGGGCAACGTCAGAGAGTTGACAAGGCGCGTAAACCGACACTAGGTGGGTCTGGAGAAGTTGCCAAACGGCCTGAGTAGGGGAGAAAATCAGAGATGAGTGGGACACTGGTGGGAGCGACGTTAAAGCCGACCCCGGCCATGCGCTCTTGCGGGGTTCCAGAAAGCAGAAGGCGGCCACCCTTGGGCCTTAGCTCCGGATTGCGACTTTGTTTCTTGGAGCGCGATTATATCAACAGAATGGCGCCTAGCGAACATAGCTAACGGATCGTGCTTGGCATGTCCTGTAAGGGTTTCTATGTTGAAGGTGATGACATGTAGCTCGTTTTTCTCTGGTCTGAGTGGGAGTGTCCGCTGGGGAAGGTCCAGGCAAGAGCGCTGAACATATCTCTTGAACAGATCGGCTCTGGAGCCCGAGGTGGGAGAGAGGGACTTGCGCGGAAAAGCGCGTTGAATTTGCAAAGAGCTATTCGTTACCCTTTTCAGGGGGAGCCGGGCGTGACTAGGGTAAATTTTCCATCCCCCAGCACGTCTTGGATCCATTTACGGTAGTCGCGTCTAGATTGCGCGCGGTTAAGCTGATATTGAGATTGCCGGCGAAGCATAGCGTTAGTGGAACGTAGCTGTTGGTGTGTTCTTCCCCCTGACGCACAGCGAGATTCGTGACCACTAGCCTGAGTTATCTGTTGTCTGTTGTACGCGCCGTGGAGCGCGAAGAGGTTGCGCAAACAATTCTTGGGCTGACCGTGGCCCCCCGGCGTGCCGCTGGCGGCTCTCGCAGCACAGAGATGCGTGTATAGATTGCGGGCTTTTGTGCCATAAAATACCTGGTATTGGCGACGTCCTCTTCTACAAACCACAGCGACACATGTGCCTGACAATAAACGAATTTATGAATCATCATCCCGTTTTTGAGAGTAATAGGCCAGGAATGAAAATATGATGGCATATACTCAAACGACCTGTCTATGAGTGAGCAATTACAAATCCCACACCAAGTATTGCCGTTTACGGCGTGCTGGAGTCGATTCCTTTGTTTTCTCGAAAGGGCGAAAGCGTGCCCTGCTTTGGACGTGTAGAGAGCGGAGCCCCTCCGGAAAATGGTTCTGGGTGTTTCGGCAAACTAGTAGGGTATCGCAACCTGCTTTCGAAAGGGCTCGCGGGAAGAGGCGCAGGCATTGCTGGCCTGCTCTGGAAGCTTTCCCTGGCTGGCCATGAAGGACAAAAGGAGGGAAGCAAAAGCTAGCTCGGAGCACAAAGAACCTAGCAAACCCGAAAGAGGGGCAGGGGCAAAACGTCAAGGGAGGTGGGGCGATATTGAGTTCAAGAGCCATCTTTGTAATGTGCGGGGATATTGTTGCGTTAAAGGCAATCTGGCTCCCGAAGGGGATAATGGCAATCCGACCCCCGAAGGGGATATTGGCAATCATGCCCCCCAAAGGGGGTACTGGCAATCAGGCCCCCGAAGGGCGTAGCGGCAATCTTGTTCCCCGTAGGGATAGTGTCAATCCGACCTCCGCAAGGGATACTGTCAATCAACGAAGCTCCCAAAGAGGGGAGGCAGGCAAGAGAAAGAAGCCTAGAAAGAACTCGTTCGTAGTGGAACCACTTAACACTAAACAAGGACGTCAAGATCAAATGGCCTTCGCAAAAAGAGTTACTAGAGCGCTGCACCATAAGCTTCAAGTAGGGCTGCGGGATTAGTGTCATACTTTGTGCTCGGGATGTTAGGGGTCAACACACAGCGACCTGCGCAACCCAATCATACTTGGAGTTTCTGTGCTGGTGTTGAAATACGGCCCATGCCGTTTTCCACGCTAACCAATGCGCACCCCCGTCGGCGAGCGCGAGCATTAAGGTTTCCATTATGTTACCTTTATTGGTGGGCTTGGGATTTGACATACTGAATGTCGTTCTGGGAAAGCTGAAGAAGGGGGAGGATGTACTTCAAGAGCAGGACGAGTTGGTTATTGGGGGCTCTTCAGCCAGATTCTGGAACAAATCCGTGGTCGTTCTGGCCACGCACTGTCCAGGAACCACACTAGCAGGTCGCGGGACCGCGGTGGAGGGTTGGACTGTTCATTGCAAGCCTGGAAATATGCTAAGTGGAAGGAAGAGGCCAAGAGCCTGTTCCAGAAACGCGTTGGGCTTGGACTTTGCTGCGGTATCCATGGTCCGAGCTGTTGGCTCTCTTGGAGAATCTGTTCTTAAAGAACAAGGAAAAGGACGAAGATGTTCAAAACATCTGGAAGGCTTTGACAAGAGGACCTATGATCGATAAAAAGAGAGAGACTAGAATGAGCATAACCCAGATGAAGGTCAGGCACAAGATTTTGGACTATGTCCGCTCTGTGCTCTCTGTGCTTGTGCCAAACGCCGACGCACTCACCCGATCCCTGTAACCCACTGCAGAAGCTAAGATTCGCCAAACCCAAAACCCTCAACCCTAATCCCTTAAACCTAAACCCTAAACTCTAAACCCTAAAACCTTAACCCTCAACCCTCAACCCTAAACCCTACCCAAACTAACCCTAAGTCCTAACTCTAAAGCCAAGGGAAAAACCCAACGAGCTTCAAGACTCCAACCTTAACTGAATGGGCCCGAAGGGGGGCTTGAAGGGGGGCTTCAAGGGGGGCTTCAAGGGGGCTTCAAGGGGGGCTTCAAGGGGGACTTCAAGGGGGCTTCAGTGGGGCTTTAAGGGGGCTTCAAGGGGGACTCTTTTTGTTTTATTTTTGGTTGACCCTTCAAGCCTTCTTCAGATCTCTTAGAAGCAAGGAAAAAAAATTGTTCTAAAATCCATGCCTCCTTGCTTCTTGTCGTCCTACTCGAACTTTTCTGTTTTGTATTTCGTTCTTTGAAAAATCAGAGAAGAAGAGAGAGGGATTTTGGTTAAATTTCACCCCCCTCAAATCTTGTTTTGTTTTTGTCTTTCATTGTTTGAGAATCAGAGAAGTGAGACTTTTTGGAAGAAAAGAGCGGGGGGGTTGGGGGGGCGAAGCCCCCCCATTTACTTGTTGTAGGGAAGGGAACGTATTCTAAATTCCACCCCCAAATCTTTTTTGTTTTTTGTATTTCATTATTCAAAAAATCCGAGGAGAAGAGAGAGGGAAGTTATTCTAAATTCTACGCCCCTTGAATTTTTTTGTTTTTTGTATTTCGTTATTTCAAAAATTAAGAGAGAAGAGAGAAGGGATTTTAGTTTAAATTTTACCCCCTAAAATCTTGTTTTGTTTTTGTTTTTCATTGTTCGAAAATGGAGACTTTTTACAACGCAATCACGTACAGTAGCATGTTTTTGGCTTGAATATGTTTTTTTGTTGTGGCACGGGCTTGGCCAAGAACTCCATGTCTTGTAGCGGGAGGCTAGGGAAAGCGGCTTCGGCCTGCAAGTACCCAACACCTTCAGGGGGCCTTCAAGGGGGGATCAGAGGAAGCTGCAAAGGGAGGTTTCAAGGGGGGCTTGAAAGGGGGGTTTGAGACGCGGGCGTAAACGGCGCGAAGAAGGCCCAGGTACTAGGCCTCGTAAACTGCTTCCGGAAACCCGTACAGGGAGCAGTTTAAGAGGCTTCATAACTGGGCTTCGCAGAGGTTTCAGGAAGCAGTTTAAGAGGCCTAATAACTGGGCCTTCTTCGCGAGGTTCCAGGGAGCAGTTTAAGAGGCCTAATAGCTGGGCCTGCTTCGCAGGGGTTTCAGGGAGCAGTTTCAGAGGCCTAATAACTGGGCCTTCTTCGCGAGGTTCCAGGGAGCAGTTTAAGAGGCCTAATAACTGGGCCTGCTTCGCAGGGGTTTTAGGGAGCAGTTTAAGAGGCCTAATAACTGGGCCTTCTTCGCGACGTTTCGGCAGCAGTTTGAGAGGCCCACTAACTGGGCCTTCTTCGCGAAGTTCCAGGGAGCAGTTCAAGCGGCCTAATAACTGGGCTTGCTTCGCACGGGTTGCAGGGAGCAGTTTACGAGGCCGAGCACCTGGGCCTTCTTCGCGACGTTTAGGCTCGCGTCTCAAACCTCCCCTTCAGGCCCTCCTTGAAGCCTCCCTGTGAAGCTTCCCTTGAAGCCGCCCCCTTCAAGCCCCCCTTGAAGCCCCCCTTGAAGCCCCCCTTCAAGCCCCCCTTGAGCCCCCCTTGAAGCCCCCCTTGAAGCCCCCCTTGAAGCCCCCCTTCAAGCTTCCCCTTCGCCCCCCTTCACCCCCCCCCTTCAAGCCCCCTTCAAGGGTCCGACCCTTCAGCCCCCCTTCAAGGGGGGCTTCAAGCCCCCCTTCAAGCCCCCCTTCGTACGAAGGGGGCGGGCCCAGCCCCAACCTTAAAGCCCCAAACCCTGCAACTCCAAGAACCCAAACGTAAACATAAAAACGCTGCAAGACCCTGACCTGCCCCATTCGTAAGAAACAACAAGCAGACGTTTTGCCAAAATCAATGAATGTTTGCCACTGTCTGGGCTGACCTCTTAACTAGTGGCCATTTTCAGTCTTAGCTTCACATTTGACTTGCAGTGCCTTTAGCAAGCTTACACTTTGGAAAGGTCTGACGCATTTGCTTCAACTCTCTTCATTGCATCTTCCAACAGGGGCTCTAAAGAACCATCAGGTTTATCTCTACTAACCTCTTTATTCTTCTTAACACATCCATGAACAAGAAAGAGGATCCAAAAGCTTCTAAAGTGCAAAAAGAGACAGCTGTGCAAGCTCTGCTTTTTCCAAGAGTGACTCCAGCGCCTGTGTTAAGTGCCTTCACGCCATAGCGGAACTCCTGAGCAAGGCGGAAGGGCAAGAAAGCCGACAAGGCGCCCCGGCGCACGTACCGTTGACTGTTGAAGTTTCTGTTTCTGACGACACTTCCGACCGGCAAGAATCCTTGGACATGTAAATAGACGCGATTACCTGTCTACAGAACACTGTTGGTAAGCCTCAGCCAGAACCAAGCATCCAGAAGGTAAAAAAGTTAAGAAGCCACAAGGAAGAAAGAGCGGTGACTCTTGGCATGCTTTGCTTAGACTCCGTTTGCTTTGTTGTTAGAGCCGAATCCCCGAAAACGGTCCCTAAAGTCGCTCCCTTTGCTTGTTGCCAGAAGCGGACAGCAGGAGTAGGCCCCTCTTACTGCTGCGTCAACCTTCCGAAGAAAGGCCAGCAGGATTAGGCCTCTTCACTTCTTCCCAAACCCTTTCCGGAGAGAGGACAGCAGGGATTAGACCTCTCTCACTGGTGCCTAAACCCTCCGGAGAAAGGCCAGCAGGGATTCGGCCTCTCTCACCCTTCCGAAACCCTCCGGAGAGAGGACAGCAGGGATTAGGCCCCTGTCACTGCTGCCTAAACCCTCCGAAGAAAGGCCAGCAGGTATTAGGCCTCTCAAAACTTGCGACGGCGCGTCCAGGTACGTGCTCGTTCCCGCTAAATTTATAGGATTGGTTGTTAAGTCCGCGATGGTGTTTCTCATTCTGATCTTCAGTGCCTTGGTTGGTTGGAGTTGTTGTTTTGGGTCTTTGGAAATTGTTCAAAAAGCTGTTTTAGAGAGACTCCAAGAGAACCCCTAAGATGAGGAGAATTAAGCCCCGGTAGAAAAAGCCCGAAAGCCCCAACTAAGGGAAAGCCCAAAACCTTAAAGTTGTTGGCTTGTTTGCGGCATGTGTGGCATGTTTTGGCATGTTGTCTTAATGTGGCATGCTTTGTGTTGAAGGGAGATGATGAGACATTGCCGGAAGAAGGCTTGAAGCAGCCAGTGACTGGGCATCTGCGGATGCTCAGAGGGCTGCCCCTTCCAGGAAGTGGCACAGGCTCTGATCTCTTAATCCTAGACCGTGGTGATGGTGAACCGTCGTCTTTGTCTAACCAGCCGAATCGTCCCCCACAAAACCCTGAACAACCTCCTGAAGCCCCAGTTCCACAAGGAGAGGAGATTGAAGAAAGGATTTCTTTGCAAAGCCATGCCCTTCAGGTACATAGATCCCAAGGTCATTTTCCCTATGATGTGAACTGCGAAGGCTGCTGCTCTAGCAAAGGAAAAGTCCCGGCCAGAAGACTGAAGAGGCAGCTACAGAAGAAGAATCAAACCATTGGGGTCGATTTCTATTATTTTGGGAAACTGAGGGTTCTTCTTCTTGTTCATGTTGCGTCCCGGTACTCAATGTCTATCCCCGCAATGGAACTACACAACCCGAACTTTGTTGTTCAATGTCGACAGGTTTGCCCGGGAAATCTACATAACGGCGTCGTTGCAAGCTTGAACACTTCTTGGACCCGGAAGAAGGTGCCACCCTTTCCAAAGTGGGCTTGCTTCTGCGTTGGAGAGGAAAATCGGAAGAAGGTGCCCTTTCCAAAGTGGGCTTGCTTCTGCGTTGGAGAGGAAAATCGGCTCTTAATATTCTTCTTTATAATCTTGAAACGGCCTTTTACCAGTCCCTGCTCTGGCACCAAAAGACTTTGACGTTTCGGTGTGACAACGAACAGGGTCTGATATCCGTGTGCGAGAGGGTTGTGGCGCAGAGGCGCGAGAACCCTACGATTGTAGATGTTGTGCCAGGATACCGTCCGCAATCTAAGGGCGCTGTGGAAAGACAGGTCTCTGCAATGAAGCAAGGATTCTGGTCGATATGGCTCGACTTAGAGGCCGAAATCAAGCGACGACGACCTGGTGATGCGACTTGGCAGTTACCCTTAGGGGGAATGTTGTGGCAAACTTGCCTGCTTTATGCAGCGCGCAGTTTCAACTTGTGGAACTTTGACAGCCACAACAGCACCACCGCAATAGACAGGTTGCACAAGGAAATAGTCCAAAGAACTCGGACGCTTCCATTCGGCTGTTCGGTTCAGGCCAAAGTTGGCGGTTCTAAGCGACATCTAGAAAAGTTCCGGGGAGCAAAGACGGTTCGAGTGAGCTATCTGGGCCCCGTCCACCCAAGAGGTGGAGGTGTTTATGGGACCGTCATCGGGGGAGATGGAGAGATAGATATCTTTCCGGCGTGTCGTGGCATCTTTGAACGGGATGAACCAACGTACGACAGCCCCACACTGGAACTGCTAGCTAGCTCCAACCCTCTTGTGCTTGACCCGCAGGACCCCGAAAAGCCGTTACTGTTTGAGCCGCCTCCAGAATCCATTGTTCCGAAAGAAGAAGAAATTGAAGCCCCAGAGGATGAAGAAATGCTTCTTGATGATGTCCCGGATTACGAGCCCACAGAAGTGGGATCTGAGGGTCATGAGGGGGTAGCCGGTGGCGATCTTCCTGAACCTGACCTGGAGGACATGCAGATTGATTGGTTGACGGATCATTCTCTTCAGAAGCTAGGCGAAGGACCTGACTGCCGCGCCGTGAGCAATCAAGCGGCGTCTTCCTTTGAGCTTAAGTTTGGAGGGAGTAGAATCTGTTGTCAGGTCCCCCAGCAAGCTGTTTCGGAGACCTCTGGTGAGCTGTTAGATCCCAAACTCCTCTATCTGTCCATGAAATTAGAACTAGAAGAATTGGAGTCGTTCAACGTTGGAGAAGTGGTGAGCGAGCGAGAAGCGCATCGACTTGCTAAGGAGAGCGGAAGAAGAGTTCTTTCGAGCCGTTGGGTCAATACGGTTAAGAAGCCTGGTTTGGGACGTAGGATCTTCCGGAGGAAGCCCGGAGAGCCCTGCGTATACTTTGGCTTGGACGCTAAGTATTTGAGGTCTTGCTGTGAGGAGTACGGAATCACGAAGGTGGAGCCAAAGCTTCCACCATTAGAGCGGCGGTATGCCGACCTCATCAAGAAAGGACAGGACACACCTCTTACGCCAGAGGCGCACGAGCGCTTTCGACGTACATTAGGACGCCTAGCCTGGGCGTCGCTTTCAAGGCCCGATTTGCAATACGTATGCGGCTTTCTAGGACGCCACCAGTCAGCCCCCAATGAAGCAGCCGAAGCTTGCATGAGGGATGTTCTGAGGTGGGTGTCTGGTTTACCGCATAAGGTCCAAGTGTTCCCCTCACGTAGAGAGCTGTTGGCCCCTGATGATGACCTAGAGTCAGTGTCGTGTTTTGTTGACGCGTCTTGGGGTTTGAACTCTGTGAGTGGTGGAATTGTGACCTGGAACAATTGTTGCTTGAAGACGTTCAGTAGGAAACAGACGACCGTGGCTCTTTCATCGGCAGAGGCCGAGCTAGCAGCGCTGACTGAAATCGCAAGAGAGGGATTGTATATATCTCTTTTGGTGCAGACGATGGTGGAGGGGATGCCTTCCGACGCGGAGGAAGGCCGATATCAGTTGCACGCGTACGGGGACTCTGAAAGCGCCCTGTCAATAGCGCAAATGAGTACCCTCCTTAGGAAAGTCCGCCACATAGAGTTGAGAGCGGCTTTTCTCCAACAACTAGTCGCCAGGGAAAGATTGACGCTAGAGTATATACCGGGGAAACTCAACCCCGCAGATGCTCTATACTAAATCCCCAACTGCGGAGAACTTGCTCAGCCTTTGCGAGGCAAGCGGCCTCATTAGCGAGCCAGAATCGTGGTCGTCGATTTCCGAAGAAAACGTTGAAGAAGTAAGAGATCATTGCCTCTCCCTCCTGATTGCTGACCGGGATGCTCCTTTCCTCCGTGTTCTTCAGGAGGGTGTTCCTCTAGGGTTCTCTCTTCCCATGCCCCACACTAACTCCGGCAAGGTTGGATCAAGGAGGTGCCTGGTGGTGACGAGGATCTCCGCAGTTGCTACCATCACACAGCCGTGGGTAAATGGGGTCTAGTTGACAGTTCCATCTCCGGTGTTACTTCCAATACGTACCTTCCTAACCATTGCCCCAATCCATCCCTCGCGGATGTACGGAGGTGTCTTCCGGCCTCAGACGCTCGTGAGCAGCTCGTAGCGCTCGTCTTCGACGTTACCAAGGCGCATAGACGCCTCCTCATACTTCCGGACGACCAGAGGCTCCTGTGTTTTCAATTTTAAGGCAAACTCTAACAGTGTTTGTGCCTCAACTTCGGTGCCTGGGCGTCCAGTTTCTATTGGGCGCGCGCCGCCGGCCTCTTGGTGCGTCTGACGCACCGGTTGTGGTGCGTTTCTCATTCCAGCTTCATCTACGTGGATGATCTTCTGGCACTGCTGAATCGTGACACCGCTCCGGTTTGGGCATCACTGCTTGTCGTTCTTCTGCAGATCCTTTCTGTTCCCATGTCCTGGCATGAGGCCTCGCTGGCTCCGCGGGTCGTGTGGATCGGGTGGGAACTTAACTTCACTACCTTCACCGTCCAGCTTGACGCTGGAAAACTTTCAAAGCTTCAGGCCCGTTTGCGTGATTTGTTAAAATCTAAGCAGTGCTCGGCTAAGACACTGGAGAAGCTCACCGGCAAGCTACTTTTGTTCTCCAGCCGATTCCGGACTTATCGTCCGCTCCTTGCGCCATTATATGCTTGTCAACATCGTGAGATTCCGGTCATAGCTGCACTGACTCATGCCAATGGCGGGCCTTCTCCGTCGGTTTGACTCCCTCATTGCACCTTTCCAAAGAAATTGGTGTGCCATCCTGTCCTTTGGGATGTCGCTTGCTGCGGGTCAACCAGACAGTCCTCTCTCCGGGCCAGGCGCTCCCGGCTCACCTCCCTAACACCCGTCGGGTTTGGGTGCAAGTCGTTCACCTCCAGGATGATAGGCGTCTCTTGTCCCCGGAAGCACAAGTCGCTCTGCGCTCCTGGAGTGATCTTCTCGATTCGCAAATGCCGCTCATGTCGCTCCGCTTAGCTCCGGTGTTCCAAGTGGAGGCCTTTGCTGATGCCTGCGCTTCTGCATCCCAGGCAGGCCTTGGAGGGTTTGTGCGGCTGCCTTCCGGCGAAACGCGTGCATTTCAAATGTCGTTTACTCTGGCACAGCTCCGCCCTCTGCCCTTGGCTTACTCCCGAAGACTCATTGCAATGTTTCATCGCTGCGTGGGAGCTTCTGGCACAGTGCGCGCTCCTCTTTCTCTTAGACGCCCTGCTCCCCGATGCTCGCGGAGTCCTGTGCGTCAGATTACGCTGCGACAACGCTGCTTCTGAGGCAGCTTCTTGGAAGGGGCTGTCCATGGCTACCGGCTTGTGCCATGTTCTGGAGGCTTTCTTCCGGCTGCAGCGCCGTACTCGTCTGGAGGCCGTCATAGAGCATGTTCCCGGTTTCATCAATACCATCGCAGACGGTCTCAGTCGTGGATCGGTGCCTGAAATGCTTGGGCTCCCGCCTGATTGCATTCGACCGATTCCTTGGGGAGCATTGCTGGCCCCGCACCAGCTACGCGTCTTCCCTGAAGAGGTCCCCTTGTCTAGGGTCTTTCCACGTGCGGCTTGAAGTGTGTTTGGGTCTTTTCCCTGAGAGGGTCATGCTGCGCGTGAAATACCTGGGCTGACCCACATCACACTGTTGTCCGGCTGAGTGCTTTCGGAACTCCGGCCGACCTGCCGGTCTAGCTGTCCGGTGCTTCCGTACCCCGGCACTCGACTGGACCTCATTTCGCCGCTATTTCGCCGCTCGTTGAAAAAAGGGGGCGCCTCTACACCGGGTGCGTAACGGACTGTCCCGGGTTGAACGTTTTCGAGCGTAGATCGTGTATGTTTGATACGGGATCGCAATGGCCGCCTGCAGCCATCGGCTCGCAGCTCCGGCCACGTGCTTGCAGTTCCGGTACTTCCCGTGTGTAGCACTTTCTTTACCCGCCTCCGTCCCCTTTCTCCTCCATGGGGCTGACCCACATCACACTGTTGTCCGGCTGAGTGCTTTCGGAACTCCGGCCGACCTGCCGGTCGAGCTGTCCGGTGCTTCCGTACCCCGGCACTCGACTGGACCTCATTTCGCCGCTCGTTAAAAAAAGGGGGCGCCTCTCCACCGGGTGCGTAACGGACTGTCCCGGGTTGAACACCTGGATTTGGCCAAGATGCCCGTCTTGGGCCCAACTTGAAATCTGGACTCGGCCAAGATGCCCAACCTGGATTCGGCCAAGATGCCTTTATTGGGCCCAACTGAAGGCGGCCGAGTCTCTTTCCCATAGACAAACGCTTTGTGCGCCCTCCGGCGGCGCACATCTAAGCGGACTTCAACGGTCCGTAGATAGCTTTGCCGTCACCTCACTTTCTTTCCTGGGCAAATTCGCGGCTGCTGCGAGGTTTCGTTGCCAGTTACTTACTCGTGACTGTCAGCCAGCTTCAGCTTTTTGGATTATCCGTCCTCGGCCAAAGGCCGATCGGATTCGAAAGCAGCTGACTGACACTTCCGGCAAGCCGAAACAAAAGGAGTGCGAGGATTAGTGTTCAGTCTTTCGTTACCCCCTTTGCATCATCGCACCCTTGTCAGCATCCTTAAGCCTTGGGTTGCGTGGTGTAGGACTTACCTGAACGCTTCCTGATATGTATTTTTTAGGACCAATTAGATGGAAAGTTAAAGCAAGTCCTCCTTCCTCATGCGACCTAGTGGATGGGATACTAAAGCAAATCCTACTTCCGCATAAGGCCAATATTTGGGGGGACAGTAAAGCAATCCAGCTTTTTCATCAGACCTATTGGGTGGGACATAGTATATAGCAAATCCTATTTAAATAGAACTTCTCCGGTGAGACACTACAACAAAAGCTTCCTCATAAAACTTTTGGGTGGGACACTGAAGCAAATCTTGCTTCCTCATATTGCCTCATAAGAACTATTTGGTGGGATTGGATCGGATGTTAAGGTCGTTGTTCTTTTTCAGACCTTTTTGGTGGGGCATTTAAATACATCCTGCATCCTCATAAGACCTATTGGGGATACTAAAGCAAATCCTATCTTTTCAAAATACTTATTGGACGGGACACTGAATCAAAATCCTGCTTGCTCACAAGTCTACTGGGTGGGGCACTAGCAAATCCCAATTCCTTGCAAGATTTATTGGGGAATCATGCGATTCACAAGACCTACTGGGTGGGACACTAAAGCAGCTGATGCTGTGGCAGCAGGTCTGAGCTACCGAATGCATCATGACCGGAAGTGCCAAAAGATTCCTCTCAAAGTACCCACGTGAGATTTGCGCAAGGCGTTCAAAAACTTGCCATCGAATCCAGTGCCCTTGAAGATGCCTACCGAAGGGTGTACAAACAAATCCTGCTGCTTCAAAAAGCCTATTGGGCGGGACACTAAAGCAAATCCCAAAAGATTAATTGTGTGGTGGGGATACTAAAGTTGTCCTTTCTTATGAAGAGACACTGCTTCCTCATACGATCTGTTGGATGGGACACTGAAGCACATCCAGCTTCCTCATAAGTTATTTTGGGTGGGACACTAAAGCAAATGCTGCTTCTTCATGCTTCCTCATAAGACCTACTTGGTGTTGTGCTAAAGCAAATCCTGCTTCCTCATAAGACCAATTGGGTGGGACATTCACGCATTTGCTACTTCTTCATCAGACCTCTTAGATGGGATGCTAGATCACATCTTTGTTCCTTACAAGATTTATTGGGGGTAAATCATACGTCTTCACAAGACCTACTGGGTGGGACACTAAAGCACTGCTTCCTCAGAAGATCTATTGGATGGGATACAACAGTGCGCTTATAAGGCCTATTGGGCCACTTCAAACGATCTGTTGGGTGGGACGCTGAAGCAAATCCTGCTTCCTCATAACACTTATTGGGTGGGACATTCACGCATGTGCTACTTCTTCATCAGACCTCTTAGATGGGATGCTAGATCACATCTTTGTTCCTTACAAGATTTATTGGGGGTAAATCATACGTCTTCACAAGACCTACTGGGTGGGACACTAAAGCAAATCCTGCTTCCTCATAAGATCTATTGGATGGGATACTAAAGTGTGCTTATAAAGCCTGTTGGGTGGATCACTTAAGCAGATCCTGCTTCTTCAAACGATCTGTTGGGTGGGACGGTGGGACAGTGACGCAAACCCTTCCTCCTCCAAACGCTTCTTGGGTGGGATGCAAAGCCTTAGCCTTGGAATATGGCTCCGTCCGCTGCTGACGCCCTGAGGCAATCATGAAGCACCTGCAGCAGTGGTAGACAGTGATTGCGCGTTGGCATTTGTGTCCTGCTTCCTCGTAAGGCCTACTGGGTGGGACATGAAAGCAAATCCTGTTTGCTCATAAAACAAATCCAGCTTCGTCAAAAATCCTATTGGGTGGTTTACTAAAGCAAATCCAGCTTCCTCAAGAACCCTAGAGCCATCCGAATTCTCCGTCTTGAAGTTTTGTTTATCCGTTTTGTCCGGAATGCTAAACAACGTTCCGGGCCAGAGCCATCCGAATTCTCCGTCGTAAAGCCTTTGTCCAACCATTTTGTATCCGGAATGCTCACCGATGTTCCGGGCCAGAGTCATCCGAATTCTCCGTCTTGAAGGGCTTGTGTGAGAAGCATTGCTGCCTGAACAGTTCCTGGGTTGCATTTGTGTGAGAACTATGCAAACTCCTCCGGGTTACGAAGTCTGGCTGGAACAAACCTTTAGGTTCCGGCGATGTCAGCTGTTGCCCCTGCCAAATTTAGGTGCGGTGGCTCGCGCGGTGGCTCGCGCACGGTGGCTCGCGCACGGTGGCTCGCGTGCGGTTCGCGCGCGGTAGCTCGCGAGGCTCGCGTGCGGTGGCTCGTGCGCAATGGCTCGCGTGCGGTAGCTCGCTTGCGGTAGCTCGCGCGCGGTGGCTCGCGTGCAGTGGTTCCTGGCTTGCAACAAACATTGTTGCCCTGGCCGATTCAGTGTATTTCGAACACTGAGTCGAGGCGTCAGGAGATCTTTGAGGCCATCTCTGGTCACCTTGATATGGGATTCCGTGCTCTGAAAGATGGGGAAAGATTTAGGGGTCGCCGACAGTTTGCCGAGAACCAGATTGCAGGCAGGCGGGCTGCCAGTTCGTACAAGGCCCTGTTCAGGTTTGTGGCCAAAGGAGGCAGCAAGTTGGATGATGTCACCCAGAGCGCATTGCTTCAAATTCGTGACATTTCGTGAGTGTGTTATCTACGGTGCACCCAAATGCATTGATGCAAACATGCAGTGTACCTGGCATATTTACGCGGATGCTTCGTACGATGATCGGCGATGTGGTTTAGGGGGCGTCATCGCTTCCATGGCTGGCGATAAGATTGGCTACTTCAGCAAGAAGGCTCCGACGTCTTGCTGAAGAGGAGAGTGCTTGGCGTGGTTGGAAGCCTCAATGCATGGGACCCAATCTTGCGTGGTTGCAGTATAGTAGCTTTCAGCGATAACGAAGGAGCCCTATCATGCACGATCCGTGGCACCTCAGTCAACCCGTATGGCGCTGCCATCGTTCAAGAGACGCGTGATGGATTTGCCGATGAGCCATCCCGTGACGATTCCTGTGAAGGGCTTGGGGCCAAAGTGGATGTAGACTTCAGTGCTCTTGCGAGCTCCGTCCTTGGCGCTTGGGGCGAGTGAAGGACCTCGCGCGTGATCGTTGGTGCGGGTGCCATGCTTTAGGTATGGCACCGGTGCTTCACTCAAATCATCAAACAGATTTCCCCACCGTTCGCCTTGGGTGCGAAAAAAATGATGACTTCTATTGCGTGGAATAAATGTGAATGCATTTGTACATTCAATGGATGCAAGTCTTCCATACCCGTGGAATGCTCAGTGTAATGGTGGCAAAACGCTTCAAGTAAATCAGGGAATACGGGATCAAAACGGAGATTGTGGAGGCCAAGTACAACGTTTATCTGTGAAGCGACACATGAAACAGACATAGATGCACAGTTTGGGCTCTAAGACACGCATATGTGACAGTTCCACGCAACCCCGTGCTTGTTGATCATTCTCATTCTTTTGTGTCACTCCCCGGGGCCTCAAATGGTCTGGATGCGTTGTTCGGGGTCCGAAAGACGCATCTAGAGAATGTACCTGTCTTTTTGCCGCACAAGGCTGAGTGATATTTGGAGAAGCCATGAGAAGTCCAGGAAATGAGATCAAAAAGGAGATTGTGGAGGCCAAGTACAACGTTTATCTGTGAAATTGGTTTGGGCTCCAAAAAACGCATCTGGGCCAAAGTTTTTCATGATGTGCGTCACACGCTGCCTGTGCTGTTCGTTGCATTGTTGCTTCACACGGTTTTCCCTTTGTCAAAAATCTTAATGTTCCCTAATTTGTCGACAATCGCTGGCATAATTAGTTTGTGGCAAAGTTTGTGGCTCCTTCCAAATGAGAGCCAAATGAGGTTTGGAAGCGCTCCTTCCGAAGTTCGGAAGGGCTCCTTCCGAATGATGGCCAAAGGTTCGGAAGGGCTCCTTCCGAATGATAACCAAATAAGGTCTCAAAAGTGTTTTAAAAAAGTGGGGAAAGACCTTGCGTTTTGGCGCCTTCTTGTTTATGTGACGTTTCAAAAATGTTTTTCAAGCATGCATGTTTGTGGTTATGTTATGTTTCAAAAGTGTTCAGAAGTGTTGAAAGACCCGGCGATTCGGCACGGATTTTGGGTATGCGTTGTCTGAGAAGTGTTGAAGACCCTGTGGTTATTTGAGGTGTTTTCCAGGCATGGTTGCTTAAACAACGTGACGACAGTCACGAGGACGAGACAGCTATGGCGTGGTTCATATGTGATGTCTCAAAGGTGTTCAGAAGTTCTGCGTTTTCGCACGAAAAAGCCCAGCGTTTTGGCATCTTTTTGGCTAGGTGTTGTCTCAAAAGAGTTGAAAAACCTTCGTTGTGGCACGTTTTTGGTCATTAGAACTTTTTTGAAGCATGGTTGTTTTGAAATTGTCGACAGTCATGAGGATGAGGCAGCTCTGGCGCGGATAATGGTAAAATGGCTCCTGAGCTCGCAGGGGTGGCTGCGGCAAGCGCCCTGCTTGCTCAGGAACAGTTTTGCCACTTTTGCCAAATTGTTCACAAAATGTGTCTTTTTGTGCCCCTCCTTAGTTAAAAACACGTGTATCGTTGACCTCTCGACTCTAACCCAAAATGGCAGTGCGAAAAATGGTGCAGATGCAAGGCACTTGTACCTTTACGGGTTTAAGCAACGACAGGCAGCCGAGGCTTAGGCAGCCTTGGGATGGCTGGACTTTGCTCCCAATCCACATTGCGGGCCAGGAACAATCCAGAGAAGCCAGACGCTCATAGGCCCCTTCCGCGTGCGGGTGCGGCACAAACCAGCTGGTCACAACTGTTAGATACACGGCATAAGAAGCTTTCCACGTAATGTTTCCCCTTGCGGTGCATGGCATAGGGGCATGGTCGTCATCAGTGCAATGTAAGCCGCCACATGGCGTTTTGATAGTTTGATAATGCCGAAACGTATACAATGTGATTCATGGTTGCGGTAGCACAACAGCAGATCATACATTAGTTAACATCGCAATCAAAATTTGACGGCTTGGCGACCGATGAAAAAATGAACTGATTTGAGGCGGAATGTGTTCTTGCTTAATTGTTCACCATTGTGGTGAGACAGGTTCTGGTGATGTTCTGGGGAGCCAAATGGCCGTGTTCAATCCTATTCTAAGAGATATCGCAGCATTCAAAATTTTAGAAGTGTCGCATGTGAACTCTTCTTGCACATTCGCAAAAGATGTGAATGCCAGAAGCTTTCTTGGATGAATTTGTGTGGTGTCAGCGCATGGGCGCAAGGACGGGTGCGCACACACTCGATTTGCGCCTTTCGGCGGATGAGGGCTCAAGACCGTTTGTCTGAGCAGACGAGCTACCAACGTCTTCCGACGTGACCTCTCAAGCATGGCCGCTCGCTGCAGTTTGCATCTTCATTTGTAGAACGGTTTGATGCTTTTGGGGCTTTGATACCCCTGCAATCCGGGGATTTCGGGCCAAATGCTATCCCGTGTACAGTTAGCAAGTTCGGTTGCAATTTGCAACCTAGCATTCTCTTGCAGCAGTTCATGCAGTGAAGCCACACCCAGATTGGCAAACCAACAATTCTTGTTTTGCACCCGGTGGTTTCACTAAACTATGAACGCGCAAGTTTTCTCGCTCCCGGTTGCACTTTTACGTGTCATTCATGATTGTCAGATGTGTCAGGCAGCGCATTGCTTGTTGCGATAGTGAACGTCGAGCAGCACTATCGTACGCTGCTTGTTCCATTCGTTGCAGCATGTCATGTGGGTTGGCTTCGTGTTAATTAAGGCAACGATGCTGACGATGGCCCTCGCTGCCCCTCGCTGCCCCTGGGATTTGTGCCCCGTCGCTGTTGTGTTCGGAGAGGGGTACAGTTGGGTGGCGAGAGGATGATGTATCAGCCGTTTGCAAAGCGTTTGAAAGGTTCCATGGTGTGAAGTTCGCATCTAAAGAGCCAAAAGCAAAGCACGGTTCTTGGTCAGCTTGCGCTACTTCCAAGTTGCAGTGACAAATCTCATGTCATTTATTCACATCAAGTCGCAGTGTCAGGGTGAAGAGTGCTCATGGTAGTTGTTTAAGGGGCTCCTATTCCATGGTCCATTCTTATAAAGGACCTTTTTGAACAACCCCCTCCCACATTGAAACCTCAATGGTGAAAGCTCATTCTAGGCTTAAGGATCATTCCCCACTGCTTTTTTGGTTTTCTCCCCGGCTCCTTCGAGCTGTTCTTGTCTTACCAAGCACATCGCCCGCTCTTATTGAAATACCTTCTGCTTTCCAGGCCTGCACTCGGGCAACGCGGCAGCGGTGAGCAGGCACGGCGACTCCCGTACAGGAAGCCTGCCAGCTGTGAGCCTTTTTTTCACGTCAGGGTTTGGTTGTTTTCTGAGACTATGCATGGTTTGTGACAAAGCTCTACCGCGTTGGTGCTTGCTGCTAGTGGTGGTGAAGCACGAAACGCAGCAGGTCTTAGTGAAGGGTGGCTGTGGGCAGGTGCTTGAACTAAAAGTTGTTGATGAGACAACATCTTGCACGACACCAGACGCTACCGCCGTAATGCCAGGGAGTTCCGCCATGTAGGGTGCAGGAGCCTCCCAATGGTTCACAGGTTGATCGCACATCTCGTGACCCATCCCTGAACTTTAGATTTCTTTAGACGGAAACTTCAGCTCTGGATTAGGCGTAGCAGTGACATCACCAGCTTCCAGCGCCACAAGGCGCCTTCCTCTTGGTCATTGGGTGGCTATTGGGTAGGGGTTTAGGGATTGGGGTTTAGGGATTGGGGCTGAGGGTAGTAAACTTTTCGAACATCATTTTCACATGGTTTAGGTGCTGCGCGTCCGGGACAAGCAAAAGACTAAGAAACATGTTTTCGAAGCTTTCGTAGGTCAAGGCAGGACCCACGGATGCTAGCGTGTCCCTGGGCTTGACTACCTTCCAATGATCAAAGCTCACGGGTCAGCCTCAGCATGGATACTGGGGCACTAGGGCGTCTTCAAAGGATTCATTCTCCTACGGTATGCCGGATGCGATATCTTTCATCTGGTACGGCTAAGCTCGGTGGCAGTATGTTTGGCTTGTACGAGGGCTTCCATGATCCTTGCAAGTTGGCGGTCCTTTTGTCGGCTGGCGAGTCTCTTTGCTTTATCTATTTCTACAGTGTTCTCACATCTGAGCACGTCATAGTACCTCTTCGGACAGTGGGCATCGTTGCATTTCCGACAGGCGCAAGACAGGCTGTACATCGAGGTTCTGGCCGAGCTCGGCAGCATTGGGTCCCACCCACCGCTGCGGGGAGGGTGAAAGCTTGAGATGTGTCGGATCTTGAGCATTTGGACAGTGGAACTGGTGGGTCTGTTTTCGAAGTACGGCATTCACATTCTTTGACGCTGCGCCGGGGCTCCACTCTGTCACTTCGCTCATGCTTGAGGTCTCCCTTGTTGCAGTTACGTTCGCGAGGCGTTCTTGAGTGGGAGGTTCTTAGATTCTTGCAGTCTTGGTGTTGGATAGATATGATAGAATCCATCCTACGAAGGAGCCCATAGAACACGTCCAGGACGGGCCATTGACAGTAAGCACGGATCTGACATTGGAGGTAGCAAATCACGCTAGAAGTAATCCTGGTAGCCTTGTATGGTGCATAGTGGGAGCATAACAACGACCCTACACCGTAAGTTCCGAGTCTAGAAGGCTTATTCGATCACGTGGATGCAAAGAGCCCCTGGCCAATGTCTGGAGCCGGCCCGCGCAAGCTCGCCCTGCTCTTGGCTCGAACCGGACTCCGCTTGCTTTGTGCTAGCAGCAAGGAAGCGGAGCAATGCTCCAACTTGCTGGCTTCCACTTTGCCCATGTGCAATCAACACCATGGGATGCAATGAAGCATACTCACAACGTCCTGTATCAATGAGGGACCCATAGGTAGGGGCGCCCGAAGGCTTTCCCACTGCCATCGCTGCGTCGCGCAGGTGGCATTTACCAACGTTGTGCGCTAAAGAAAACGTGCCAAGATGGCAGTTTCTGAAATTGCATGTTAGCCAGAGGATGAAGCTTGTCATCTTTTCATGACAGTTTGGTTGCCGGTGTTGCGTACCCTACCCCATAAGCACGCCATGACAGCGGTGCTTAAGGTAAACATAGGTTCAAAGACATGCGTTTGGACCGTCAAGAAAACTGCTCTTGTGGAAGTCATTGCGCTATTCTTGTGGTTTTCATGCGGGGACTTTTGACCAAGCCGTCCTCGAATTGTTGGCAGGTTATGGCCCGAAATGCCAGCAGCACGCTGAGGACGACGGTGGGGGCATGTCCTATCAAACCATCCAGCCTGATCAATGACCCGCTCTTTTTGCTGTTGATGCGTTCATTATATCCATTATATCTGGCAAGCTAGACTCCTGAGACCCCTTGCAGTTGGGGCGGAAGGAGATCTCAATGAAAGGTGGCTGTGGGCACATGCTTTACCCAGTCAAAAGATTGTTGTTGAAGCACAACATCTTGCATGACACTCGCTAGGCGCTACCGCCGCAATGCCTGGGAGTTCTACCTTGTAGAGTGCAGGATTCAGTCATCCAATTGTTCACAGGTTGAGGAGACTTTGTCACACAACTCGCGAGCTTGTCCCTGCCTTGATTGGGGATATCTTTCATCTGGTACGGCTGGGCTCCGTTGGTTTGTATGAGGGTTTGCATGATCCTTTCAAGTTGGCGGTCCTGTTGTCTGCTGGCGAGTCTGAAAGATAGTCTTTTCTGTATTACAGCTCTCATAGAACAGTGGCATCATTGCATTTTCAACATGTATTCTGAGGTCCTGGCAAGGCTCAGCAGCATTGGTCACGACCCACTGCGGGGGGAGGGGGGACGGTCAGACCTTCAGCTGTCGGGTCTCGAGCATTTCCATAGCGGAGCTGTTCTGTTTTCGAAGTGCTTTCAATTTCTTTGACGGTCTATCTTGTGGCAAAGTCTGTTTCTGGAGAAGCACGCCTTTATGCCGATGCTTGAATAAGGGCTTATTGTAGTCGCGGTGTACGATATGCACGGATCTGAAATGGGAGAAGGTAAATCACACTAGAAGTAACCCTGGTTTAGCCTTGTATGGTGCATGCGACGAAGGGGAGGGTGGTAAAGCGCCAAGAGCAGGCCCTTGTGGCGGTGCTCGCTAGGGACCGTTGTGGTCCTGTGTTACACTAAGTCACTAAGTTGCTCTCCAATGAAGGACAGTTAGGGTAATGGGGAACGTTCGGAAGTCTAGAAGGCCTCTACGCCTTGACGAAAACAGCCTTGCAGCCCTGTAGCCCTTGAACCTCCAGCAAGCCTTGATGCATGGAGCTTGCCCATACAATCTTGCCTTGCGTTTGGCTCGAGTGATTGGGCAAGTTCCAGCGTACTTCATCTCCAGGCCGGGAAACGTACCCAAAAGGATGGATTCCGCACAAAATTGTTTGAACCCTTATATAAGTCACGCCTGAATACTGTGGTGATTCCTTTGACGCTTCCTTCGGCTAAATGCTTTCTTTGTTCAAGTAACAACACGCAGCAGTGCTCCAACTCGCTGGTTTCTGCTTTGCCCATGTGCAGTCAACACTCTGGGATAGGTGCCACCTCCGAAGACTTCCCCGCTGTCATGGCTTCATCGCAGCAGGTGACTTGGGGCATCTACCAACGTTGTGCGCTAAAGTGCCTAGCAGAAGCATGCCCAGCTGGCAGTGCTTGAAATAGTATGTTAGTCGGAGGATGAGGCTTGTCATCCACTTCAGGATAGTTTGGTTGCCGGATGTTGCCGGAGTCGTTTACCCCTCTCCTACCCCATGAGCACGCTGTGACAGCGGTGCTTGAGTAAACGTAGGTTCATAGACATGTGGTTGGACCATGAAGAAGCATGCTCTCGCAGCAGTGCTCGAAGGAATAGGCAGCTTCAGGGCGCAGTCCAGCTAAGTTCAAAAATGAGAGGGCAGAAGAGAACGTCCCGTGAAGGCAGCTTTTCTTTTGGGCCGCAAGGCAGCCTTGCAGCTCCGCATCGAGGATGCGCGTTAGTGTTGACTGTCAACTACATTTTGCGGCTCTAGTCTTCTAGCCGAGGGGTTCTACAGTGCATGGATGAGACAGGAGTTGCAGCAGGGCAAGGTGACCTACCTGGCCCGCAAGGCAGCTTTCCGATGGTCGAGGGGAATGAACGATCTGGGTGTTTGTCACAAGTACGCGCCCCCAACATATTCCAAGAAACTATTGTCCCCAGTCTCGCTGTCCACTGAGCCCAAGTTCTGAGAACCCCATGTCAACATATGACCTCTCCACCTCTTGTCTGGTCTTGCCTGGCAGCATCAACGCACGCCACCCAGGCGGAGCTCCGGGCCATGGCCCGAGAGTTTGGTCGCAAAGTCGGCCAACTGCGGGAGGCGTGCGCGTCAAAGAGCCCTATGTTGCAGCGTGCAAGATCACAAGCGTGCCCATTAAGCAGGCCCTCCGCCGTGGAGCTCCGCGCACAGCGCCGTGGCCTTGGTGCCAAGGGACACTCCCAGAACTCTGCGTGGCAAAGGCTTTCCTTGGAGCCATGCGCTTCATTCATCCAACCGAGGCCTTCGGGGCTGATCGCCATCCCCGAGCAGTTCCTGGCAGCAACGAAGTTTCAATGTTTGTAATCACGCGGCACGCTGCAGCTCGGAGGGTTGTGCAGGACGATACTGGTACGACCTCTTGTAGTGCTGAAATAGCAAAGGCTCACGATCTTCGCCCGTGAGCAGCGGGCTTTGGAGGCTTGCAGGGTGCCGTTGCAAGCACAAGGAGAAGTGCCGGGTGTGGCAGGCTCAGTTGCTTGCCCTGGTGACCCAGAGGCAGGACAAACTGGCCGGCCTGAAGGTTGGGTGGCTACTCAATGACCGCTCAAGTTCTTGCGTCCTCTATCCGAGAATTGCAGGATCTCTTGGCCGAGCGGCGCTTGGTGGAGCTCGAACTCCGTACTTGCCGGCAGGACTTCTTCCCAGGTATGACAGTGTTGGCAGGCGTGGGAGGCCAAAAAGGCAGCAATACTGATGGGATGTGTCTATCGACGTTTACAATGATTATTCAGGCTTTGCGTCCCGAGTCTTCGGGGCCCCATAGACATGTGAGGAGCGCGCCTTCGCGACGGGTGGCCCGCAGCCGTTGGCAGCAGCTTGCGCGGCACTGTGTGTTCGGAGGTTATGTGGTTGGACTTACAAGAGCATGCTATCAAAGCAGTGCTTGTTAAGATCCGTTGTCGCAGATGCTGTCTGTTTGTGATGTTGACGTTGGGCAGCCGCAGATGTTGTTTTTGCACGACGTAGTTTCCCAAGGGCACAGCGGGGTCTGCAACAAGTGCCGCGGTGGGTGGCCCGCAGCCGTTGGCAGCAGCTTGCACGGCACTGTGTGTGTTTGGGCGCTGTTCTAAACCCCCGCCTCTTGGCCTTTAATTGAGCCGGCCATACATATGTTGCCTGTGTTTAACCATGGCGCCCAAAACCAGCATGGCGCAAGGGGGCTCAAGTGCGAGCGCAAGGACTAAGCGCCCGAAAATCCAGCCGGCTTACGGAATCATCGCTTCCAGTACTAAGCTCGTACTACGAAACAGTGACAATCCAGCCAGCTTATGGAAACATCGCTTCTAGGACACCCCCAGAAAACCTTGTCGGCACCACGTTTTGTAGTTGGCATGTTTGCCGGCGTGGCCAAACACTAGCACGGCGCAAGGCGGCAAGGGCTAGGCGCAAGGGAACCCTACGGCCTTAGGTTTGGCGCTAGAATTTGGACAACGTCCATCTGCTGAGTTAATTGCGGACATTGGAGGTTATGTGGTTGGACTTATGTTAAGATCTTTTGTCGCCGACGAATGTATTGTGTGTCTGTTTGTTTCATTTTGTTTCCGTTGACACTGGGCATCTGCATGTTGTTTTTATGCGACTTCACTTCCCAAGGGTGCAGCGCGCTGGATGTTATGCACTTCAAGATTCACGAAAAGCATGCTGTCATGGCAGTGCTTGATAAGATCTTTTGCGCGGATGCTGTATGTTTGTGATGTTGACGTTGGGCAGCCACAGATGTTTGCAAGACGTAGTTTCCCAAGGGCGCAATGGGGTCTGCAACAAGCGCCTCGGTGGGTGGCCCGCAGCCGTTGGCAGCAGCTTGCACGGCACCGTGTGTGTTTGTTGAGTTATTTCCGGACATTTCAGGTTATGTGGTTGGACTTACAAGAAGCATGCTATCAAAGCAGTGCTTGTTAAGATCTGTTGTCGCCGACGAATGTATTATAGAGGCACAAAGGTTGAGTTTACATGTGTCTGTTTGTTTCTTTTTGTTTCCATTGACACCGGGCATCCGCATGTTGTTTTTGCGCGACTGCACTTCCCAACGGTTTAGTGCGTTGGATGTTACGCAGTTGAAGTTTCACGAAAAAGCATGCTGTCATGGCAGTGCTTGATAAGATCTTCTGTCGCAGTCGCTGTATGTTTGTGATGTTTACGTTGGGCAGCCAGAGATGTTGTTTTTGCACGACGTAGTTTCCCAAGGGCACAGCGGGGTCTGCAACAAGCTCCTCGGCGGGTGGCCCGCAGCCTTTGGCAGCAGCTTGCGCGGCACTGTGTGTATTTGGGCGTTGTTCTAAGCCCCTGCCGGCCATACCTTTGTTGCCAGTGCTTAACCATGGCGCCCAAAACCAGCGTGGCAGGCCTAAGCGCCCGAAAATCCAGCCGGCTTACGGAATCATCGCTTCCAGTACTAAGCTCGTACTACTGACAATCCAGCCAGCTTATGGAAACATCGCTTCTAGGACACCCCCAGAAAACCTTGTCGGCACCACGTTTTGTAGTTGGCATGTTTGCCGGCGTGGCCAAACACTAGCACGGCGCAAGGCGGCAAGGGCGAGGCGCAAGGGAGCCCTACGGCCTTAGGCTTGGCGCTAGAATTTAGAACAACATCCATTTGCTGAGTTATTTTCGGACATGAATGCCTTGCAAAGGTTTGTCCAGCTGGTGCGTAGATAATCATGACCCTCCGATCAAGTTCTGCATACAAGTGAACACATAATTCCCAGGTGGCGGGGATTTCAGTTGCCGCTGCGCCGACAGCCCAAGTGTTGCAGCAAGTGGCGCCTTGAGCAGCATAGATAGATAGCTTGCAATTCAAAAGCGAAGCCGAACCAATGTCATTGCCGCTCACTGGCGGTCTCCAATCCACTTGATGTCATTTAAGGCGATGCTGTGTGTGAGAATCTCCGGGCCAGGCTTTTTACTTAACAACAGGTGTGGCTCGCCCTTTTTTTGAAAGTGTGGCTCAGGTCGCTTTGTCTTTTGGCGGTCTTTTTTCGGGGATGCGTCGGTCCCCCTGATGCTCTGGTCCCTGGTCGTTTCTGGTGCTCTGCTCGCCTGGACTCTGGTCTCCTGGTCCTGTGGTCGCCTGGGCCCGCGAATTCTGGTTTGTTTTCGGTCTGTTGTGCGCGCTTGGGTCATTCTGATTGAAGTTGAAGCCCCCCCCCTGCCAACTCACCCCACATTCCCCACATTTTCATGTTGTGTCTGCCTGGCTTCAGCGCTTGCAAGTGGGCTGAGCTGCAGGCCTAAAAGCCGGAGATGTCGACCCCGCAAGCCCCCCTCCCGCGCTGAAATTCAGCCCAGAGAATGCTGGCTAGGTCCGCCTGTTTTTTTCAAGGGCTAGGGCAGTGCTTGTGCCCAAAGTGCCATGTGTGACTTGTTACATATTTTAATGGGATCTGCTGAACACTGGGTTCATGAGGCTGTGACCCCGGACCTTGTAACCCAAAATTGTTGTACTCGGAGATAGGCGAACCCATAGACATATCAAAGGACATGTTGGGCAGCGATCCCAGGGAAAGGGCCATGGCCAGGCGAATTGTTTTCACCCAAAAGCGAACAAATCAAGTGATCTCAGCTGGAACCTTTACAACGCAAGCTTACAGCTTCAAAGCATGCATGCCTTGGGCACTCCGGCTGCAAATCGAGACGTCGCTGTTGCCCCACATGGCTTCAAATGTTGGGGTTCAACACTCTTCCTTGGGCCGCCTTGTCCGAAGGTCGCCCACGAAAGCGTACAAGTCTTCACGACTCATCGCTGTGCTATCAGACATGCAACCGCTCTCAGCATCCCTTCTTTTCGCGGGCTCAACGGACCTTCCAAACTCCAATCCAAGCTGAAACTTGTGCTCGCTCACACAAATTTGACCACGTAAGCGCGCGCCGATAATGTGGCCTCTTCTGCTTCCAAAGATAGAGCACGCACGTTTTCAAGTGGCTCGACGTAGGAAGGATTCGATCATCACGCTCAGTTGTGGCCAATCTCGATTTCAAAGGATCAGCCAACTGCTCTTTAAGTCCGGAAGTCGACAACCCCTCAGTCCTCAAACCTGCCTGAGCTCCTCCACTCGAAGCAGCATAAGGACGTCGTGGCAGATACGAAGTCGTTCTTGTAAATCTGTGCTTTCTGTGCTGGCGTCGGAAATTCACTTCCCGCTGGCGAAGCGCGAGAGGAGTCAATGAGGAAATGGAGGCCGGATTGTCGCTGCTCCGGCGAGGTGTCGCAGATCTTTCAACTGCAACGGAACCGGAGGACGTGTAAAGCTGCCAACTGCCTCAGCTGTCTGCCGCCCTTTTCGCAATCCTTTCTTCATTCGCCTTGATCTATTCCTCACGCTCAACCTCCTCAGCTGCCAACCTCGCAACTTCACCTAGTCTTCGCATTATTCTTTCCTTTCTTGACATAGGAGCACTAGACCACATGCACCGAACCAACCAGCGAAGAAACAGTGGCTAAACACGTCAGCGCCAACAGCAGTGCAAGCCATCCACCCCAGTCGCCGTGAAAGGCTTGCTGTCATTCTTGAAGTCCTCGTCCCATTGGATCCAAGCCACGCAAGCGACCAAGAGCGCCTTCAAAGCACAAGACATGGTAGCCTGTGGAAGCGAAGGAAAACCCCACATCCGTAGAGCTCCCACAGTCTTTGTTTGGGATGGCACATGTTGTACTTGCAGCAATCCGTCGCTTGCTTAATCACGACTGTAGGAGGATCTCACCTTTAGGTGCCGTGTCCTCCAACTGCCAGGACCTCCTTGTAACATCGCAGTCGCAGCTGTGTTATCGCAGCGTAATGGCCGTTCCGCCCGACCATTTGCCAGTTCGTCCACAACATGCAACGCTTTCGATTAGCGCCGCTGTTTCTGTCGTCTCCAGGAGTTCAGCGAACGGCTGCCGGTTCGCTCTCCAAGCTATTGCACTGTTAGTGACGACCGCCGCCCCATACAAGCGACCACCAGCAAGGGAGAATCTAGCTTCGCTATACCCAACCGGCTCAACCATGCTCGGTGTTAGCTGCTTGTGCTGCTGCTGCTGCTGCTGTTGCTGCTCATGTTCTGGCCTTGATGTTTGCCCCACCAGCACCAGTTTCAGGCTAATCGTCTTGGCCAAGTAGCCCATGATTTGTTTGGCTACGTGTTCTCCTCGCCGGTTGTTGCGACACCCATTGCGCCATATGCCTCGCCCGCGAACCATAGCATCTCTCTCCTACGCATCTCTGTGCAAACCTCAACTCCACTAAAGTTCTCCACCTCCTCCTCCAGAGACCGAATGATCCACTCCTGTGGGCAAGGAAGAGCAGTTTAAGCGACGTCCAACATTTCATGCGCCCTGAGCAGATCCTGGATGTATCCCCGATGAGAAACTTCAAAGGCTACACCTCACATCCCAGATACATTCAAGAGGCGTGCGTGGCCAATCCTCCCCTATCCATGCATGGTGCTTCAAGATCACATCTTCGTGAGACATGTAGAACAGATCGTCGACGTGTAGGATAAACAACGCAATGAGGTCTTGGATGTCCTCGAACCCATCCTTCTTCCAACACGCCAGCCACAATTCCGGGTCCGCTTTGGAAGGCCTCAAAGTTATGGCTCCTTGTCCATAGGCGCTCGAGCTCCAGAAAGACGTTGCCCATATTGAAGGTATCCAGCGTGCGAAAAGCCTTACCCAAGTCCTCACGATCAGAGCCCTGGGTGTAGTCATAGGCGCTGCAGGGATTCCTGCCAACCTCAAGCCCGGTTCCGTCATGTGGGACTCGTTGAAACGACACCTTGTTCTTTGACTCTTAGGTCCTTCAGATGGAGGAGGTAGCGGAGGCGGTTCTTCAGTAGCATCATGGTCTGCAAGCGGAAAACCAGACTCACGAGGACTTTCCGACTTCTAGCGATAGAATCGTTGTTCTGGGGGTGTGCGTCACCATCTCTCCCCTTGATACGGTTGAGTTTCACGGCGTCGATGAGGAGAGAAATAGACCGGTGTTCCAACCTCCACGTCGTGGATTTTTCCTTTCAGGAAGGCCCCAGACTTGGCCTCCTTAGTCACATCTCGCTGGCCCTGTCCGCAGTCGTCCACCTTCGAACTTCCTCAAGGCCATGGCGCTGTTGTAGCTCCCTTTTCGATATGTTGATCCTTGTGACGTCCCAAAGCAGCGTTCCTCATAATGCTTGTGGCACCAAAGCTCGCAATGCCCAGCTTCTCCTTTGCCCAGCTTCTCCTTTGCAAACGTCACCAAGAATCTGGTAGTCCACGGCGTCCTGTTTGCCGCAGCTCGCAGCCCTGAAACACCTCCATGTGCAAACATTCCAGTCATCCAGCTGACTGCTTCTAGATTTGGCTTGCGATGCTGAACAAAGAGAGAACGTCTGCTTCAGTTCTATTGACTTCTCGGACAACGCCAGGACAACTTCGTAGGTCACAGTTTCTTCATGATAACGTGTCTTTGCGTACTCCTCAATGCTCTGCTCCAGAGTTGTCAGATAGCTCGTAGAGAAGGACCTGGTACATAACAGGTACATGCGGTTGCTAATGGCGGAGAAGATTTGGAGCTGAGTCTGCGTCGTGCTGGTGCTGGATCATGTCGTGGAACATATGATGTGCGTGAGGTGGGGAATTGGGACCTGAGTTGCGTCGTGCTGGTACTGGATCGTGTGGTGGTTCTTCTGACTCATCTGCCCTTTCTCGGAACTCCCTTATCACTTCCTTCGGATCCACAAGCCCCGCCTTGAAGTGAGACGTCATAGTGTCCCATATAGAGACCCCGTCTCCCACTGTGGCTCCAGATCAGTTCGTTGTCCATTCCAGATGTGTAGGTAATGGCGTGCGTCCAGCATGATGCAGGAAGCGTGGCGCCAAAATTGCTCGCTTCTTCAAAGCTGCAGGGCCTCGCTGGTGGTTGGGGTCACATCCCGCGCTAGGAGCCATGGCCTCAGCTCTCCATTCGCTCTCTTGTCCGGTCGCTGTGGACCCTGACGACCGGCAGTCCTTCGGCCCTCAGCCGCACATACAGCGTTTGAATCGCCGCATTGACCTCCTGAGTTTTTCCTTACAGCGAAGTGCAGCGCCTGATCTGCCATGGTGTCTCCGATTCCTTGAAGAGTTCCTTGAATCGAGCATTCTGGGCTCCGAGCTCCGCTGCATCGCTATTACCATGGGAGGCACGGCGTCATCCTCTTCTCGTAAAGGATCTTCAGCGCGCAAAGGAGCAACTCCAGCTCCTTCATCATTTCCTTCACCGTCTTCTTCATCTACAAGGTCGCCCGGTACGTCTGGTGGAACAGGGACGTCACGATATCCCTCCAACTTAGGCATGACATAGGCCCCGATCAGCGCATATACCAGTGTCTCAATGACCAGCAAAACTCGCCCTTTGATGCCCTAGTTACCCTAGTTCCAAAGAAAGAGCGGCGCCTCTTTACACACGAGGTGCCCGTTCCTGATGTGCCTTTCCCATTTCTTGATATCTGTTTCGGTCATTTGGTCCAAGGGCCCCTCAAACCTTCACAACGCCCGCGAGACTTCCAAGATACCAGGACTCCTCTTCCGATCCTTCAAGCCTTGTGTCAGCGCACCGTGTAGCTACCCGAAAACAATCCGCGTTACACATTTTCTAGAAGAGTAGAACAAGATATCATAAGGTGATGCAGGGTAGTTGATTATACACAGCACTTGACGCGAGAACACCATCACGCGCCCCGCGTGATCCCCTTCGGCTCTGTCCTCCCGGCTCACGGACGCACCGATTCGCGCCAATCACGCTCCGCAGAAGTGCCGCAAAGGTGCTCTCGCGCCTGTGCGGCTCTCTGTCCTCCCGGCTCACGGACGCAACGAGTCCAGTACTTCACGCGCGCAGCATGTTTACTACAATCCCTCGGCTTTCCGTGCCGACGCAGCAGTCGCGCTCTCAGCTTTCCGCGCCGTAGACTCGCCGCAGACTCTCTGTCCTACCTTTGTACTACAATTCGACGAAATCCCTCAGCTTCCCGCCTCTCGCGCCCCTCCGGCTCTGTTCTCCCGGTACTACATTTAAAATTCAACGAAAACCCCACAGCTTCCCGCGCCGCAGACACTCTCCATCCCCGTTTCGTTTTCGTCCCAAACCCGCGGCTCTGATCCCCCGTTTCGTTCTCATCCCCGCTTCGTTCATCCCCGCTTCGTTTTCATCCCCCCTTTCGTTTTCACCCCCGCGCCGCCGTTCCCCGGTATCGCTCTCTCGCGTTTTGAACCTAAACGACAACCCAACATCCGAGATGTTTTTGGGAAGAAAGGGTCAGCCACCCCTTCAAAAACGCCCCGCCCGCCTGAGAAGCCCCGCAAATGCATGCTGTGATGGCGGTGCTTGAGGTTGTGTGGGACTTTCAAGAAGCCTCTCAAAGCAGCGCTTGACAAAAATCATGTGTCGCAAGCAAGGCTCATGTAGTCTTCACTGATGACTGATGCTTACTTAGGCTTGGCATGAGCTCCGTGAGCTCGGCAAGCTCGGGGCTGGTGGTTTTGGCCGTGTCAGCCTCCAGGACTCTTCACCTGGCGATTGCAAACGCCGATGCTGTGCCAAATTTTGTTTGCAAAGGAGAGCACCCGGACCGGCAAGCACTACGCCCTTAAAGCCGTGTCCAAAGGCCAAATCGAGTCCTACGGCATGGAGCCGCAAGCTCAAAAAATCGTTTGCGTGCCTCATTCAAAAAAGCCGGGTCGAACTTTCGAGGTCTTACCTCGTTAGTGAGTTGGACTTCCACCGTCGCCTGAACTCGTCGCCGTTTGCCGGGGACCCACATCAAACGCCCCGTCTTTCGGCTAGGTCTGTTCCAAATAGTTTTTGTGAAGGTGGTGAAGCTCGTGGCCACGTTCCGTGACGCTGCGAGCGTTTACTTTCTCTTGGAGGCAATCAGCTTGCAAGTGAAAAAGGAAGTTGAAGAAATCCGGCCGCGCTTGACAGGCGGCAGCTCTGGGTGACCTCCACAACTTCTACCACGTGGCGGGCCACTGCGGGCACTTGGCGACTGTCCGTTTTCACGTGGCCTGCGTTGTGGAGGCTGCAAGTCTGTAAGTCTGGTGAAAACAGTGTTTGGCAGACTGCAAATGGAGTGAGGGCGAGCAAACCGGTAAACGAACCAACAAGTATTTTTCAAGTGACCTCAAGTCCGAACTGTTTATAGCGTGAGCATGCAGATGCGTGCCTAAGCCGAGCCTTTTTGCTGGCTGGACGGCGGTGAAGGAGCAGCCCGACAAAATGCAAGAAGTCCCCCGTGGAAGTTGTCCCACAAGACGAGAGTTGTCCCAATCATACTGTGCTCATCGGGAACGCTGCAAAGCTGTGATACCATGTCACATGGGCTATGTTCTCGGATGGCTTGTGAGGGGCGTGCTATGAAGCAGAAGTTGAGCCCTCTCTGGCACATATGGCGTCGTTGCTCGCCTTCGTGGGCTGGGATTCGGTCGGTCGCAGATATCTCGCCAAAACAAAGGGGGAGAAACGACGGCTTGGTCGCATCAGTGTGCGTCTACGTGGGGGCTTGTGTCCTCAATTTCCTAATGAGCCCTGCAGCTCCAAACAAAAACAATCAGCGCGATTCACAACTTTGCCGATGTGTTGACATGGGCTCTCTGGGTTTTACAGGTCAGCTGGAGATAGCTGGAGTGGAGTGGAGTACGTGGAGCGGCGTGGCGTGGCGTGGCACGGAGTGGAGTGGAGTGGAGTGGAGTGGAGTGGAGTGGAGTGGAGTGGAGTGGAGTGGAATAGTCTGCAGATACCGGCAAGCGTGAAATTTCGGCACATATGTTTATCAAAGCGGCCAAGCCGCCGAGTAACCTCAGCCTAAAGACCTCGTGACTGTTTGTGGTTCCTGGACTGAAGAACAGCTGAACAGTCTGGAGGCTGTTGCTTTCATCCACAGCAACGGGGTCCTCTGGCGTGACCTGAAGCCCGCCAACGTCCTGATGGACGAGCGGGGGTACGCCAAGGCAAGTGGTGGCCGATTGGCCAGGAACTAATCACAGGTGCTATGTTTGCAAAGTTCGCGAAAGGCGGCGGACTTTGGGTTGTCCAAGCGCTGCGTCGGCCAAAGTACTGGCCTTGGCCGTGAACAAGCAACAGTCGTTGCCGTCGAAACACTGAGC
>CAJNDS010002697.1:0-15000 GCA_905221605.1 Symbiodinium natans | reverse complement strand
CCGAGTTGTTCTGAGTATTTGCACAGAGGCTGTGCAGAGTGATCATGACCAGAGGGCCACAGGGTCAGGGGTCAAGGGTTTAGGGTTTGGGGTTTAGGGTTTAGGGTTTAGCGTTTGGGGTTTAGGGTTCAGGGTTTAGGGATGAAGGTCGGGGGTCCAGTCACGCGAGCACAACGGGCTGAAGGGCTCAAATCTGGGCAGCGTCGGGGTCTATGCAGCATTTTTTGCCCCGGCCTATTTCATAAACTTCAACCCCAGATCCTGAGTTCTATGCCCGCCCGCAACCTAAGAACGAACCAATACGAGCCCCGTGCTTAAAATCAAACCTGAAATCTTTAAACCCTAAGTGCTAAATCCAAAAACCATATATAAACCCCTTAAACCCCTAAACCCCAAAACGTTAAAAATTCCCTAAATGCTATCACCTCTCTGACCCCAAGGGTCACAGTAATTGAACCTAAACCCGGACATAAACCCGAGACCCTCGCTAATATTCGCTAATTGTAGGCCATCGGTGTGTGGCCTGTGGCCTACGTGGCGGGCGAGGCACTGTATTTTGAGGTCTAGAGATTGCAACGCTAAACACTAAAGCGAGAGCTTAGGGTTCAGGCTTTGGGGTGGGGTTGGGGGCCCCCAATCTACAACAAGAGCATCGTTTCAATCAAACTCCCATGTTCCCGCCTTGCAGTTCCTAGCTTTAGCTTTCACATGCTTTCACCTTCCCCATCTCAACCGTCTGCATTTATCTTCAAGACAAGGCTTGTTCAAGGTTGCTCATGCGAGAAGCAAAACAGTTCGACTGTATCAACAAACAAGAGACCTAAACCAATAGAAACAGAAGGGATATTCACCGGTACGATTTCCAGTTGCATTGATCATGACGGTGCGTATCGTACTTTGGTTTAAGGTTATTGACATGATTGATTTCAAGGCTGCTGTGTGTCGGAAGCTATTAATCATGCTTGCATTGATGATGGTAGGGTTGAAGTCAAAACGGCAAATTCGGAAGATCGAAGAACGGATGTAAGGTGAGCAACCCTAAACCAAAGACCCTTCTTGGTCTTGAAAAGACAGGGAAAAACGAACTTTGCTCAGCAAAAAGCTGGTGATGGTCCCTCCTCCCCCCCTCCCCCCACCCAATGCCCCAGGCCCAGGCACGGAAAAAGGTCCAAAATTGAAAAACGCCCTTGGAGCCCGAACCCCCCGCGCCCATAATTATCTAGGTAGGCCCTTGGGGCATTTCATATGTTCCCTTATTGGGTTTAAGAGGATCATATTCAGGAACATTTTTCTGAGGGTTTTAAGGGCCATCCTAGTTATAACGCCAATTATACGTCCACTGATCGCCTACTAAGAGGACTGAGGGGGCTTGTAAGTCCAGTTAGAATTGGGGCCCCCACAATTGTGGTTCGACATGTTCATGCTCGCATCTACCAGGCGTAAACCCTGCATCCAGCTTAGGGCAGGGATTAGCGTTTAGGCCATCCAGCTTAGGGCAGGGATTCGCGTTTGCGTTTAGGGTTTAGGGTTTAGGGTTTTGGGCTCCAAGTTTTGTAGGTGTCGAACCCTACGCTCACGAGCCTGCGTAGATCCCTGTAGATTTTTCGAGTTTGGGGAAGTTCTCCCATCGTGCCCAGCACTGCAGCTATATGGTCACGAACAAAGGCCCAAAGCTTTGCTGGTCTCGTACACAACTGGGCTTCACGGAACAACGACTTCTTGCCTCAATGCCACCCCACCCCCCGTCCCCCACACCAAACAAAAAGTTCCAAAGCATCTCCCCGAAGAGGTCCTAAACCTCAAACCACAAACACGACCTGCAAAGATCGTAAGGTAGGTATGCAGGGCATTTTGAATTGCAGGGGCTTGGGTTTTTTGCATGCTAAATCCCTAAATCCCTGAACTCTTATGCCCCCAATCACCTAAAGCCCTGGAACCTTAAACCTATAATCACCTACTCTGTCGCCATCGCTCCCACCGCGCGAAAAGTCTATATATGCCCGTGCACCTCAGGGCCTCGGGAAGTATTTTAACTCCGTCCTAACCCCTTCGCGGCAAGTGAGCAAAGATTGCATGAGTCGGAATTTGAGTCTCAACAGGCCCCACTATGACCCCCCCTAAAACGGATAGCGCGACCGAAAGAAGATGGAAATTGTGAGCTCCTGAAAGCTGACTAGCTGACTAGTGAAGAACACCAAAGATAAGCCTGCAATCGCTGCACAGATGTTCCCAAGGTCCCCGAAGTAGTCCCAAGCATTTGTACCGAGAGCAAAAGACTGACACACTCAAGCGCACCCCGACAGCAAAATATAGGGGGACAAACCGAAACTTTGGAACCAAGCAAAGCCAGACCCTGTAAACCCTAAACCCTTGACAGATGGTTCTTCAGCTTGGCGTCAGGGCCTTGCTGGCAGTGCAGCCACCTTTTTGTTTTTTGTTTTTTTGGGGAGGGGGGTTCAGGGTTCAGGGTGTTTTGGGGTATGTTTAGGGTTTTTAGTAGGGTTTACTGGAGGTGTTTTTTTTGGGGGGGGGGGGGGGGGGGGGGGGGGGGTTTGGCAGAGATCTCACCTCGCTCGAAACGGCTAGGAGAGCTTATGCGCCCTCTGGGCTCTAAACGCTCTAAGCACTCTAAACGCCCCAAGAGGCATCATGCCCAAAAACCCCTACAAAAACCCGTGCAAACCCCTAACAGTGCCCTACAGACCCAGAGTCACCCAAGAGCCCTACGAACCCAAAACGCTGGCGAAAACCGTAAAACGCCCAAGAGCCCAATCGCACAAATCAAACACCTCAAACATCTCAAAAGCCAAAACCCTCAACCCTAAAGATCCAAAAAAGCCTAGGGTGCCACAACCCCGTAAGGACCTTAAGCTTCCCCGTAAACCCCTAAGACCCTAGGACCCTAAGACCCTAAGACCCTAAGACCTTAAGACCCTAGGACCCTAAGACCCTAGGACCCTAAGACCCTAAGACCCTAAGACCCTAGGACCCTAAGACCCTAAGACCCTAAGACCCTAAGACCCTAAGACCCTAAACCCTAAACCCTAAGCCCCGACATTGCAGCATGAATCTCAGGTGGCGCGAAGCTCGCAGTCGATGTGGCGGTGCTTGGAGGCACCCCAAAAGCACTTTATCCCCAAAACAGGCGTGTAGGTTTTAGGGTTTAGGGTTTAGGGTTTTGACTGCGCAGATACCCAGACGAGGCGTCTTTGCGCCAGGGTGAGATCAAGGCACTGAGGGTTTATCTGTGCTTCACACGACGGACTCTTGAATGGCTCAATGTTCGCTTGACTCTGCAGCTGCATATAGAGTGTATAGACTGTATCGAGTAGAGAGAGAGGTTGCGGACGAAGGCGCTCCCCTCTTGAACTTGCGCAGTCCCACTTCGAAGGTGCTGTTCATGCAGCTGGATTGCCCCTCGACTGCAGGATCGGCGTGGAGAAGCACTGCGACTACTTGAGACGGCCGAGGACATGGAACCTGCAAGAATCGCACTAGGTCTGACGAGCATTGTAGTTGTCGAAATCTCAGGACTGCACCGCAGTTGGACAAGTGTCGGTGGTGCTGGGCGCGGTTGGATGGGGTCAGCTTGAGGTGCCGGCACGAGATTGGGGTTTGCTTGAGTTCCTCGACGCAACCTCTAAGTTTTCTCTGCTTTTGCAAGACTGCTGCGCAGGAGGCCCAGCGGAATCTCACATGCACAAACGCCACAAGGTCTTGCGTCGCAGAGGACCGCAGAAGAACGCACATGTGAGAGGCTATCTGCAGAGCGTGGAGATGTGCAGACAGTTGCGAGGAGCACGATTCATTGCTTTGGCCTGTGCAGTTTGCGCGCGGCAAGAGCATCGAATCAAGGCACTGAGGGTTTATCTGTGCTTCACACGACGGACTCTTGAATGGCTCAATGTTCACGGGATGACACTACGTGACACCGTATATGTGGAAGGATGGAAACAGGTCTCTGTGCAGGGTGCAGCGTGAATTTCGCAAAGTGCAGGTGGCACAGCTTGCAATGGACGAGTCGGGGCCTGGGCAAGAAGCGCAAGTATGCAATGATGAGTGGTTATTCTTGCATTATCTTGCATTATTCGTGTGGTGTTTTTGTACATACGTGTGACCTGTGGCAAGAGGGAGAGAGAATGGCAGCAGAGGTCAACAATTGCAAAGTGACTGCGCTCGCTCAAGCCTAATTAGGTTGTGCTCGCCGCCCGTGACAGCCATAACCTGGAAGTGGAGGCTGCATCATGCCACGAGGTGGGCTTGCGCAATGTTGAAGACGGTACCACTGCCAGCGCTTGTTGCCGAAAGGATGGCCCTTGCTCAGAAAGGGATCAGCATACACCCATATACATTCCAAACCCCAACAAGCTACTTCACCCGAGAGGCTGTAACCCGCCATCTTTCGCACTCAGTGTGAAGAGTTCACGGCGGGCTTCTCAGTTTCAAGAAAGGGTTCGCCGTCGGCAAGGGCGCATGCCGGCTCTGCATAACAATCGCTCTTGTCATGGCGCTACATCCGTGCTGTGCATAAACGCAGTAGGTTTTGCATGCTTTGCTGCTTTTCTGTCCGCCTCGGATTGTCAGAGGTTCTTTCGTGGGGAGTTCAGTTCGCCCCTTGCACATTGGGCTTCAGGAGTTAGGGTTTAAGGTTTAGGGCTTAGGGGATGCCAGGGCTGAACTTGGGCTGCTGGGTTTCGGGTTTAGGGTGTAGTTGGGCGGTGGGCCACAGCACCAAGCGTTCCGAACAAGGAAATATGAACGACAGACAGAGCGAAATCAGCACTGACTTGCCGACGGGAATGTGTAAACAAAGAATCAGAAAGACAGAAAGAGCAACATGCAGGACGAAACGAGAGGCATTGTATGTACCAAAGACAAGGCTAAATGCATGACAGAATGAGAGGCATTGTGTTTACAAATGCGGGTGCGCTGTACCCTTCCCTTTCATGGCCAGATCCCGAATGTTTTTAATATTCAATACGTGAAATATACTAAATATCCTGAATATACTCAAAATAATGAATTTGCTCAATATATTCATTATGTATAAAATATATAGAGTATATGAAAATGATAATTTATATTAAGTACCCAATATCTTGAGTAGAAGGGCACCAACTTTAAATACTTAATGCATTGAGTATTTCCAAAAGGCCCGCGCAAAGAAAAGCACATGAACATGTTAAACTCCAGGCTGGAGTTTGAGACATTTAATGTATTACACATATTCAATCTATTTCATATTACATGTTTGTGGCTTCCGGGAGCCAGCCTGGAATGCAAGGAACTCAGCTTATTTGTTGTATGTAATATTTCTTCCCTGCGACGAACCTCTAGGGCCCTTGCCTGGCCCGAGTCTGTGTTTCAAGTTTAACTAGGCCGGAGTTTAGGTCCCCTGACGCCATGACCAAATAGATCGCGCCAGCATGGTTCCTTTCCCCCCATACAATGCCATACAATGGCCACCAAGCAACACGTGATTGCCACTTATTCTCACCTTGTCACAGGGTTCCTTTGACAAACGGGTGCCCCGTGCTAGAGGCCTGGAGTTGACGTCTCTACTTCCCCCTCTTCCCGGTTGGTTCTTCGTAATATTTTCCGCCAAACCGGGTACAGGGACGTAAGCCCACTACGAAGAAGATTTATTTCCCTTCGCGGGGCTTGACATTTTTTGGCACTTTGCGCACAAGAAGAGGGGTGATGTTTTGGCACGGCCTTTTCGCGCAAAACAAGGGTGGTTTAAGTCAACTCAGCGGAAGAGCGGTCGTTGCAACGAAATGAAGACGAAATGAAAGCAGACGAAATGAACAGAAAAACCAGGTGGACCCATTGCGACGAAATGAAGACGAAATGAACGGAAGGCATCGGCGTCGTGGCAACGAAATGAAGATGAAATGAACGCAATAACTCCCGGCGGTATCGTTGCAGGACATGCGACAAAACTTTTAGGGCCCTCACCAAACCCTACGAGCACAAAGAGAGGGACATGCACGAAACCTTTAGGGCCCTTACCAAGCCCTTCGAGCACGAAGGGAGAGGACATGCCACCTGGCCATGTCAAGTGCAACTAGGTTTAGGGAGTTTAGGGAGTTTAGGGAGTTTAGGAAGTTTAGGATTTGCGCCCTTCAGTATACTTAGGGGTGCACACAAAGTTTGAGGGATGTTTATCCCTTCGCGGGACTTCAAGCATACTCCTTTGTGGGAGGACAGTCTTATAGACGTTTTTGACACGGTCTTTTCGCACAAAAGAGGGTGGGTTAAGCTTTGCAGGCACGAGTAAGTAATTTGAAGGGCGCAGAGGGGGTGCAGAGACCCTAAATATGAAACAAAAACCTGTGCTGGTAACGTAACCGTGGCTCCATAGCCTGCCCACAGTTTCCGGTCCGTCTAGGAAGGGCAGGAGACCAGGAGTACGCTCTGGGGTACTCTTATGCTATTCTCCCACCGCGGTCTCCCAGGAACCATCTTCCACAACGAATAAACATCTCAACTCACTTACTCCCCTAAAAAAGGGTGGTTTAAGGCAAGTGTCAAATATGTCGAGTGCTGCAGTAATGTTGGCGCGAGCTATTTGGTCAGGTCAAAATATGGGCTGCTCCAGCAGCTCCGCCTTACTCCCCTAAAGAGGGGGTCGCGCCACAATGAACTTATAAACCCGGACATTTTTCGTCATGTTTTGGCGCGAGCTATTTGGTCAGAGCTATTTGCCGTTTTGAAGCTTATGCTCTTCCCACAAAGGAAAAAGCCGTTCGAGGACCAGGAGATGCTTTAGCTTCACCACCAGCCAGCGCCTCGCCTTACAGCCTTGGATCCAACTGAATTCCCAGTTGGTGAACGGCTTGCATAGCTGAGTGCATCAGAGAGCGACGCAGAGAGAGAGAGAGAGAGAGAGAGAGAGAGAGAGAGAGAGAGAGAGAGAGAGAGAGAGAGAGAGAGAGAGAGAGAGAGAGAGAGAGAGAGAGAGCGAGAGAGAGAGCCGCAAGGGGGGCGCAGAAGACGAGAGCGGTATGATGTGGCAGATGAGGTTCGTGGTTCAGGGCCAGGTTCCCAGCGACGAGACGGCAGACACCCTTCGGAAGACGGCGACGAGAATCCCAGGCCCGTACAAAAGTGCTAGAGGGCAGTTGAGAGCGAGTTCAGTCACAGAATTGTCAAATTGTCAGAATCCACTCGCGAAACCAGGAGACGCCATGGCCCGCCTTGCCGCCTCTCACGTCGCTTGCGTCCGGTCCGCAGCTTCTGAAGAAGTTGCTCTGTCACGTTAGGCCTTCTGTGACATTCAACGGCTCTACTTGTTACTACTGTTAATACTACGTTTCTATTGCTGCGCTTGACTCTGCAGCGCATATAGAGTGTATAGACTGTATCGAGTAGAGAGAGAGGTTGCGGACGAAGGCGCTCCCCTCTTGAACTTGCGCAGTCCCACTTCGAAGGTGCTGTTCATGCAGCTGGATTGCCCCTCGACTGCAGGATCGGCGTGGAGAAGCACTGCGACTACTTGAGACGGCCGAGGACATGGAACCTGCAAGAATCGCACTAGGTCTGACGAGCATTGCAGTTGTCGAAATCTCAGGACTGCACCGCAGTTGGACAAGTGTCGGTGGTGCTGGGCGCGGTTGGATGGGGTCAGCTTGAGGTGCCGGCACGAGATTGGGGTTTGCTTGAGTTCCTCGACGCAACCTCTAAGTTTTCTCTGCTTTTGCAAGACTGCTGCGCAGGAGGCCCAGCGGAATCTCACATGCACAAACGCCACAAGGTCTTGCGTCGCAGAGGACCGCAGAAGAACGCACATGTGAGAGGCTATCTGCAGAGCGTGGAGATGTGCAGACAGTTGCGAGGAGCACGATTCATTGCTTTGGCCTGTGCAGTTTGCGCGCGGCAAGAGCATCGAATCAAGGCACTGAGGGTTTATCTGTGCTTCACACGACGGACTCTTGAATGGCTCAATGTTCACGGGATGACACTACGTGACACCGTATATGTGGAAGGATGGAAACAGGTCTCTGTGCAGGGTGCAGCGTGAATTTCGCAAAGTGCAGGTGGCACAGCTTGCAATGGACGAGTCGGGGCCTGGGCAAGAAGCGCAAGTATGCAATGATGAGTGGTTATTCTTGCATTATCTTGCATTATTCGTGGTGTTTTTGTACATACGTGTGACCTGTGGCAAGAGGGAGAGAGAATGGCAGCAGAGGTCAACAATTGCAAAGTGACTGCGCTCGCTCAAGCCTAATTAGGTTGTGCTCGCCGCCCGTGACAGCCGTAACCTGGAAGTGGAGGCTGCATCATGCCACGAGGTGGGCTTGCGCAATGTTGAAGACGGTACCACTGCCAGCGCTTGTTGCCGAAAGGATGGCCCTTGCTCAGAAAGGGATCAGCATACATCCATATACATTCCAAACCCCAACAAGCTACTTCACCCGAGAGGCTGTAACCCGCCATCTTTCGCACTCAGTGTGAAGAGTTCACGGCGGGCTTCTCAGTTTCAAGAAAGGGTTCGCCGTCGGCAAGGGCGCATGCCGGCTCTGCATAACAATCGCTCTTGTCATGGCGCTACATCCGTGCTGTGCATAAACGCAGTAGGTTTTGCATGCTTTGCTGCTTTTCTGTCCGCCTCGGATTGTCAGAGGTTCTTTCGTGGGGAGTTCAGTTCGCCCCTTGCACATTGGGCTTCAGGAGTTAGGGTTTAAGGTTTAGGGCTTAGGGGATGCCAGGGCTGAACTTGGGCTGCTGGGTTTCGGGTTTAGGGTGTAGTTGGGCGGTGGGCCACAGCACCAAGCGTTCCGAACAAGGAAATATGAACGACAGACAGAGCGAAATCAGCACTGACTTGCCGACGGGAATGTGTAAACAAAGAATCAGAAAGACAGAAAGAGCAACATGCAGGACGAAACGAGAGGCATTGTATGTACCAAAGACAAGGCTGATTGCATGACAGAATGAGAGGCATTGTGTTTACAAATGCGGGTGCGCTGTACCCTTCCCTTTCAAGGCCAGATCCATACGTGAAATATACTAAATATCCTGAATATACTCAAAATCATGAATTTGCTCAATATATTCATTTTCTATAATACACATGGAGTATAAAAAAAGATAATGTATATTAAGTACCCAAAATCTTGAGTAGAAGGGCACCATTGAGTATTTCCAAAAGGCCCGCGCAAAGAAAAGCACATGAACATGTTAAACTCCAGGCTGGAGTTTGAGACATTTAATGTATTACACATATTCAATCTATTTCATATTACATGTTTGTGGCTTCCGGGAGCCAGCCTGGAATGCAAGGAACTCAGCTTATTTATTGTATGTAATATTTCTTCCCTGCGACGAACCTCTAGGGCCCTTGCCTGGCCCGAGTCTGTGTTTCAAGTTTAACTAGGCCGGAGTTTAGGTCCCCTGACGCCATGACCAAATAGATCGCGCCAGCATGGTTCCTTTCCCCCCATACAATGCCATACAATGGCCACCAAGCAACACGTGATTGCCACTTATTCTCACCTTGTCACAGGGTTCCTTTGACAAACGGGTGCCCCGTGCTAGAGGCCTGGAGTTGACGTCTCTACTTCCCCCTCTTCCCGGTTGGTTCTTCGTAATATTTTCCGCCAAACCGGGTACAGGGACGTAAGCCCACTACGAAGAAGATTTATTTCCCTTCGCGGGGCTTGACATTTTTTGGCACTTTGCGCACAAGAAGAGGGGTGATGTTTTGGCACGGCCTTTTCGCGCAAAACAAGGGTGGTTTAAGTCAACTCAGCGGAAGAGCGGTCGTTGCAACGAAATGAAGACGAAATGAAAGCAGACGAAATGAACAGAAAAACCAGGTGGACCCATTGCGACGAAATGAAGACGAAATGAACGGAAGGCATCGGCGTCGTGGCAACGAAATGAAGATGAAATGAACGCAATAACTCCCGGCGGTATCGTTGCAGGACATGCGACAAAACTTTTGGGGCCCTCACCAAACCCTACGAGCACAAAGAGAGGGACATGCAAGAAACCTTTAGGGCCCTTACCAAGCCCTTCGAGCACGAAGGGAGAGGACATGCCACCTGGCCATGTCAAGTGCAACTAGGTTTAGGGAGTTTAGGGAGTTTAGGGAGTTTAGGGAGTTTAGGATTTGCGCCCTTCAGTATACTTAGGGGTGCACACAAAGTTTGAGGGATGTTTATCCCTTCGCGGGACTTCGAGCATATTCCTTTGTGGGAGGACAGTCTTATAGACGTTTTTGACACGGTCTTTTCGCACAAAAGAGGGTGGTTTAAGCTTTGCAGGCACGAGTAAATAATTTGAAGGGCGCAGAGCGGGTGCAGAGACCCTAAATATAAAACAAAAACCTGTGCTGGTAACGTAACCGTGGCTCCATAGCCTGCCCACAGTTTCCGGTCCGTCTAGGAAGGGCAGGAGACCAGGAGTACGCTCTGGGGTACTCTTATGCTATTCTCCCACCGCGGTCTCCCAGGAACCATCTTCCCACAACGAATAAACATCTCAACTCACTTACTCCCCTAAAAAAGGGTGGTTTAAGGCAACGAGTGCTGCAGTAATGTTGGCGGAGCTATTTGGTCAGGTCAAAATATGGGCTGCTCCAGCAGCTCCGCCTTACTCCCCTAAAGAGGGGGTCGCGCCACAATGAGCTTATAAACCCGGATATTTTTCGTCATGTTTTGGCGCGAGCTATTTGGTCAGAGCTATTTGCCGTTTTGAAGCTTATGCTCTTCCCACAAAGGAAAAAACGCCGTTCGAGAACCAGGAGATGCTTTAGCTTCACCGCCAGCCAGCGCCTCGCCTTACAGCCTTGGATCCAACTGAATTCCCAGTTGGTGAACGGCTTGCATAGCTGAGTGCATCAGAGAGCGACACAGACAGAGAGAGAAAGAGAGAGAGAGAGAGAGAGAGAGAGAGAGAGAGAGAGAGAGAGAGAGAGAGAGCGAGAGAGAGAGCCGCAAGGGGGGGCCCAGAAGACGAGAGCGGTATGATGTGGCAGATGAGGTTCGTGGTTCAGGGCCAGGTTCCCAGCGACGAGACGGCAGACACCCTTTGGAAGACGGCGACGAGAATCCCAGGCCCGTACAAAAGTGCTAGAGGGCAGTTGAGAGCGAGTTCAGTCACAGAGTTGTCAAATTGTCAGAATCCACTCGCGAAACGAGGAGACGCCATGGCCCGCCTTGCCGCCTCTCACGTCGCTTGCGTCCGGTCCGCAGCTTCTGAAGTAGTTGCTCTGTCACGTTAGGCCAACGGCTCTACTTGTTACTACTGTTAATACTACGTTTCTATTGCTGCGCTTGACTCTGCAGCTGCATATCGAGTGTATAGACTGTATCGAGTAGAGAGAGGTTGCCGACGAAGGCGCTCCCCTCTTGAACTTGCGCAGTCCCACTTCGAAGGTGCTGTTCATGTAGCTGGATTGCCCCTCGACTGCAGGATCGGCGTGGAGAAGCACTGCGACTACTTGAGACGGCCGAGGACATGGAACCTGCAAGAGTCGCACTAGGTCTGACGAGCATTGCAGTTGTCGAAATCTCAGGACTGCACCGCAGTTGGACAAGTGTCGGTGGTGCTGGGCGCGGTTGGATGGGGTCAGCTTGAGGTGCCGGCACGAGATTGGGGTTTGCTTGAGTTCCTCGACGCAACCTCTAAGTTTTCTCTGCTTTTGCAAGACTGCTGCGCAGGAGGCCCAGCGGAATCTCACATGCACAAACGCCACAAGGTCTTGCGTCGCAGAGGACCGCAGAAGAACGCACATGTGAGAGGCTATCTGCAGAGCGTGGAGATGTGCAGACAGTTGCGAGGAGCACGATTCATTGCTTTGGCCTGTGCAGTTTGCGCGCGGCAAGAGCATCGAATCAAGGCACTGAGGGTTTATCTGTGCTTCACACGACGGACTCTTGAATGGCTCAATGTTCACGGGATGACACTACGTGACACCGTATGTGTGGAAGGATGGAAACAGGTCTCTGTGCAGGGTGCAGCGTGAATTTCGCAAAGTGCAGGTGGCACAGCTTGCAATGGACGAGTCGGGGCCTGGGCAAGAAGCGCAAGTATGCAATGATGAGTGGTTATTCTTGCATTATCTTGCATTATTCGTGGTGTTTTTGTACATACGTGTGACCTGTGGCAAGAGGGAGAGAGAATGGCAGCAGAGGTCAACAATTGCAAAGTGACTGCGCTCGCTCAAGCCTAATCAGGTTGTGCTCGCCGCCCGTCACAGCCGTAACCTGGAAGTGGAGGCTACATCATGCCACGAGGTGGGCTTGCGCAATGTTGAAGACGGTACCACTGCCAGCGCTTGTTGCCGAAAGGATGGCCCTTGCTCAGAAAGGGATCAGCATACATCCATATACATTCCAAACCCCAACAAGCTACTTCACCCGAGAGGCTGTAACCCGCCATCTTTCGCACTCAGTGTGAAGAGTTCACGGCGGGCTTCTCAGTTTCAAGAAAGGGTTCGCCTTCGGCCAGGTCGCATGCCGGCTCTGTATAACAATCGCTCATGTCATGGCGCTACTACATCCGTGCTGTGCATAAACACAGTAGGTTTTGCATGCTTTGCTGCTTTTCTGTCCGCCTCGGATTGTAAGAGGTTCTTTCGTGGGGAGTTCAGTTCGCCCCTTGCACATTGGGCTTCAGGAGTTAGGGTTTAAGGTTTAGGGCTTGGGGGATGCCAGGGGTGAACTTGGGCTGCTGGGTTTCGGGTTTAGGGTGTAGTTGAGCGGTGGGCCACAGCACCAAGCGTTCCGAACAAGGAAGTATGAACGACAGACAACGAAATCAGCACTGACTTGCCGACGGGAATGTGTAAACAAAGAATCAGAAAGACAGAAGGAGTAACATGCAGGACGAAACGAGAGGCATTGCATGTACCAAAGACAGAAAAGGCTGAATGCATGACAGAACGAGAGGCATTGTGTTTAAATGCGGGTGCGCTGTACCCTTCCCTTTCATGGCCAGATCCCGAATGTTTTTAATGTTCAATAAGTGAAATATACTAAATTTCCTGAATATACTCAAAATCATGAATTTGCTCAATATATTCATTATGTATAAAATATATAGAGTATATTAAAATGATAATGTATATTAAGTACCCAATATCTTGAGTAGAAGGGCACCAACTTTAAATACCTAATGCATTGAGTATTTCCAAAAGGCCCGCGCAAAGAAAAGCACATGAACATGTTAAACTCCAGGCTGGAGTTTGAGACATTTAATGTATTACACATATTCAATCTATTTCATATTACAAGTTTGTGGCTTCCGGGAGCCAGCCTGGAATGCAAGGAACTCAGCTTATTTATTGTATGTAATATTTCTTCCCTGCGACGAACCTCTAGGGCCCTTGCCTGGCCCGAGTCTGTGTTTCAAGTTTAACTAGGCCGGAGTTTAGGTCCCCTGACGCCATGACCAAATAGATCGCGCCAGCATGGTTCCTTTCCCCCCATACAATGCCATACAATGGCCACCAAGCAACACGTGATTGCCACTTATTCTCACCTTGTCACAGGGTTCCTTTGACAAACGGGTGCCCCGTGCTAGAGGCCTGGAGTTGACGTCTCTACTTCCCCCTCTTCCCGGTTGGTTCTTCGTAATATTTTCCGCCAAACCGGGTACAGGGACGTAAGCCCGGCTGCTAGGAGGAACATTTATTTCCCTTCGCGGGGCTTGACATTTTTTGGCACGGTCTTTGCGCGCAAGAAGAGGGGTGATATTTTGGCACGGTCTTTTCGCGCAAAACGAGGGTGGTTTATGTCAATTCAGCGGAAGAGCGGTCGTTGCAACGAAATGAAGACGAAACGAAAGCAAGAAATTCCGGACGGAATCGCAACGAAATGAAGACGAAATGAACAGAAAAACCAGGCGGAGCCATTGCGACGAAATATGACGAAATGAAGACGAAATGAACGGAAGGCATCGGCGTCGTGGCAACGAAATGAAGATGAAATGAACGCAATAACTCCCGGCGGTATCATTGCAGGACATGCGACAAACTTTTGGGGCCCTCACCAAACCCTACGAGCACAAAGAGAGGGACATGCAAGAAACCTTTAGGGCCCTCACCAAACCCTTCGAGCACGAAGGGAGAGGACATGCCACCTGGCCATGTCAAGTGCAACTAGGTTTAGGGAGTTTAGGGAGTTTAGGGAGTTTAGGGAGTTTAGGGAGTTTAGGGAGTTTAGGATTTGCGCCCTTCAGTATACTTAGGGGTGCACACAAAGTTTGAGGGATGTTTATCCCTTCGCGGGACTTCAAGCATATTCCTTTGTGGGAGGAGAGTCTTATTGACGTTTTTGACACGGTCTTTTCGCACAAAAGAGAGTGGTTTAAACTTTGCAGGCACCAGTAAGTAATTTGAAGGGCGCCAGAGGGGGTGCAGAGACCCTGAATATAAAACAAAAACCTGTGCTGGTAACGTAACCGTGGCTCCATAACCTGCCCACAATTTCCGGTCTGTCTAGGAAGGGCAGGAGACCAGTAGTAACCGCCCAAGACGATGAGAAGGGATTCAAACGGCATGCGCTTTGGGGTAAGTAAAATGCACCGCGGCTTCCAAGGAACCTCCCTCTTTTTGTGCGAAAGTTCAAAGAGCTCAATTTACTTATGAACCCGGACATTTTTCGCCATGTTTTGGCGTGAGCTATTTGGTCAAGCTCTTTGAACTTGATCAAATGGCTCGCGCCAAAACATGGCAAAAAATGTCCTGGTTCAGCTCTTTGAACTTGACCAAATAGCTCGCGCTATAACATGGTGACAAATGTCCGGTTTAGCTCTTTGAACTGGACCAAATCGCTCGCGCCAAAATATGGCGTAAACTGTCCGGGTTTTTAGCTTGTTCAGTCTAAACGCCTTTCGGGCTCTCCACTACAGAAAACATGTTAAACACCAAAAAACCCTGAAAGGTATGAACCCCGAAACATTGAAGCGAACGTAGGGCGCAATTAAACGTCTTTACACAGATTCCCGGGAAGGAGGGAAGGAGGGAAGGGAGGAGGGGAGGAGGGGAGG
>CAJNDS010002696.1:160000-313785 GCA_905221605.1 Symbiodinium natans | reverse complement strand
GGGGGGGGGGGGGGGGGGGGGGGGGGGGGTGACCATATATATATATATATCTCTCTCTCTCTGTCTATCTATCTGTAACTATATATATATATATATAAAGTTATATACTTGGCCCAAGAGTAACCCAGGAGCTTCCCTAAACCCTATAAACCCTATAAACCCTATACACCCTATAGGCCTACAAACCCTACAAACCCTATAAACGCTATAAACCCTCAAACCCTATAAACCCTATAAACCCTATAAACACTATAAACCCTATAAACCCTATAAACCCTATAAACCCTATAAACCCTATAAACCCTATAAACCCTATAAACCCTATAAACCCTATAAACCCTATAAACCCTATAAACCCTATAAACCCTATAAACCCTATAAACCCTATAAAGCCTATAAAGCCTATAAAGCCTATAAACCCTATAAACCCTATAAACCCCATAAACCCCATAAACCCAAAACCCTATACCCTAAACCCGATTCGGGGTTTGTAGGCTTACCTTTTTGGTTTAAAGATGCTTATAAGGGAGCCTAAGCCCTAAACAAAGACAACAAGGGCCTGCTCTGGGTCCTCTTGTATATATACATGTACATATACATATGAATATACATATACATATACATATACATACACATATACATAAAAAGATCACACATACGGTTGCAGAAGAACCCTTCTTTCGATCACCTTTGCAACCAACACCCTTAACTGCCCTTAACAATGGACTATCAGGGCTTACGGATTCATGGTTGGGCTTTGTTCTCGGTTCGGGTCTGACGCGCGCTGGTTTGCCCAAAACGAGCAAATGTTGCCGGCGAATGCCGCATGAGAAAGACATGGCAAGGGCGGAGGAGGTATGCATCATTGGAGAGAACGGTTAGGGTTTAGGGGTTTAGGGTTTATGGGGTTTAGTGCTGAGTGCTTAGGGTTTCGGGTTTTGCGCCCAAATGCTGCCAGCTGCTTCCGCCGGCTACCTTCTCTGACTTCGACGGGGCACATGCTGAGAGCGTGTGCAGTGTCTCGGGAGCCACCGAAAATGGCGCCAAAAACCTGAACCTGAACCCAGGAAGTAGGGATACAAGTATAGGACAACTGTTTTTGTACGCCTCTGTAAGACCTATATATCACTTAACCTAATTCCCCCCCCCCCCCCCCCAGTTCGAAGCTAGCAAGCAAGATAGTGCTAGCCTATACCGTAAACGCTACACCCTAAATATGCCAAAATCATTTGCGGTTTCTCAGGGTCCAATGGAACCCTAGACCGAAACACGTGGGGGGAGCGGGGGTGGGGGGAAGGTAAGGTCAGAAATGTTTAGGGCCAAGGAGTTCATCGATTCTCCAAATACATGTATCTGTAACTACATATATATATATATATATTATAAATATTCTTATATACTTGGCCCAAGAGTAACCCAGGAGCTTCCCTAAACCCTATAAACCCTACAAACCCTACAAACCCTATAAACCCTTTAAACCCTATAAACCCTATAAAACCCTTTAAACCTTATAAAAACCCTATAAACGCTATAAACCCTATAAACCCTATAGACCCGAAACCCTATACCCTAAACCCGATTCAAGGTTTATAGGCTTCCGACTGATGCACACGTGGAACCCTACTTGTCTTTTACTAGACCCAAGAGTAAACTAGTAATAAGAAGGGTACCCTTTTTGGTTTAACGGTGCTTATAAGGGAGCCTAAGCCCTAAAGAAAGACAAAAAGGGCCCGCTCTGGGTCCTCTTGTATATAGACATGTACATATACATCTACATATACATCTACATATACATCTACATATACATCTACATATACGTCTACATATACATCTACATATACATCTACATCTACACATATATATATATATACATTTACATATACATATACATAAAAAAAAAAAAAAACAGTCACACACACAGACGGTTGCAGAAGAACCCTTCTTTCGATCACCTTTGCAACCAAAACCCTTAGCAATGAAATATCAGGGTTTACGGATTCATGGTTGGGCTTTGTTCTCGGTTCGGGTCTGACGCGCGCTGGTTTGCCCAAAACGCGCTAATATTGCAGGCGAGTGCGGCCATGCGATGCGGCTGTTGTTCAAAACCGCGTGACGGCAAGGGCGCGCCTCTTCTTGATGATTGAGGCCTGCAAGCACAAGACGTGAGAAGGTATGCATCATTGGAGAGAACTCGGTAGTAGCAGCGTCCTGTAGGGAAGCCTGGAAGTCAGCAGGTGTGAGAACCGTTGTTTTGTTTTTGTGGTTGCTGCTGCTGTTGCTGCATGTCTCTGTGTGTCACATATCTATATCTATATATATATATATATATATACATATGTCCATATCTGTGTGTGTGTGTGTTTGCGATTGACTTAGTGTTTGTAGTTTTGTTTGCGCTTTTGCTGCAGCTTGTTTGTTCGTTTAGGGCGCGCGTGCACGCGTGCACGCGTGTGTGCATGCATGCGCGTGCGCGTGTGCGCTCGTGCGCGTGTGCGCCTGTGAACGCGTGTGTGCATGCATGCCTGCCTGCCTGCCTGCCTGCGTGCGTGCGTGCGTGCGTGCCTGCCTGCCTGTGCCTGCGTGCCTGCATGCCTGCGTGCCTGCGTGGGTGGGTGGGTGGGTGCGTGGGTGGGTGCGTGGGTGCGTGGATGCGTGGGTGCGCGGGCGCATGGGTGCGTGATGGTGCGTGGGTGCATGGGTGGTGGGTGCGTGCGTGCTTGCGTGCATGCGTGTCCTCGTGCGTGCGTGCGCGTGTGTGTCCGTGTGTGTCCGTGTGTGTCCGTGTTTCGGCGTGTCTTTGCGTCTGTGTGTCTGTGCGTCCGTGTGTCTGTGTCTGTGTGCGTCTCGCACTCCATCTCACTCTCTCTCTCTGTGTTTGATTGCTTGATTGCGAGTGTCTGTGTGCCGGCGTGTCTCTTGATGCTGCTATAGCTTTGATGTTGCCGGTGGTTCTGCTGTTGTCGCATCTAGGACTTTGGCTCCTGAGTCCTATAAATTGACTCCTTCCACCTCTGTCATGTGGGGCAGCCCAACGCGTCAAGAATGCTTGCGCCCGAGATCAAAGATGTGCAAAGAGTGCCGGATGTGTCGGCACCGATTTTTGGCCAATTGTGGGCTCCGTTGCGATGCGATGCAGAGCAGTCAGTCTTCTTCACCACGCCCCTGCTTTCGACGGACAGGCTCTCGAAGACCTCTGTTGACTGATGCCCCCCTCCCGCCCCCACCCACACACACAGGAAGCCGAGCTTTGGCGAATCTGGCACCCAACCATTCCTACGAACTTTTCAGGGCACCAACCAAAAACTCGCACGTGATCACTATGTCTGAGAGGCTCCCCCCCCATGTGTATACACGGAGGCAACTCCGAACCCCTAAACTTGCCCCCTAAACCCTAAACCCTAAACCCTAAACCCTAAACCGTCGTAAAGCTACAAACCCTCAGCCCTGAGCCGATTCTCAAGAAAAAAGACCGACTGTTGTCTGAGAATGTTACACCTTTAGGTCATACCTAAACCCTAAACCCTAAACCCTAAACCCTAAACCCTAAACCCTAAACCCTAAACCCTAGACCACTGAACTACCTCTCGAAGTGATAGTTCCTTCTAGGATTCGGGGGTCCTCTTGAGATAAGAAGGCGGTTTAGGGTTTAGGGTTTAGGGTTTAGGGTTTAGGGTTTAGGGTTTAGGGTTTAGGGTTTAGGGTTTAGGGCTCAGGATCCTTATTCGTTAGGGTAGTCAGTGCAAGCATTACTATATGTAGATTCCAGCACTGGGCATCCAGCGCTCTAAGGGTCCATGTACCTAAGTAGGGTTTAGGGTTTAGGGTTTAGGGTTTAGGGTTTAGGGTTTAGGGTTTAGGCTATCAGGTGCTAGGCCAGAAGGTTGATTGCTGTCCGCCACCTCCCATCCCCACCCCCACCCCCACCAGCGATAGACATTTGGGATTACAGGATGAGCCCTACACCCTAGCATAGGGGCCTAAATAATTTGCACCCGAGCAGAGGGGCCTAAATAATTTGAATAGAGTCTTGGGGGGTCCTTGTGGTATGAATATCGGGTCGCTGAACCCCAAACCCCAAACCCCAAACCCTGAACCCTGAACCCTAAACCCTAAACCCCAAACCCTAAACCCTAAACCTCCTGCTGGTACTTATTCCGACCCCTATGTTAAATCGGGCGGTCCTGGTGTCAAGTTCCAGAAGTTGCAGAGGAAGTGTCCCTGTTGATGTCCCTGCTTCGCTCGCCCTAAAGTTTAGGGTTTAGGGTTTAGGGTTTAGGGTTTAGGGTTTAGGGTTTAGGGCAAGCCCTAACCCTAAGACGTCGAAATCGCAGCCATAAGTCTTATGAGTCGAGCAAGAGTCGACGTAATTTCTGGCTCCTTAAAAAACCTACAGCTGGCCCCAACACCCTAAACCCTATCTTGCAATACCCTCACCCCTGATTCCGAAACGTCAGAGCTTGTGGTTCAATACAGTGGGACGTCCTCGGGGGCTTTAGTGGGGTTTAGGCTGTAGGGTCGAGGGCTCTTTAGGTTTAGGGCTTCGAGTCTAAGCCCTCGCCCTCTTCCATCCCTTGCGCATGTTTCGGGTGCAACTGCTCTTATAACCATATTAGGGCACTCAAGGGTGCAGTTATAAGTACAGTTGCAACTGGGTTGCCTAAGTACCATGAACCTCCAAGTAGGGGGTTTTTTGGGCTTCGGGTTGAGAGTTTCGGCTAAGTGCTTTCAGGTCGGGTGCGACCACGGCTTCATGGTACACAGATTCTACCTCTCAGGCAACGCCTGTGCCGACTTTCGCAGCTGTTATGCCAAGTCGGATAGCCGGAACCGAGCTCACACAGGTCTGGGAGAAGGGAAATGTCGAAGACACAATCAGAGTTGTAGCTTCTTCTTTCCTGGCCTTTACAAATATATGCATCTTGACTTATCCCTAAGCTCTGAACCCCAAAACCGAAAAACACCGTTAACCTTAAACCCTAAACCCTAAACCCCAAAACCGAAAAACCCTTAAACCTATAAAATGAAGGGCTGAAAGCTGTTTTAGGGTACTTCTACCCGGAGGGTTAAATCTGCGATGTCGCTCTTGTTTGGGTTTAGGGATTTAGGGATTTAGGGATTTAGGGATTTAGGGATTTAGGGATTTAGGGATTTAGGGATTTAGGGATTTAGGGTTTAGGGTTTAGGGTTTAGGGTTTAGGGTTTAGGGTTTAGGGTTTAGGGTTTGAGGGTGTCGGGCTTGAGATTTTGGGCTTTCATACTTGTTCGAGCCAACGAAAAGCTCAGGCAATCTGTGCCGGGGGCTTCAAGGCGGGTTCAGGATTTAGGGTTTTGGTTTTAGGGTTTAGGGTTTAGGGTTTAGGGTTTAGGGTTTAGGGTCTAGGGTCTAGGGTCTAGGGTCTAGGGGGTTTGCTTGGGTAAACCCTACCTCCTGAACAAACGTACTCTCCTAGGCAAGACCTTCGGTTTACGCTTCGGGGAGGTTGAAACCCTAAACCCTAAACCCTAAACCCTAAACCCTAAACCCTGAACAATGCACTGAAACCCTTCAGCTGTCGCTTGGGAAAAGCTGCTGCAGGAACATTCTGGTAGTAGGTATGCCAGGCACTAGTCGGGTACTTCCAAAAACAAGGGACGCCCTTAACGACACGAAAAAGCCCTGAACCCTAAACCCTAAACCCAAAACCCTTAACCCTTATAAACCCCTAAACCCTAAACCCTAAACCCTAAACCTTAGTTCAGGAGCCCCCCGGAAGAGGGACCCCTAATTTGCGGAAGCCTAACTGCCAGACCCTGGTGTAAAAGGGCTTACAAGGGAACCCAGGGCCCAACTAGAAAGGAATAAGGGCCTACTCTAGGCCCCAGTAGCCCTAAACCCTAAACCCGAAACCCTAAACCCTAAACCCCGGTCCCATGCGTTAAGGTCCTAGTCGCTGCAGGTCTGCAAGATGATTCTAGTGGTTACAACCTCGACCTGTGTGTGAAATGTTGCTGGCCGCGCAATAGCCAAGACCGTGGCCGACAAGGATTAGGGATAACTGCGACTCTGGGTCACAATTAGGCTTTAGGGTGTGGGGTTTAGGGCTTAGGGTTTAGGGTTTAGGGTTTTGGGGGGGGGGGAGGGGGGAGGGGGGACGGGGTGTTGGGGGGGGGCGGGGGGGGGAGGGCGGGGGGTGGGGGGGTGGGGGGGGCAACTTAACTTTTCAAGTCAGCTAACCCTCCACAACTGATCACACACTCTACATTCCCACAGCACTTGCCGTCATGCCACTGAAGGGCCTGTGAATCCTCCACCCTAACGGGTTTAGGGGTTAGGGTTTAGGGTTGGGGTTTGGGGTTTCCCCAAGTAAGTCTGTGCCCCTTGCTGTCTATTCTTCTGCCCTGCGCTGGCCAAACACAGGCTGCCAGGGTTTGTTGTTTAGGCTTTAGGGTTTTAGGGCTTTACGGTATTCGGGTTTTAAGGTTTTAGGGTGTAGGGTTTGGGGTGTTAGTGCTTTGGGCTTTCGGGTTGTAAGGTTTTAGGGGGTTAAGGCTTTAAGGCTTTAGGGTTTCAGGGTAGCGCAGGGGATTCGAGGCTCACCCTATCCCGAAGCTGTTGCTAATGACTCGACTATTGGGTTTAGGATATAGGGTTTAGGATTTGGGGTTTAGGATATAGGAATTTGGAGCTTTGGATTTAAGGTTCTGGGATTAAAGTTTAGGGTTTAGGGGATGTTAAACTTTCAATTCTGGGTGGCCCGTCTTTGGGGCGGTATACACAAACTCAGCGTATGTAAACCCTCAGTCCTAAGACCCTGATGGTTTAGGGTTTAGGGTTTAGGGTTTGGGGTTTAGGGTTTAGGGTTCAGGGCTTATGGTCGAATAAGGCTGGAAGTTGGATCATGGGCGACCACGGTCGATCCTTGGCTGCTTCATCGAAAGACAGGTGATCTGTCGATCTGTACAACACTCTAAGAGTGGACTCTTATCAGCACAACAGCCTCTACTTCTACGGCGGCTCTTAGAGCCATCTTGAAACTACTCCTAAAGATGATCCCCCTTAAAGAAACCCAAGAAGGGAACACAGGAAGTATCCCAAGGCCTACCTAGATTCAGGGGTTAGGGTTTAGGGTTTAGGGTTTAGGGTTTAGGGTTTAGGGTTTAGGGTTTAGGGTTAGGGTTTTGACTACTACCCTGAGCCCTCAACCCTAAAGACTCCAATAGCTCCCAACATGCCATTATGCCGTATGCCGTAGTTGGGGAACACTGTGAAATCCTAACCGGGATGCCCTAAACCCTAAACCCTGAATATTCTGGGCTCCTAGCACATCGCAGAAATACTTGCCGCATGGGCATGGTTCAGGGCCCAGACATCAGAACCCTTTAGAGGAGGTTTGGGGTTTAGGGTTTAGGGTTTAGGGTTTAGGGTTTAGGGTTTAGGGACCACAATAAGGGCCCAGGAAGCTACTCTTGTCAGACATAAGAGTAACCTAGCTAGGAAGAAATAGGTCGCCCTTTCTGGTTTAGAGGGTGGGGCCCCCTAGTTATAAGTAGAGTTATAAGGGCCCTAAATTGGGTTTTCAGGACCCTAAGTTAGGTTATAAGTCCCTTAAGTACAGTTAGTATAGTAAGGGGGCCCCACCCTGTAAGGGAACCGAAAACCTAATTGAGAGAATAGGGAAGTACTCTGGGTCAATGAAAATTGCTCACTGAATAACATTCATGGCATGGGTCAACCGCCCACAATGATACTGTAAGGAAACCGCATGTCTTGTATTCTTCTTATTATTCTTATTCTTATTCTGACTGTTTCTATTCACCCGCGGCTCATTAAGATCATAGTGTTTATCCCCGTAATTGAGGGACGTTCTCTACACAGCATGATTACGCGCCGCAAGAAAACACATTAAAATGGCCCGCCCATTTATTTGTCAATTTCATGCGTGCGTTCGTTGCATACACTCCTTATAAATGAACGCACTCGTTCCCTCCACGGCTGTAAAAATACTTGTTGCCGCATACAGAGCCAGGTCATCCCTTGAGATGTAGTTCGCTGCGTCATTAAGGTACTGCAGGAAGAGTGTAACAGAGGTTCATGGTGAACCCGGACAAGATGTACTGGATGGAAAGTTTGAAGGCCTTTTTGGTGGGGTCTGGAGGGTGGGCTCCTTGAGAGAGAGAGTTCCTGTCCCTAAACCCTAAACCCTAAACCCTAAACCCTAAACCCTAAACCCTAAACCCTAAACATAGAAAGACTCATGCCGGTACGGATTCCATGTTGGGTTCTTAGTGGCCTGCAGACAGAGCTTGGGTCTCAAGGTGGCAGAGGACTTTCTGATAGACCCGGTCACACAAGGTCTTGGGCTTCTCCTCGTTCACTACCCGCTTTATGTCCACCATAACTGTTAAGGGGAAGATGTATTTCGCGGCCATCATATTGTGACTCCGTTTAGTACGAATCATACGAGCGAAGCGAACGCGCCCACCAGCGAGTGAAACGAACGCATGAGTTGATTGCAAATTATGGGGCGTGTGCAAAAAACCCGAAAATAGCATTCAATGAGGAGGTCTTCGTGTGCTCACCCTGTCTTTCACTTTTATAAAAGCCAATATTAAACTCATTACGGCGCGCGTGAACTTGTCCGCAATTTGATATTGGATTTCTAAAGCCTGAAACCTTTCTGAACAAATCTGGGGAAAAAAACGCCCATCAAACCTATGAAAACTCATGCGTGCCTTGAAATTTAATCTATTTTAGTAGGGGCGTTCACTTGTTTACTTCGTTCACTGTGTTCAGGTTCAGGAGTATGCCAAAACAGACCCTGAACCCCAAACCCTAAACCCTAAACCCTGAACCCTAAACCCTAAACCCTGCTATTCTCTCCCTTCGCGACAAAAACCCGGGCTTTGAGGCTGCTGCAGTAATCTTGTATCAGGCCTCGTGGCGATTTTCTGCGTTGAAGGCTTGCAGGCTCAGATCTGCGAAAGAAGCTTCGGACTCGAATTTCGGACTGGGGGCTTGTAATTACCCTAAAGTGTATAATTCTAGGGTTTAGGGTTTAAGGTGGTTTCGGTCTGGGGGCTTGTACCCTCAGGGTCCATGTACCTATAGAGTAGAATGATAGGGTGTAGGGTTTAGGGTTTAGGTTTAGGGGTTGAGCCCTAAAGCTACTGTACGGGAACCCCTTTGAGGCCCCAATAATATACCATATAGGGCACATGGACCCTTATAAGTGAAGGTTTATGGGACTTAGGGTCGACAGCATAGGATTTTACGGGTTTAGGGTTTAGGGTTTAGGGGTTGAGGGTTAGGGGGCTTAGGGGTTTAGGGGTTAGGGTTTAGGGGTTTAGGGTTTAGGGTTTAAGAGGCGTTGGAAGCTAGGGGCTGCGTCGCAGACCTTTGCACCGTCAAACGCACAGTTATTCATCACAGCTCTGCAGATGGCTAATCCACTCCCCTTAATATTAAACCCCCCCCTACCCCCAAATATATATATATATATATATATTAAAAAAACCCAATATACTATAATATAACTATGATGGGGGTATTTAATATTAGGGGGTAGGGGGGGTTGAATATTATGGGGAGGGGATAATGCTGGTACACCATGGACTTCTCGATGTCGTGGGAGATCTCACTGGCGGGAACCCGCTGTTGGCCTGTGAGCTCGATCTGCAGGACTTACAAGAGTTTCTGGATTTGCGGGTGGAGGGTCTATGGGTATACAGGGCTTAGTAGAGGTTTAGCTCTTAACCCCCTAAAGCGTAAGACAACGCAAAGCCACTGTTCTACCTCCCTTGCCCGTAACCACTCGCAGTAAGTCTCGTGAAGTTCACAGATATGCACCCTATGCCCTAAACCCTTCTACCCCGCCACCCCGATTCTGGGGTCTTATCTTCAGGATCCGGTTAAGGTTGGTAAGGGGGCTGGCGTGGCTTTAGGCCTTCGGTTGGGGCTTAACTCTAAACCCTGAACCCTAAACTGCATAAACCCTAAATCCTAAACCCTAAACCCTGAACCCTGAAACCGAAGCCACAACAAAAAACAACCCTAAACCCTAAACCCCTAAAACCCAAAACCCCAAAACCCCTAAACCCCACAACCCCGAAAACCCTAAACCCCTAAACCCTAAAACCCTAAACCCTAACCCCTAAACCCCTAAACCCCCTAACCCTCAACCCCTAAACCCTCAACCCCTAAACCCTCAACCCCTAAACCCTCAACCCCTAAACCCTCAACCCCTAAACCCTAAACCCTAAACCCTAAACCCCAAGGGCCCTCAAACCCCTGAAGCAATGAGGGCACGACAGGGGCCAGGATCCCGGTGTCCTGCGGCCGGCTCAAGGCTTCTAAGAGGGTTTAGGGCTAGGGTTTAAGGTTTAGGGTTTAGGGTTTAGGGTTCGGGGTTCGGGGTTCGGGGTTTGGGGTTTGGGGTTTGGGGTTTGGTGTTTGGGGTTTGGGGTTTGAGGTTTGGGGTTTCGGGCGCTTCGGGTGTTTAGGGAGTAAGGGTTTAGGGTTCAGGAATTAAAGGTTTAAGGATTAAGGGTTAGAAATTAAGGATTTCCGGTTTAAGGATCAGGGTTTAGGGTTTAGGCATTAAGGGGCCAAGGGTTCAAAGTTTAAGGATCAGGGTTTAGGATTTTGGGGTTGTAGGTTTCAGGGTTTCGGGTTTAAGAATCGGGGTTTAGGGTTCTTGGGCTTAGGGCTTCCGGTTTTGGGGTTTGGGGTTAAGGTTTAAGGATCAGGGTTTAGGGTTTTGGGGCTTACGGTTTAGGGATTAAGGGTTTAAGCTTTAAGGGTCTAGGGTTTAAGTTTTAGGGTGTTGGGGTTTAGGGTTTAAGGTTTGAGGGTCGGGGTTTCGGGTGTTAAGGGTTTCAGGTTCAAGGATCAGGGTTTCGGGTTTTGTCGTTTGGGGTTCAGGGTCAAGGAATAGGCTTTCAGGGTTTACCCAAAGGCTCCTATGTAGTACCTTTTTGGGGTAGTATACTAGAATCCCCTATAACTAACCCAAAAAGGAACTACATTGGAGCCTTTGGGGAGGGTCTCAGGGCTCAGGCGTTGGGAGTTGGCTATCTCCATCCCTAGTCAAGTCGACCCTAAGCCCTCATCCCGAACGCTCAATTCTTATAAGGTTTAGGGTTTAGGGTTTAGGGTTTAGGGTTTAGGGCTTAGGGTTGGGATCTTCCCCCTTATACTAACAGTCTTGGTAGCCCGGTAACCATATTACAATAAGGGCACCCTTTTTAGGGTCGGTTGCTTTCTAAGGGAAAAGTGCACCCCCAAAAAAAGGGGGACAAGGGCACCAGTGGGCTACCAAGCAGTCCTTAATAGGGGTTATAGTACCCCCTATTCTAGTCCCATTAAGGACTCTTAGTATAAGGGGGAAGAACGACTGGCTGGGCTCAAATACCGCTTAGCCCGCATCTCAGCACTCCAGCCCCGCCCTAAACCCCACAACGCCAAACCCAAAATCCATTACCCCAAAACCCTAAACCCTAAACAAACCCTAACCCTCAAACAAAAAGCAAAACCTGAACCCCAAAACCCCAGCCAAAGAGAATTACACCTTAAACTCCAAACTCAAACCGTAAACCCTAAGCCCCAAGACAAAACCTTAAACCCAACTGAACCCAACCCCCCCCCCCCCCAAAAAAAAAAAAAAAAAAAAAAAAAAAAAAACAAACAAACAAACAAAAGGAAAAGCCTTAATCCCTACACCCTAACCCCGAAAATCCTCAAGCCCTTAATTATCCCCTCCCAAAAAAAAACCTTAAACCCTACACCCTAACACCGAAAATCCATCCCAGGCCCTCATGATCGAACCCTCCACTTCCCTTTCTCCTCAGCGAATCCAAGTGCAAAGCATCGGGCAACTTCGCCACCTTTCGTCGTCTACTACTACTACTACTACTACTACTACTACTACTACTACTACTACTACTACTACTACTACTACTACTACTACTACTACTACTACTACTACTACTGCTACTGCTACTGCTACTGCTACTGCTACTGCTACTGCTACTACTGCTACTGCTACTGCTACTGCTACTGCTACTGCTACTGCTACTGCTGCTGCTACTGCTGCTGCTGCTGCTACTGCTACTGCTACTGCTACTGCTGCTTCTACTGCTGCTACTGCTGCTACTACTGCTACTACTGCTACTACTGCTACTGCTGCTACGACGACGGCGGCAGCGACGACGAATATGAATACGAATACGAATGCTCCGCGGAAGGTTTCTCAGGCCCTAGACCCTACCCAAAGGCTCCAATGTAGTTCCTTTTTGGGTTAGTTATAGGGGATTCTAGTATACTACCCCAAAAAGGAACTACATAGGAGTTTTTGGGTAGACTCTCGACCCTAGACACCCTTCTTGTCTCTGAGGTTGCTGGACAGCTGGGCTCCCACACTCCAAATGTGTCTCCACCAGGACCCATGCCTCCAGCACGCGAACCTGGGTACTGAAACGGCGTAATATAGGGGCCTTAATGAGTAGAACAGGGCGTTAAAGGGGTTGTTATGTATATTTACACTGGGATCATAAGGGAATATTATTCCGACCCCTAGATTAGGGGCTCAGGCGCTTGGTGTCTTGGGTGGACAGCCGTGGACACTCGCGTCTGATTCTAGGCAAATTCTAGGTGTCCCCGCATGCACAGCCGCCTAAGAAGCGCCTTTCCATTGATATTTTTAAGCCCTAAACCCTTGGCATCTTCCACGACCGCTATGAAAGCCATGATCCAACATGGCAGTCTTCAGCCTTTTTAGGCGCAAACCAAAACCCTCAACCCTACTGTAACCTGCTGGCTCTCTACTATTTGCGTAAGAGCCCCAAAAAGGATCCAAGAAGTTTAATTAGGGTTAAGGGTTCAGGATTTAGGGTTTCTATTTGCTTAAGAGCCCCCCCCCACCCACCCCCACCCACCGAAAAAAAACAAAAAGAGGTTTTTCCTTATAAGGGCAATATAGGGATTCTTTTCGATTTGTTTTTTTGGGGGGGTTCTTAAGCAAAATACTAGTTCTTCGCAGGGGAGGCGGCAATTTCAGAACACTATATCCCTCTATGCAGACCCTTCAAGGGATTATACAGGAGTTTATAGGGTACCTAGCTCCCTAATTCCCTACCCCAAAACCCTAAACCCTCAACCCTAAACCCTAAAATTAGGGTATAGGGTTTAGGACTAGGGTTTAGGGTTATAGGGTTTAGGGTTTAGGGCTTCGGGCTTAGGGCTTAGGGTTCAGGGCTCAGGGTTTAGGACACTTTGGGAAGTGCCCAACTCCATGCGTATTCCCTGCAACACTCTACACTAACATCTCTTCGAGGCATACGCAGATTCCAATTATACCTCCTACATTACAGACTAAACCCTAAACCCTAAACCCTAAGCACCCGCCAGTCATTGGGACACCTTCTTCGCAGCGTCCGAACTAGATGCATCCAAATGGGCTTGGGGCTTTTCACGGCTTTTGAGCTTTAGGGCTTATAGGATTTAGTGTTCGGGTTTATAGGGTTTAGGGGTTAGGGTGTTTATAGGGTTAGTGCCTTAGGGCTGGTATTGGTCGAAGTCATGCTGGGATTCTAGCTTAGGACTTGCAGGAAGCAGCGCGTTGCACGGCTGCGCAGCTATAAGATTCTACCCAAAGGCTCCAATGTAGTTCCTTTTTGGGTTAGTTATAGGGGATTCTAGTATACTACCCCAAAAAGGTACTACATAGGAGCCTTTGGGTAGACCCAAGAGTATCCTAGGCATAAACGGGAGCCCTTTTGTGTTTAAAGGCGCTGGCAAGGGAACCCAAGCCCCCAACAAAAAGGGAATAAGGGCCTACTCTGGGTCCCAGTAGCCCTAAACCCTAAACGCTAAACCCTAAACCCCAAACCCTAAACCCTAAACCCTAAACCCTAAATAAAGGGCTAGGACTAAAGGGTTCCGAAGCAACCAGCCCGTGGCTCTCTGAGCTGGTGGCCCCGACTGCTATCTGATGGCCTCACAGCGAGTTGAGATTTCTGGTCTGCTGGAACTCCCCTAAACCCTAAACCCTAAACCCTAAACCCTAAACCCTAAACCCTAAACCCTAAACCCTAAACCCTAAACCCTAAACCCTAAACCCTAAACCCTAAACCCTAAACCCTAAACCCTAAACCCTAAACCCTAACCACAAGTCATTTTTTTCTGTCAAACGGGGCATTGTGTATATATGATCCCGAGCGTAGTGTGGCTGAGGCTAAGGTCGAGGGCCAGTTGGAATACCCTAAACCCTAAACCCTAAACCCTAAACTCTAAACCTTTAACCAGAAGGGCGGGCCTTCAAGACCCCCAAACGGCCCTATGCCGAGTCCGAGTTTGAAGCTCAGGGTTATTAAGGCCCAGGGCTCAATGTTCAGCGTGTAGGGCTTGTTTAGGGTCTTTAGGGTCTTTAGGGTCTTTAAAAATCTTTAAAGCCGTTAGGGTCTATAGGGTCTAGGGTCTAGGTTTCAGGTTTAGGGGAGTTAACCGTACCTGTAGACCTCCAGGCACTTTGGCAGCTAGGGTGCTTTGAGGCTTCCCCGAGACTCCAAAAACATCGACTGATTGGGGAATGCCGCTGAAAAGCTAGTAAGGTCCACATATGGTTCAAGGAATCTTCCGTACTCCCGGAGGTTATTCTCTGGGAACCCCTCAATAGCCTACCTCCTCCAAACGGGGGCATTTCCCAGAGGCTCCAATTCCCTGAATAGAAGAATAGGGTTTAGGCTCAAGGTTTAGGGTTTAGGGTTTAGGGCTTAGGGTTTAGGGTTCGGGTTTAGGGCTTAGGGCTTAGGGCTTAGGGCTTAGGATTTAGGGTTTTTGGGTTTAGGGTTTTGGGGGTTTGAGGGTTGAACCCTGAACCCAAAAACGGGCTTCTAGGAGTCAGGGTCACGGAACGCCGGCAGCGTTCTGGACTAAACCTAAACCCCAAAACCCCAAAACCCTAAACCCCAAACCCTAAACTCTAAACCCTAAACCCTAAACCCCCAAACCCCAAACTCTGAACCCTATTCATCGCCAGCCAAGGGTCTCTGCTCCAAAGTCGTCTCGCAGGCAGATGATACCTGAGACTCCCAAGTCCCTTACCTTCTTGGCTTAGGGTTTAAGGTTTAGGGTTTAGGGTTTAGGGTTTAGGGTTTAGGGTTTAGTGTTTAGGGTTTAGGGTTTAGGGTTTAGGGTTTCGGGTTTCGGGTTTCGGGTTTAGGGTTTGGGGTTTGGGGTTTAGGGTTTAGGGTACCTGGTACCTTCTTCAAAGGGTTCTTGAAGGATGGCCCTTGGGTTTTTAGAGGGTACAAAGGGAGTAGATAAGGGTGGAGCCCTCCACAACTTGTGGCTTCACTCAAGCGCCGAAGCCTAAACCCTAAACCCTAAACCCTAAACCCTAAACCCTAAACCCTAAACCCTAAACCCTAAACGGCCCTAAACCCTAAACTCTCATGGTCGACCCAGGTTGCGGAGTGAGAACTAGGCCCCTGTCGCATTGCAACCGCCGACCCAAGCCCTGAACCGACCCAAGCCCTGGACTCAAATCCGAGGTTTAGGGTTTAGGGTTTAGGGTTAGGGCTTAGGGTTTAGGGTTTAGGGTTTAGAGGGTTCAGGAGTTAGAGGGTTTAGAGGGTTTAGAGGGCTTAGAGGGCTTAGAGGACTCAGAGGGTTTGGGGTTCAGGATGTGCGCCATCTTTCGCAGACGGGTCACAGCAGGCGCCGCCCTGGCAAGTCAAGGCGTGGGAGTTGCTTGAAGGCTCGACAGAAGCCATGAGTAGCGTGTGTTTACCGGACTTGAGGTTATGAACGCAACTGCGTTACTTTCAAGTACCCAGGAACTTGAAGTAATGAACGTAACTACGCTACTTTAATTAAGTGCCCAGGACGGCTTGGGGGGGTTTGAAGGGTTTGGTGATGGGAGTTTACTAAGGAATAGGCAGGTGTGACAGTGTGACCCAGGGGAGCCGCGCCAAACGAACAAACAACCCTCAAAACTATAAGCCCCTTTGAGCCGTAGACTCCCCTATATTAAGGCGTTCAAGCCCCTAGAACCCCCTAGAGCTCTAAACCCTCCAGGCAACTCTCCTCCTGAACCCTAAACCCTAAACCCTAAACCCTAAACCCTAAACCCTAAACCCTATACCCCCAACAACCTGGAAGCACCTAAGCCCTAAACCCCCCCAAGCCCAACATACAAAGGCTCGGAGTCCCATCGAGAACATCAAAGGCTCGGAGTTTAGGGTTTAGGGTTTAGGGTTTAGGGTTTATAGGGCTTGGGAGCGCAGGAGCGCGCAGTGCGAAACGACTCGGTCCGACCGGGTGTCTTGGATCCTGGGCCTCCTTGTTTGCAACGAAGCTAGGCCCAGGAGCAAGCTAGGAATATAAAGGGTGCCCTTTTTGGCTTTAAGGGGAACCCCAGAACCCTAGAACCCTAAAACCCTAAAACCCTAAAACCCTAAACCTAAAACCCTAAAACCCTAAAACCCTAAAACCCTAAAACCCTAAAACCCTAAAACCCTAAAACCCTAAAACCCTAAAACCTGAAACCTTAACTCTAAACCCTAGAACCCGAATTAAATCTAGAACCCTAGAACCCCGACCCTGATCCCAAAACCCCAAAACGCTCAACCCTAAAAGCCTAAAACCCTAAACTCGAAACCCTAAAACCCCCGGTGAACCCCCTAAACCCTAAACCCTAAACCCTAAACCCTAAACCCTAAACCCTAAACCCTAAACCCTAAACCCTAAACCCTAAACCCGACAACAAGAGCCAAGCCTGTGGGGCGTTCGTCGGCATGAACACATCTTGACCTGTAGCCGGAGCCTGAGATGTGGATTACTACTAATTGCTTAAGAACCCCCCCCCCAACAAAAAAGAAAAAAAAAAAATATATATATATATATATATGTTCTTCCTTGTAAGGTCATATAGGGATATGTTTTTTCATTTGTTTTTTTTTTTGGGGGGGGGTTCTTAAGCAAATAGTAGATTAAGGTGTTAGATGTTCGGGGATGTTCGGATGGTGTGAGGGGGTGCTCGCTGTTCGGGGCTGTTAGGGGATGTTCAGAGGTGAGGGGGTGTTAACTGTTACGGGGTGCTAGGGGGTGTTAGGGGTGAAACCCTAAACCCTAAACCCTAAACCCTAAACCCTAAACCCTAAACCGGTTGGGGGGGTTTGGTGATGTTAGGGGGTGCTAGGGGGGGTGTTAGGTGGTGCTAGGGGGTGCTGGGGTGTTGTAGGACTCTGCTCCGCAAGGTCTGTTTGCCCACCATGTCTTGGACAGGAACGGTTTAGGGTTTAGGGTTTAGGGTTTAGGGTTTATAGGGTTTATAGGGTATAGGGTATAGGGTATAGGGTTTAGGGTTTAGGGTTTAGGGTTTAGGGTTTAGGGTTTATGGTAACTACGTCGGTAGGGCTTCAGAATATACTTCTGAACCTGTAAAATCAGGTGCCCAAACTCACCCTACTCTGGAATAGACCCTGGAACACAAGTATATAAATTAGCTAGAAGTAGAAATAGTAGGAACCCAGAACCAAGAAAGCGTATTAAAGTATAGTACTCCCAAACCCCGCTTATCTTCTTGTCATCAGATCTAAGCCAGCACCTGCACCAGTACCACCAGCGCCACGGCCGGCGCAATTCCAAAAGACAAGGCTGCATCAATCTTAAAGAGCTGGGATTCTTTAGCGCGGGCATAACCCTAAGAGCCATCAGAACCCAAACTAAGCCCTAAACCCTAAACCCTAAACCCTAAACCCTAAACCCTAAACCCTAAACCCTGAACCCTAAACCCTAAACCCTAAACCCTAAACCCTAAACCCTAAACCCTAAACCCTAAACCCTAAACCCTAAACCCTAAACCCTAAACCCTAAACCAAAACAACATCAAACCTAGCTCAGAGAGGGCTCCGCAACACACCGGACAAGTCGCTCCAGGACCCAGAATCCCACACTGTCAGAAATCCCAACCTTCCACACCCACAAGCCATGAAACCGGCGGAGGAGTTTTCGTTTTTTAAAAATGTGACCGAAACCCTAAGCCCTAAGCCCTAAACCCTAAACCCTAAACCCGAGGCCTGTTTTTTTCAAAGGTGTGGCTCGGCTTGGAGGCTGCACATACTGTAAATAGCAGCATTTCTCCGTTGTCAAAGGCTGCAAGCACTGTGAATAGCAGCAGTTCTGCCTTGTCACAGGCTTCAAATACTGTAAATAGCAACATTGCTTACTTTGCTGAGGCTGCGAGTACAGCAAACATACTGCACATAGCAGGTTTTCAGACGCTGCGAATACTGCAAAAAGCAAAAGCGGCATTTCTGTCTGAATGCAAATGCTGTAAATGCCAGCATGAGACCAAAAACACGGCATGGAATCATATGCTTTGATGCATGCTTGCTCGGCCTAAAAAAGCGCCCCCCCCCCATTTGCAAACAAAATGCTCGAACGATGGGTTTGGAAAGGATTCAGATGGTACACGGCTCACAAAAAAGGTAGGGGGTTGACGGTTGCAACCATTTGCAAACAGAATGCTCGCGTAGTGGGTTTGTAAGGGATTGATACTGCTTATAAAAGGCTGCAAATACTGTAAAGAGCAGCATTGCTGAGTTTTCACATGCTGCAAATACTGCAAATAGCAGCATCTGACTTTGCAGAGGCACACTGTACGTAGCAGCATTGCTGTAAAGGGCGGCATTTCTGAATTGGTGACTGCCAGCAAAAGCGGCATTTCTGTCTGAATGCAAATGCTGTAAATGCCAGCATGAGACCAAAAACACGGCATGGAATCATATGCTTTGATGCATGCTTGCTCGGCCTAAAAAAGCGCCCCCCCCCCATTTGCAAACAAAATGCTCGAACGATGGGTTTGGAAAGGATTCAGATGGTACACGGCTCACAAAAAAGGTAGGGGGTTGACGGTTGCAACCATTTGCAAACAGAATGCTCGCGTAGTGGGTTTGTAAGGGATTGATACTGCTTATAAAAGGCTGCAAATACTGTAAAGAGCAGCATTGCTGAGTTTTCAGATGCTGCAAATACTGCAAATAGCAGCATCTGACTTTGCAGAGGCACACTGTACGTAGCAGCATTGCTGTAAAGGGCGGCATTTCTGAATTGGTGAGTGCCAGCATGAAACAAAACAAACGGAAGGGAATAATATGCTTTGACGCAAGCTCGCACGGCCTGAAAAAGCGGGGGGCGGGGGGGGGTGGTTGGGGGCCGGAGCCGCCCCAATTTGCTAACACAATGCTCGAATGATGGGTTAGGGTTTAGGGTTTAGGGTTGAGGGTTGAGGGTTGAGGGTTATAGGGTTTAGGGTTTAGGGTTTAAGTGGATTCTACTGGTGCACGGCTGACACAAGCGGGGGGCTTGGGGGTCGCAACCATTTGCAAACAGAATGCTCGCATGATGGGTTTGTAAGGGATTCATATGGTGTTTGAGGCAAGCTTGCACGGCTTAACAGAGCGGGGGGGAGGGGGGGTTGGGAGGGTCGCAACACATCGCTCGCCCGATGGGCACATCCATTTGCAAACTCGCATGATGGGTTTGGAGGGGATTCATAAATTGCTTGAAGGAAGTTTGCACGGCTTGTAAAAAGTCCATTTGCAAACACAATGCCCGCACGATAGAGTTGGAAGGGAATCATATGCGTTGACGCAAGCAGCACAGCCTAATTAGCAGGGGGTTGGGGCTTTGAAGCTGTTTGAATGAATTCATATGCTTTGAAACAAGCTGTGCAAGTCTTCAGAAATGGACCGCAGGAGGAGCAGGGCCAGAGGACCACGGAACCATGGACCAGAGGACCACGGGACTAGAGGACCACAGGACCGGAAGACCAGAAAACCAGAGCACCAGACAGTACGAAAGGACCAGAGGACCAGAGGACAAGAGCACCACGGGACCAGAGGACCACAGGACCAGAGGACCAGGGGACCCGAGCCACACCTTTTACAGAAGGCCGAGCCACACCTTTAAACACAACCTTGACCCCATGAAACCCTGAACCTAAACCCTAAACCCTGAACCTATCAGAGACCAGCAGCATAGAGTCCACAGCAGTCGACCCAGGGTCCTTGGTTTTGGGGAGGGTTTCGGGGCTTACCTTAAAACTAACTGTTGGTTAGTAGGGAATGGGGAAATGAGGTACCCTATGTAATCCTTTAAAGGGTATATATGGGGCCCTGATTCCCTCATTCCCTGCTAACCAACTGTAAGAGAAAAGTGCACCTAGGTCCTCATTAAGAAGGGTACTTCGGGGCTCCAGGTGTTGGCTTGGGATTATAGGGTTTAGGGTTTCAAGGCTTCGGCTTCAGGGTTTAGGGTTTAAAGTTAAAGGTTTAGGGTATCTAATTAGCGGTTAGGTTTCTGGTTTACGGTTTTGGGGTTTGAGGTGCCGTGAGTTTAGGTTAATTTGAGGCCTAGGTCTGGCGTAGGGGGTTTGAGGGTCGAATGTTGGTTTACGGGTTGGGGGCTTAGAGTTCAGGCTGTGGGCCAAGAGTTTGGGGGCAAGTGCTTCGAAGATCTAGACTGGCCATGGGCGTAGGGCCTGGGGCCACCTTCCAACGCAAATATGCTCATGCTAGGCTTTCGAATGAATGGCTAGAAGCGTTAAACCCTAAACCCAAACCCCTAAAACCCTAAACTTGCAGGTCTCCACACCCTAAGGGTCCATGTACCTATATAGTATATACTTGGCCCCAAAAGCTACTACATAGGAACCCCTTTAAGGCCCAAGTATCTACTATACAGGTACATGGACCCTTTGGCACACTGAGACGAGCACCGTTGACATTCATGGTAATGCCTGTTGAACAGTGCAGAGGTCTCGTGCTTGGGTTCAGGGTTTAGGGTTTAGGGTTTAGGGTTTAGGGTTTAGGGTTTAGGGTTTAGGGTTTAGGGTTTAGGGTTTAGGGTTTAGCGTTTAGGGCTTGTGGGGTGCCCCCAAACAAGCTTCGAAGCGTTGCCACTCCCAAAACCCTAAGAACCTGCGTAAACAAACCAACAAAAAGCCATCAATCAAAAGCCCCAAACAAATTTTGACCCTGAACGCCCTAAACCCTTATAGAAGCCCAAATCTGAGGTCAAGCCCCACTAAAGCAATGGTCCTGCCTAAGACCTCTTTGTGATTTTGATGCGGCGCTCTCATCTCCACTACTAGCCCTACTGCTACTGCTGCTCTATCTCTTACCCCTACCACTACTACAGCCAGTACCACTACCACGACCGCGACCACAACCGCTGCCACTGGTACCAGGACGACTACCACCAAACCCTATGTAGTACCTTTTTGGGGCAGTATACTAAAATCCCCTATATCTAACCCAAAAAGGAACTACATTGGAGCCTTTGGGTAAACCCTAAACCATCTACGACTGCGAGGATTACGGGCTGCTGCTACTCCGCCGCCCGCCGCCAGGCTCTCTTCTAACTCAAAAAGCTGAGCCACCCGGGCCTGAGAGGGCAGACACGCAACAAAGCTTTAAAACCTGAACCTTTCTCATGGGTATAGGGTTTGGGGTTTAGGGTTTAGGGTTTAAGGTTTAGGGTTTAGGGTCTAGGGCCATACTGCTGGTGTAGGTTTGCTTGCGATGGCAAGGCACGCAATCCTGACAAAAAAAACTCCGTCACAAACAATCCTGCTACAACATGGGTGTTCCCAACATGGGGGGGTAAATGCCTCTAAAAAAGCACGATAATCCTTTCTAAAGGAACCCACAGTCCCCTAACTAAACCCTAAACACCCCCTAACGTACGCCCAAACGGGGCACCTTTCGTTTTCGGAAGCCGCAAATGCCTTATCTCAACGCAAGAAATCGCGAGCCGGTCATTAGCCACAACAGCGCTGCTCAAAATAGTCGTCGGATATCAATTAGGGTTTGGGGTTTACAGGGTAGAAACCCCAAACTCCGCAACCCTAAACCCTCTACACCAAACTTAAGCTTAGCGTTCTAACCCTAAACCCTAAACCCTAAACCCTAAACCCTAAACCCATCTAATGCTTCGGGCCTTGACCTTCCCTAGGTCAGGGGTAGGCCTAGGGACGGCCGAGGCCTAGGCTGCGGGGGTTTGGGTTTTCCGGATTAGGGTTCAGAGTTTAGGGTTTAGGGTTTAGGGTTTAGGGTTGAGGGTTGAGGGTTTAGGGTTTGGGGTTCGGCTTCCTGCAAAACCCCTCAACCCTAAACCCTAAACCCTAAACCCTAGACCCTAAACCCGAAACCCTGATAGCTGCCGCTACCAAACTAAGACCCGCTAGGCTACCTCCCGTCTGGGGGTACGTCTAGGGTCGACCCTAGGTTGGTGTGAACCCCAAACCCTGACTTCTAAACCCTAAGCCCTAAGCCCTAAACCCGAAACCCTAAACCCTATACCCATGCGGCCTCGGAAATGAAATAATTGGTGGGTAAGATCCGCGATGGAGACATCCTGGGGAGGCGAGTCTGGGCGCCCGAGGGCCCAGAGAAGGCTCAGGGTGCAGGGTTTAGTCCACAACCCTAAACCCTGAACCCTGAACCCTAAAGCCTGAACCCTAAACCCGAAACCCTGAACCCTAAACCCTAAACACTCCCCGAAAAGAGTGAGGTTATCTAAGGTTATCATTCTTGGAGGGATCGGGAAAGGCGTCCTCGCCAATGCGAGCTCACACCGGACGGCTTGACTCGAATCTAAGTAGGCAGAAATGTCCAAACTCCGAAACCCTAAACCGTAAACCCTAAACCCTAAACTCTACCCGGAGCCCTAAACCGGCGCAGAGCATAGGTGTGATAGGCTTCCCGAGCGTACGCGGCTCTTCAAGGAAGTTTAGACTTAAGCATTTAGGGCTTTCAAAACCCCATTAGCCATACTCAGCCCAGTAGTCCTATTAACTAGTAACCACAGCCCTAAACCCTAAACCCTAAACCCTAAACCCTAAACCCTAGACCCTAAAACCCTAAAACCCTAAAACCCTAAAACCTAAGAACTCTTCACCCTCCTGACCCCATTGACCCCTTGAGCCCATAGACCCTTTGAGCCCATGATGATGTTAGGGGTATAAGGAGGGACCCCTAGGACCTGAATCTTAGTCGCCTTTATAACCCACAGATAACCCCTATATATAGATATATACATATATACCTTATATAGTCCCTATTTACCGAAATCCCCCCGAAATAACCTTTAAGGTCCATATACTTCTCCTTTAAAGGTCAAACTGTACTGTTCCTACCAAATAAGGAAAACCAAAAAAATTAGAGTTAAACCATTGGCGAAGTAAGTATAAGGTCCCTCCTACAGTCCCTTGACCCTACTTTGGAGTAGACCCTGGGAAAAAGTATATGAGCAGCTGCAAAAAATCTTTTGTACATGCTAATTAAAAAATCGTGGGGTATCGCTTTTTTTTTTGGGGGGGGGGGGGGGGGGGGGGGCCTTATCGCTTTATGGGACTTTGGCTCAATGCTACTACGAAAACCTATCGCTTTACTGCTTAAGAGATCCTAAGCCTGGAGCCCTCCCCTAAACACTGAATTCCTAAGCCCGTTTCCTTTCTTTAGGGCCTATAGACTAAAGCTCCTGTTCTAGGAGCTGGAGCTCTCGCTGCTCGAATCCGAAATCCAAATCCTAAACTTCGAACCCTCAACCTGGGCCAGGGCCTTTGCCCAGCTCTTCGGGTGGCCAACTGGGTATCGTAGGGGTATCGCTTTGGGTATCACTCTGGAATAAGACCCAACCACGAAATCATGACATTGTTGCAGAACGACTACTAGATTCAAGATTGAGGGTATCGCTTTTGGGGGGGGCCTATCGCTTTCCGAGGTTTTAGGCATGAACGTGGATTTTTATCTCCGCCACAAGAAACCTGCTGCAACGTAATAAAAGTGGTCGCTCATATACTGTTTTGGTATAAGTAGCTATAATAGCCCAGAACCCAAAAAAGGTACTAAAGTAAAGTACTCCAAAACCCTAAACCCTAAACCCTAAACCCTAAACCCTAAACCCTAAACTGATGATACGTTTAGGGGTTGACTGCCCAGGCTCTGCTACGACTTTCATGCCAGAACCCGGTGGAACCGGCCTGCGCCGCAGGGTTTAGGGTTTAGGGTTTAGGGTTTAGGGTTTAGGGTTTAGGGCTTAGGGTTTAGGGTTGCGTCCAGAGCTTTCGGTTCAGGGCTTGGGGGTTTTAAGGGTTGTTTAGGGTTTGGGGTTTAGGTGTTTGAGGGCTGTTTTGAGGTTTTCAGTTTAGGGTTTAGGATTTACGGTTTAGGGTTTAGGGTTTTCGGGCTTAGGGTTGGTGGAGGGTTGTCTTGGCTTTCGGCTTGAGGGTTTGGACATCATGTCTTCCAATATGGGGCATATGGTAGCCCTAAACCCTAAACCCTAAACCCTAAGCCCTAAGCCCTAAACCCTAAACCCTAAACCCCGAGGATCCGAAACTTAATCATCTTAAGCTCCCGCCGGCAGGCGTCAAGCAACTCACACGGAACAGCTACATGGTGGCTTCCGAAATGTGGGCATAAAATGACTGTGTTTATAGATTAGCAAAACCTTTTATTGTGACATTAGATACAAATATTAAAAAGCTATGATCACACATGAAATGCATCATGATTTAAGGATACTACCTGATTGGGGTCCCTAAGGGAATCCTCCTGTATGGGGCCTATTTTCGGGGGTCCCCCATTTTCCCAACCTCCAAATGATCAGCCCCCAAGAAAATTCCACAGGGTTTTGGGCTTGGGGCTTGGGGCCCCCGCTACCACTGTGATTCTGAACCCCGAGCGCTCACCCCAACCTTTAGCACAGCACTTGGAGCAGTGAAGCACGAAGCCTTAGCTTTGGAGTAGACCCTGAACAACAAGTACATACTTTTTAGGTACAAGTAGCCATAATAGGAAACCAGAACCAAACAAAGTATTAAAGTATAGTACTCCAAGACCCAGAAGCCGAACCTTTTGCAACCACTTCGCCCTCAACAAGTGTAAAAAACTCCTCACTGGTGACAGCTGGCAGAAAGGGCTGAGGGGTTTATGGGGTTGAGGGTTCCCTAAACCCTAAACCCTAAGCCCTAAGCCCTCCCCAAACCCTAAACCCTAAACCCTAAACCCTAAACCCTAAACCCTAAACCCTAAACCCTAAACCCTAAACCCTAAACCCTAAACCCTAAACCCTAGGGTTTAGAGCCAGACACCTGAACCGCAAAGGCTTGATCCATGACACCCAAAATCCCTAGAAAAGCACTTCCAGCTTTCTAGGGATCATCCCTACTGCCCCCCACCGCCAGGGTTTAGGGTTTAGGGTTGAGGGTTTCGGGTTACTTCCTCGACAGCTCCCCCCTTAGGCTGAGAACATCCCAAGAACCTGAGACAGCATGGTCTGCTCTAGTCCCCAAACCCTCCTCCCTACAATAAACCCTAAACCTAATCCCTAAACCCTACTCCTTACCTTAACCCTAAACCCTAAACCCTAAACCCTGAACCCTAAACCCTAAACCCTAAACCCTAAACCCTCGACCCTCGAAGCAAACTGCCTGGCTAAACATGCCATGCGCCTTCGCAGGTTCCAGTCAAAGTGCTGGTGAGGCGGGGGGATCGCAGCCGGAGGCGCATTGTCGTCTCGCGCAGCCTGCGGTGGTGATTTGGGGTTTAGGGTTTCGGGTTTAGGGTTTAGGGGGCGCAGGGCTTCTAGGTTTGAAGGTCGTGCTTTTTTTGTTTTTTATAACATATACATACCTGGGTCTCCAAAAGACCCTATTACTTTTGGTTGTTTGGAAAAAACCGGGTTTTTTAGGAAACGCCCGTAAAAAAAACAAACGCCCGTAATTCGGGAAACGCCCGTAATTCCGAGATCGGGGAGGATTAGGATTTTACGGGAAACGCCCGTAATTCCGAGATCGGGGAGGATTAGGATTTTACGGGAAACGCCCGTAATTCCGAGATCGGGGAGAATTAGGATTTTACCGGAAACGCCCGTACTTGCAAAATCGGGGAAATGAGAATTCGGCATAATAAAATGTACCAATACAACCCACCAAGCACCAAGCTTATAGTGAAGCCTGAACCCTGTCCCCTTCCAGCTCCTGCAAGGTTGAAGGGTTTAGGGGTTTAGAGAGGGAACACAGGAATGCTCCGGCGAACCCAACTGTAAAATCCGAGCCACAATCCTTCTCAAACCTTTCCCGAAGCCCTGTATAGACCAACGATATATGGACCTGCCCAAGCGACACTTATCAGGAGACTTGATAACCCCGGACCCCAGAGACCCTAAGCCTCAGCCAACCTTTCTCGAAGCCCTGTATAGCACAACAATATAGGTTATTCTGAGTCTTTAACACCAACCCTGCCGACCCCCAAGCACAAGCGACACTTATTATGAGAAGACGAAACAAACCCCAGACCCTAAGCCTCAGGACTTGCAGGGTTTATAGGTTGGGGTGGGGTTGGGGTATAACGGTTCTGCCACACGACCGTATATGAGGAGACCCTGTAGACAAACCCATATAAGCCCTATTCACCATGTAAGCTCCAGCCAGGACTTCCGAGGGGTTTAGGGTATAGGTGTGGGTTGAATTGGACCGGATTTGTTAACCTCATTTTTCGTTCCCTTGCCACGACAGTTGCGAAGTTGGACTGTTTTTTCCAGCTGCTAGGATCGCTAGGATCGGCAATAGCAGCCCAGACGCCCGTAATCTTTATTAAACGCCCGTAAAAACCCGTAATTCGCCCGTAAACTTGTTGATTTAGGCTTTCCGTGGGGTTTCCGTGGGCCCTTACGGAAAGAATCCACGCAAAAACGCCCATAAAAAACCGTAAAAAAGCCGTAAAAAACCGTAAAAAACCGTAAAAAACCGTAAAAAACCGTAAAAATCCATAATTGGGACTGGCGCGGAAAGATCACGGAAAGGCCTTAGGCTCTGTGATGCCTTGAAAAACTCTCAGATCCAACAGCTCAGCCCACCCTTCGAAACATAGAACCCATAATTCCACAAAAAGCTGTGAACTCCCTACGGTAAACACGAAATCTACGGAAAACCCCCTGAAGTCTACGGAAAGCCCCTGTTTCCGTGGGCCCCTGGGTTTGAGGGCTTTAGAGTTTAGGGGTCCTCTGGATTGTAGGTCAAGCTTCAGTTTCAGGGGTTTGGGGATTTCAGGCGGCTTTCCGTAGATTTCAGGGGTTTGCCGTAGATTTCGGGTTTTTCGTAGGGAGTTCACAGCTTTCCGTGCGGAATTATGGGTTCTATGTTTCGAGGGGTGGGCTGCATGAGTTGTTGGATCTGAAGGTTTTTTCAAGGCATCACAGAGCCTAAAGCCTTTCCGTGACCTTTCCGCGCCAGTCCCACTTATGGATTGTTACCGTTTTTTAGCGGTTTTTTATAGGCGTTTTTATGCGTGGATTCTTTCCGTTAAGCCCATCAAGCCCTAAACCCAAAAAGGCCTTAAAACCCTAGAAGCCTAAAACCCTTGCAAGAACCCTAACACCCTATAAAACCCTACAAAACCTGCAGGCTTTATGGCCAGGCCGGCCCAGGAAATTCCAAAAAACCCTTTCAAAGCAAATCCCCAAAAAACCTCAATGGCCAAAATGGGGTCCCAAAATGCTTGAGGTTTTGAGCAGGGTGGGGTCCCAGGGGTCTTTTAGGAGGAAGCTTGGGTTAGCAAAATCCCTGCAGGCTTCGGGTGAAGGGCTTTGGGATGATAAGGTTTTGAGGGGCTCAGGGCTTGTTGTTTTTGGCATATTCAGCCCTGTTTGTTTGGATGAACCCGGAAACCCCTAAACGCCCATAAAACCCCTGAACGCCCATAATTCTGCACCAATCCTCACAAACCACTAAACGCCCATAATTATCCGTAATTTCAAGAGCCAAAAGCAGAACGCCCATAAATTTCCTAAACGCCCGTAATTCCCCCTAAACGCCCGTAAAAACCCGTAAAAAACCCAACGACCAAAAATAATTGGGTTGTCGGGGTTCCAGGTATTTATGTATACATATTCTTTTATGTCATTCTTTTTTGATTTTATTATTATACTATTATTATGTTTTTTTTTTTTTGGAGGGGGGTTGGGCCTTGTCCAGGGTTTAGGGTCACCCAGAGCACTGAAGCCCCAACAAATGCACCCTCATAGGGTTAAGGGTTTAGGGTTTAGGGTTTAGGGTTTGGGGTTTAGGGTTTGGGGTTTGGGGTTTAGGGTTTAGGGTTTAGGATAACTCAAAACCTTAAACATCCTAAACCACAAAGCACCAAAAGGTGTTTCTTAACTTTATAACCTCAAAAACAAAAAAAAACAACAAGCCTCCTAAACCCTAAACCCTAAACCCTAAACCCTAAATCCTAAACCCTAAACCCTAAACCCTAAACCAAAAAAGGGGAAAAGGGTACTCACTGGGCTGCCAAGGACATTTGGGTGGGCTGAGTGAAGCTTCAGGATCATCAAGCGACGATCCTCAACCCGAAGCCCTAAGCCCTAAGCCCCGAGCCCTAAACCCTAAACCCTAAACCCTTAACCCTAAACCCTGAACCCTAACCCCCCCCCACCCCCACCCCCCACGTTTTGACGAGGATCGCAACCTGCCGATATGAGAGAAGGGAGAATTAGGGCTAACAACCGTAAACCCTGCACCCTGGACCTTAAATCCTAATACCTAGACCCCGCCCGAACTCCCTGGCTTGCTCACACCTTCACAAGTTGGGTGTGATCCTGGGTTTAGGGTTTAGGGTTTAGGATTTAGGGTTTCGGGTGTAGGGTGCAGGGTTTAGGGAATCCTCCACACTACTTCGAGCGGTTAGACTTACTGTCATCAAGTCCCGAACCACGTCAGCCACTGGCCAAATGTCTTCCTATCTTCTACGAGCACTGGGCCAGTTCCCTTATAGATTCGGGTCATGATCGTACGGCCTTCTATTTCGGGTGTACCCCCCCCCCCCCCCCCCCCCCCCCCCCCCCCAAAAAAAAAAAAAAGAGCGACACCCACATGGATGTCTACCCTAAACCCTAAACCCTCAACCCTAAACATCACTAAGACCTAAAAGAAATCCTCCGGGTCTGGCAGAAGGAGCTCGAGACCCTCCGCCTTGACTAGGTGGTTGGCCCTGGAGACGCTCTGAATGGTAGGGGTTTAGGGTTTAGTAGGGTTTAGGGTTCAGGGTTTAGGGTTTGGGGTTTAGGGTATTCCCAAATACGACCCCCCCTTCAACCCAGCACCCCTAAAACCCTGAACCCCTATAACCCGCAAAACCCTTAACCCTCACCCCTAAGCCCTGAACCCTAAACCCTAAACCCTAAGCCATTGGGACTTTAGGATGACCCCCACATGACCCCGCCATCAGCAGCTGATGCTGAAGCCGCGCAAAGTGCAAGCGAAGAGGCCGCGGGCCCTGGAGTGACAGGAGGGTTGAGTGGGGTTTAGGGTTTAGGGCTTAGGATTTAGGGTTTAGGTTTTAGGGCTTAGGGCTTAGGGTTTAGGGATTTTTGAATTTGACGGAGAAACCCTCAGCCCTAAACCCTCAATCTTTGCTGTGTAAGGGCGTGGCAAAGAGTTCATTGACAGGGTTTAGGGTTAAAGCCCCCAAACCCTAAACCCTTATAGGGCTTAGGGTTTTGGGTTCAACCTCCACACCCCCGGACCCTCAACGAATGGAGCCCAGTGCAAAGCACGCCGGCGCGCGCGAGCTTCCTTTCTTCCGCGGTCGCCCCCCGGGCGAGTCTAAGCTTACTATTTGCTTGTAGAACCTCCCCAAAAATGAAGAGTAGTAATCCCTATAATGCCCCTGAACCCTAAACCCTAAACCCTAAACCCTAAACCCTAAACCCTAAACCCTAAACCCTTAACCCTCTTAAGCAAATAGTGGTGAGCAGGAGCCCTGGCAAGCTAACTACCCCCAGGCTGGTCGTGATCCCAAAAGCTCATTGAGAGATGCTAGGACGCACCTCAAGAAGGACCCTTCCTTTATGCTGCTTGGGGCTTAGGGGTTAGGGTTTAGGGCTTAGGGTTTAGCTACACCCGTAGAACCCGGAAAAAGCGCCCTCCATGTACCAAAGTAGCCCCCTCAAACTTTCCTCCCCCCTAGAGACCACAATTGAACAAAATACTTTCAACACTTTTTTGAGTTCTATGTGGGGTTTAGGGTTTAAAATTGATTTTCCCTCTTTCTCTACAATCCTTAATCATAGGGGCGGGAGGGGGCGGGGGGGGGCGGGGGGGCCGGGGTGGAAAAGGGGGAAGTGCGGGAGGGCGGGGAGGGGGGGGGGGGGGGGGGGGGGGGGGGGCGGAAGAGTATTCGGGGGGGGGAGTCGGGGGCGGGGGGGGGGGGGTGGGGGGACTCTTAGAATAGGGCTTAGGGTTTGGGGTTTAGAGTTTCGGCCAACGATTTGAGGGATTTAGGGATTTAGGGTTGAGGGTTTAGGGGTTTAGGGGTTTAGGGTTCTTTAGGGTTGAGGGTTTAGAAGGCTTAGAGGGCCATGCCCGCTTTAACCGCACTTTGAAGCCCCAGAATCCCGCAAGCCTAAACCCATTACCCCCCCCAATACATATATATACATATATATATATATATATATACATACACGCACACACATATATGTATATATATATATGCATATAATAATCAGAAGAATAATGATAATAATAAATGAAAATACTAATGATAATAATAATAATAACCTTTAAGCCCCCAAAACTGGGGTAGGTTTGGTGGCCCTATACAAATTACATTTCTATGGCTTTATACGGATTACACAGAGAACTGAGGGTTGTGAAAGATTGGTACAGTTGTTCAAACCTACCCCTGCTATCCCTGGACCCCAAACCAACCCTAAACCCTAAACCGTACCCAAATAAAGTAAAGAAAAGCCTCGTGTTGGCTTTGGATCACGGCTTCCGGTCGGCTTCCGCTGCGCACTGAAGTAAGTCTTAGGGTATAGGGTTTAGGGTTTAGGGTTCAAGCTTGGGTGTCTGGTCCTGTTTGGGGATTTCGTGTTTCAGGTGGGTTTGAGTTTAGTATTTAGGGTTCCTTAGACTAACAGTCCTTAATAGGGATTCTAGTACGCCCGACTCAGGACTGTTAGGAAAAAGGGCGAAACATCCCAAGTTTAGGGTTATAGGGTTGAAGGGAAGCAGCCTTGCCGATTTGACAGTTGTCAGCGCGCTGCGGAGCACGAATGTAAACATGGCACGGTGGCACGGACACAACACACACCCGATCGACACGGTGGCCCTACACCCTAAACCCTAAACCCCACTCGTCGACATCACGCGGTGGTGTCCGTGATGCCCTGATGCGGGCTTCCCCCCACGTCTGCTACGCATCCCGCTCACTGCGCTTTCGTTTCGTACCCTTTGGTGCCGACTTTGGTCCTGCAAAACTAAACCCTAAACCCTAAAACCCAAAAACCCAAAAACCCAAAAACCCAAAAACCCAAAAACCCAAAAACCCAAAAACCCAAAAACCCAAAAACCCTAAAACACTAAACCCTAAACCATCTCAACCCTAAGATTTGGGGGTTTCCGGGCTTGCGGGTGGGGTTTGGGATTTGGGGGTGTATACCCAAAGGCTCCTATGTAGTACCTTTTTGGGGTAGTATACTAGAATCCCTATAACTAACCGTTGGCGCCTTTGGGTAGAGTTCCGGGGTTCAGGAGCAGATTCTGGGGGCCCCATCCCATCAGCAGCTCGTCCATGAAGGCCGCCTGTTGAAACCCCAAACCCTAAACCCTAAACCCTAAACCCTGAACCCTGAACCCTGAACACTAAGCACCCCGAAATAGAGGAAGACTAGCCATGTCGGGAATCCTTCTGGCTACCTTTTGAGGGCTCCAGGTACACCTAAGACGGAAGCTTCGATGAAAGCACGCTTGAAAGCGGAACCTGTTGCCGAGTCGAATGGGCCTTTGACGTGTAACAGGACTGAGATCTCACCCCGAAACCCTGGGTTTAGGAATTAGGGTGCAGGGTCTTGGGTTTAGGTGAACCCTGTATGAAGGTTTCGCCTGTCCGTTGAAGCTTATAGCTATTTCGTGTGGGTGGGGGGGAGTAGCCCAACCCCTAAACCCTATAAACCCTAGGTACCCTAAACCCCAAACCCTAGACCCGAAACCCTAAACACTAAACCCTAGACCCTCAACCCTAAACCCTAACACACGGGGCGCAGGGGGACGAAGGTCTTGCATGACTGTTCAGCTCAGTCTTGCATTACCTGGGACCCTCTTTCATACAGTTCTCCGGGTTATGCCTACTAATTAAGTGTAGTTCGTACTCAACTGTAAGTAAGTAGAGTCCCAGGTAGTACTTAGCAAACGAAATTCCGCTAAATTCTTATCACTGAGGATTAAAGTACGTGTAAGAACGCTGCAGCACGAAAGGGCTGAGGCTGTTAGGCTGCCTGGATGAACATCGGAGGGTCTTTTGCCGATTTCACAAAAAACGCCCGCTGTTTTGCAGGGGTAGTTGTTTTGGGGAGAAGAGATACATGCGAATAGTTGACGTTCGTGTGTCGTGAAAGTCAAGGAAAGCGAGAAAGTGCAACAGTTTGCCGTCTGGTTTCTTTCACGTTTCGATTTTCAAGTACCATGGCGAAACGAGGATTAGTGTATGAATAAACGACAAGAGAAATCATAGAACCACACTAAATGAGGCCTTCCGAAAATGGGGGTTCCTCTTGTATACTCCCAAACTACGAGAATCCCACGAAAGGAACCCCAGATAGGGTACCCCGAATTTCGGAAACCCACAGGTGTTACAACCAAAACAAAGTGGGGTCCCGAAACCCTAAACCCTAAACCCTAAACCCTAAACCCTAAACCCTAAACCCTAAACCCTAAAACCCTAAACCCTATAAACCCTCAACCCTCAACCCTAAACCCTTAGCTAAACAACCAAAAGAATGTGGGGTCCCGCGCCACCGGTCGCCTCGCTGGTCCGAAACACGGTGGGTTCAGGGGGGAATTATACCTAACGCCTCGGGTTTAGGGTTTAGGGTTTAGGGTTTAGGGTTTAGGGTTTAGGGTTTAGGGTTTAGGGTTTAGGGTTTAGGGTGGCCCAAGAGTAACCTAGGAATAACAAGGGTACCCGTTTTGGTTTAAAGGGGCTTGGGAGGAACCCCAAACCCTGAAACAAGGGAATAAGGGCCTCCTCTGGGTCCCGATAGCTCTAAACCCTAAACCCTAAACCCTAAACCCTAAACCCTAAACCCTAAACCCTAAACCCTAAACCCTAAACCCTAAACCCTAAACCCTAAACCCTAAACCCTAAACCCTGTGAATTAGGGTGTTGGAGTGTTACCGTTATAGTGTCTGCCGACAGACTCTGAAACGGGTCGCGAGTGTAGGTAGGGTTAGGAGTCGACAAGTGTCCGCCAAAGAACGCAAACACACTCGGTTTAGGGTTTAGGGTTTAGGGTTTAGGGTTTAGGGTTTAGGGTTTAGGGTTTAGGGTTTAGGGTTTAGGGTTTAGGGCTTGGGGTTTAGCCCTGAAAAGGGCCCAACTCCGATTTTAGCTGCGGCCGACGTGGATGACGCGTGAAGGGTACAGGGGTTGAGCAAAGTAAGTTTGAGGGTTTAGGCTTGCCGGGTGTAAGCTTTGGGTTGAGGGTTGAGGGTTGAGGTTTGAGGGTTGAGCGTTGAGGGTTGAATGTTGAGGGTTTAGGGTTTAGGGCAACTGGATGATGTTGCTCGGCCACCAAAGCCTCATGACAACAAGTTGCCCTGGTGGCTTTCACAGACGCACACACACACACACACACACTTGCACCACCCCCAAAACGCAAAGCTCCAACCGTCAACTTCATAGCTTAAAAGCCATTCTGCCCGTGAACCTTACCCGGCCCACCTCCGACACCGATTAAACTCTGAACCCTTAGGGTTTAGGGTTTAGGGTTTAGGGTTTAGGACTTCTTGCCAAGCCGTCACCAGCAGCTTGTACTGCTCATCTCTCCACTTCCGGGTCTGCTCCTTTGACAGTTTGCTTGGAAGCGCTTTAGGGTTTAGGGCGGATAAGTTGGAATATGGGGATTGCTAATTGAAGGGTTTCTAGGGGATACTAAGTAGACTTACTACGTCACAAGGGCTCCCAAGTAGGATTTAGGGTCGGTCTATAGGTCTAATAGGGTTTAAAGGCGGACACCATGCGGAAACTGGCGCAGCAGGAGTTGTAGCTGGCGCTGTCGAGTGTTTTAGGCACTGCTTTTCTAGGACTTTTGCCTAGAAACTTTGTAGCCCAGCAACCATATTGGAAGCTCCGGAAAGCAGCCAGTAGTCATATCAGCAAGCAAGACAAAACCTATAAACCCTAAACCTACAAGGAGGGGACCTTGTAGTTGTAAGTAGAGTTATAAGGACCCTAAATTGGGTTATAAGGATCCTAACTCAGGTTATAAGTCCCTTAACTAAAGTTAGTATAGTAATGGGGGCCCCTCCTTGTAGACCCAACCCCTTAACCCTAAACCCTACAATCGTACAAACCGGTCTTGGCAGCAACGACCAGCAACTGGAGAGCCAGTTTCGTAGGGAATGAGGGAATGAGGTACCCTTCTGGAATCCCCTATGAAGGGTCAATATAGGGGGATAGAAAAGGCACCGAATTCCCTGCTTCCCTACTAAGAATCAGTAGGTTTAGGGTTCCTCCTCTGGTTGCACGGCTAAGCCCAGACGCTTCCGATTCCTGTGCAATTGCCCTGCAAGCTTGGGAGGGGGTCTTTAAGGGAACACGTACGTGCTTAATGGGTCTAGGGTTTAGGGTTTAGGGGTTTAGGGGTTTAGGGGTTTAGGGTTTAGGGTTTAGGGTTTAGGGGTGCGAAGGGTTTGGAGTTGGGAGTTGATTCCTTCGGGGAGTCGACGGCTCAACAACACTACACACGCTCCCGCCTTGGATTTGCCGGTGTGAAGCATCTCCCAGCAAAGCCTGCCCCAGCGTCAGAAAAGCTCCAGAACTCCCTGGGATCCTCATTTACTTGCCTACAGTTTAGAAGGAACTACCCTTACTTAGTAGGTAGAACCCATAAAACTGTAGGTAAAGAGGGTCCCAGGTCTGTTCTAGAGACGCTCAGCACGTTATGAAACCCATGCTTTCAAGGACTTATCGCCCAAGCTGGGCCAGAGCACTGAAGCAGATGTGAAGAGGAAAGGATCCGAGAGGTCGTCGCTACTATGCTGTACTTAGAAAGCACCCCCCCAATAGAGAAAACGTATGAAACCAATAGAGAAAACGTATGCAACCTAAACCCTAATCCTAAACCCTAAACCCTAAACCTTAAACCTTAAACCCTAAACCCAAAACCCTAAACCCTTAGGACTCGGGGCAGGGGACCGAACATCCCACACCAACGTCGCGGGATGGGTGGGCGCCTCAAGAAAACGACCCTTGATGGAGTGACAGTCATGGGTTTAGGGTTTCGGGTTTGGGGATTAGGGTTTAGGGTGTAGGGTCTGCTAGACCCAAGAGAAACTTAGGAAAAAAAGGTGCCATCTTTGGTTTAAAGGGGCTTATAAGGGGTATGTAACCCTCCCGAAAGCGAATAAGGGCCTGCTCTGGGTCCAGGTCTAGGGTGTAGGGTGTAGGGTTTAGGGTTTAGGCTTTAGGGTTTAGGGTTAGCCCCAAACCCCAAACCCCAAATCCCAAACCCTAAACCCCAAACCCACCCTAAACCCCAAACCCTAAACCCTGAACCCTGAACACAGAGCCTGGCGATGCGCTCCGCTTGCAGGGCGCTTCCGGCAGCTGCGACGGTGGTCTGGAAAGGCAGGTTGCTCCCATCCTGCAGTGATTTTGGGCCTGGGTAGGGTTTAGGGTTTAGGGTTTAGGGTTTAGGGTTTAGGCGGTTTAGGGTTTAGGGTTTAGGGTCTGGGGCGGGGATGTGGGGTAGGGCTTGGGCTGAATAAGCCCTACAGCCTGACGGGCATTGGAGATTTTGGGGGTTAAAGGAGCTTGCGACACTTTGCCCTGTAGGCGCGAGAGGGAAGCACAGTACTCTGCGCCTTCTTCACCCTGTGTCTCGATGTCAGTGTTTTCTACATCAACATATACACACACACACACATATATATATATATATATTATACATATAGATACATTAGGTACCTATACTGTCAGTTCATTCACACCTGACATAGTACCTCTGTGCCTAAGTAGCCCAATATCTGTGGGGGTCCCTCCATTGCAGTCCCCTCACCTTGGCGTAGGTCTGGGGGCCCTGTAAAAAAAGGTACATATCTTGGGCTTTATAAGGCTTATATGGGTTTAGGGTTTAGGGTTTAGGGTTTATGGTTTAAGGTTTAGGGTTCAAACCTACCCCAATGACAGGAGTCTGGCGGGCTCCTGGCTTCATGCTTGTTCTTGGCTTTAGGGCTTCATTCAGGGTTTAGGGTTTAGGGTTTAGGGTTTAGGGTTTAGGGTTTAGGGTTTAGGGTTTAGGGTTTAGGGTTTAGGGTTTGGGGTTTGGGGTTTAGGGTTTTGGGGTTTAGGGTTTAGGGTTTAGGGTTCAGGGTTCAGGGTTTCGGGCTTTAGGGCTTTAGGGCTTTAGGGTACCGATCAGCATTAAAGGTTGAGGGTAGCACTGCCCCCTTCCAGTCTCTATATACCTATGCTGTAAGCTCCAAATAAGCCCGAATGCAAAAACACACAGCTTCACAAAAAGCCCCCCCCCCCCCCCCCACCCTCCCCCCCGAACCCCCCCCCCCGTCCCCGCCCCCCCGCCCCCCCCACCCCCCCGCCCCCCCCGCCGTGGGTAAACCTGCACAGCCACTTGTATATGTACGTGCGGATCGCTGAAGCAGCATGGCAAGCTACAGCTGCTCGGCAAGATGTTGTTGCACCGAAACAGGTCAAGAAAAGTAAAGACCTGTGCCACAAGAAAGTAGAAACCCCACCACACAACAAAAACAACAAGAAGAAACGGAGCAGGAACGTCAAACTGTCAAGCTTGGCTTTGAAGATCTGGCCGCCCCCCTCATACAGGCGTTTTGGACACTTGCCTAGACTATCACCGTACAGTCCCTGAATATTACATAACATACACATGTAGGATAGCCCCCATAAACGACAGTTCAAAAGACGTCTAGACGTCTATAAGGGTTATGGGTTTAGGGTTCATAGAATTTTTGAGGGCTTAGGGTTTCGGGTTTGGGGGTTGAGTGTACATGGAAAAAGTGCCTGAAGCTGTCCCGAGAACAAAAAGCCGAAAGCTTTTAAAGCCCAAGCCCCTACACTCCCCAATCGCGCTTAAGAATCCGCAGCCCTATGTGGGGGTTTACGATCATAAGGAACCCCTACTACAGACCCCCAAATAGTTTGTGGGATCCACTCAGAACAAGGACCCCAATAAGGTACGCCCAAATATCGTAAACCACCATGTCTGTGTAGGTCATCTCAGGGAGGTCTGTAGATAGATACACAGCCGTAGATTTTGGGGGAGGCTCTTCTGGGAAATAAAACACTGGAAGCGGCTGCCCTAAACCCTAAACCCTAAACCCTAAGCCCCAAACCCGAAAGCCTAAAGCCTAAAACCCTAAACCCTAAACCCTAAACCCTAAACCCTAAACCCTAAACCCTAAACACTAACCCCTACACATCATAAGCTCCTTCGTTTGGATCTGGTAGGACACCAGTGGCGAAGGGTGGGACAGCTGGACCTGCCCAGGGTGCGCCCAACCCTAAACCCTAAACCCTAAACCCTAAACCCTAAACCCTAAAACCCTGAAACCCTTTCCTCAGCAGCCAGAGGCTTAGGGTTTCGGACTTAAGGCTGGTCTCCTACAACTTGCAACTCCAAAACCCTCCGCCTTTGGGATGCTTAGGGTTTAGGGTTGTTAGGGTTTAGGGTTTAGGGTTTAGGGTTTAGGGTTTAGGGTTTAGGGTTTAGGGTTTAGGGTTTAGGGTTTAGGGTTTAGGGTTTAGGGTTTAGGGTTTAGGGTTTAGGGTTTAGGGTTTAGGGTCTGTAAAACCCCCTAGTATATTCCTTATTATGGACTGTTATCGTCGAAGGGTGGAACATCCCAACCTGCCCTATCCAGGGCTCCAGGGCTTAGGGATTCGGGTTTGGGGTTGCCCCTGCTTCTACATTGAAGGGGGGGGGGGGGGGCAAGCAAATGCGGTTTCATTTTGGAGGTGCTTGTTTTCTCTCTCTCAGGGTTCGTCTGAACAAAAAAAAACTCAAACCCTCAAGCCCCAAACCCTACCCCCCAAACCCTGAAACCCACAACCCTAAACCCCAAACCCTAAACCGCAGCCACCTCAAACCCCAAACCCTAATAAACCCGAAACCCTAAACCCCCCAACCCCCCCAAACCCTAAACCCCAAACCCCCCCAAACCCCAAACAAAACCTGCCGTCCCAAAACACAAGTGTCCTGCCTTGCAGTGCTTCCATGACTCACTTTTGTCATCCACATCCTCCAGATCTACATGGAGCTTGAGGGGTTTGGGGTTTAGGGTTTGGGTTTAGGGTTGAGGTCTTTGGGATTTCCCTACACCCTAAACCCTAAACCCTGGGGTTTCTGGGCTGCCCCTGTTCTCTTATGCTGTGGGTGTAAGTCAACATAAGCCCTATAAGCACAGAAAGCAAGAAGCCCTGCAAAGCCCTCTACATGGCAGCCCAGTAACCATATAATACATTAGAATAAGGGTTTAGGGTTTATTAGAATAACCCTAAACCCTAAACCCTAAACCGTTTTTGGGATTGGTTACTTCATGAGGGACCCTTGCAAAGGTTGCTGCTGCGCTACCAACATGAGCCCCTAAGAAGGCCAGAAGCCAGAACAAAATACACCTAAGCCGCACCCTAAACCCTAAACCCTAAACCCTAAACCCTAAACCCTAAACCCTAAACCCTAAAGTTCTCTTCTCTGGGCGAAAAAAAGGTCCCCTGAAGGGCTACCCTACACATGGGTTGGTCTTTAAGATGGGTTCCCTTTTGGGTCCTATATATAGTACGGACCCCCCACACACACGGGCGTCATACTACAACAAGGACTCAACCAATACATGCATGCAAGCACGTTGTGGTACGTACAGCTGGAGTGCAGTTGAGAACTGCCCCAATCATCGAGGTTCAGGGTTTCAGGGTTTGGGCTTTAAGCGCGTTATGTTTAAGGAACCTCGACCCCTTCTGTCGCCTCAAACCCCAATCCCGACGCCTTGCCATGCGTGTAGCCCATGAGCAGCTTGTCGCGAAAAGCCTCGGCCTCGGCCTGCAGTGGAAGGCTTTCGGAGGCTGAGGGTTTTGAACATCTTGAGGGTTTAGGGGATTCGTGTCCTGGGTTGTTGAGGCTATTGCGGCAACTTGAAGTTCTACAAGGGCTTTAGGCCTTCGGCGATGGATTGCGGCTACAAGCCTAAACCCTAAACCCTAAACCCTCAACCCTCAACCCTAAACCCTAAACCCTAAACCCCAAACCCTAAACCCTATACCCTAAACCCTAAACCCATGACCCCTCCGTCTAGGATCCTGGGCTGCGTAGCAGGATGCGGATGTCAGCGCTGGCACCTTTTTCAAGCACCCGAAGACCTCCACCCTAAACCCAAAACCCCTAAGCCCTAAACCCCTAAACTCAAACCCCTAACACCTAAACCCCTAACCCCTAAACCCCTAAACCCCTAAACCCCTAAACCCCTAAACCCCTAAACCCCTAAACCCCTAAACCCCTAAACCCCTAAACCCCTAAACACCTAAACCCCTAAACCCCTAAACCCCTAAACCCCTAAACCCCTAAACCCCTAAACCCCTAAACCCCTAAACCCCTAAACCCCCTAAACCCTAAACCCTAAAGTCTCACCTGCAGCAACCCAAAACAATTTCAAAGTCCAGAGCCGTCAGGCCCTCGAAGCCTCAAAGCTCTCCAAACCTTAGGCCACAACCCGTTTCATGCTCCCCAAACCGACTTCTTTAGGGTAGTGGGGTAGTGGGGTGGTGGGTGGGGTTTAGGGTTTAGGGTTTAGGGTTTAGGGTTTAGGGTTTAGGGTTTAGGGTTTAGGGTTTAGGGTTTAGGGTTTAGGGTTTAGGGTTTAGGGTTTAGGGTTTAGGGTTTAGGGTTTGCTGTGATAGGGCCTAGATGCTGTGAAGGTTAGGATGCAGCAGCGGCTCGAATGCCTCGGCAAATGCGCAGAGCAGCTCCTGGCCCGATATTGGAGGGCCATCAAAAACTTTTCTCCCACCCCACGCCGTCCGAGGCGGCAAAACCACCCAAACCTATTCCTTTTAGGGTTTAGGCCTAAACTCATGACAATCGCTTACTTTCAAAAAAAACATTCCACAAGAATAAGGTTTGTAGCCAGGTCGACCTGACAGGGTTAGCGGGGGCCACAAGAGGTGGGCAGAAGGGCCAACGAGAGCCGGGGGCAGACAGGGGGGCAGACGGGGGCCAGCGCGAAGCGCCGAAAGGGCCAAGGGTCAAGGGGGCCAAGAAAGGTCAGACGGGGGGCCCAAGGGGGGGGCCAGGGGGCAGCGCCCCCCCAGGGGGGGCGAGGGGGGAGGGGGGGGGGTCAGGGGGGCCAGGGGGGGCCAGGTGGGCCAGGAGGGGGGGCCAGGAAGGCCAGGGGGGCCAGGCAGGCCCAGGGGGGGCCAGGGGCGGCCAGAGGGGGCCGGGGGCGGCCAAGGCCAGGGGGGGTCAGGGGGGCCCAGGGGGGGGCCAGGGGGGGCCAGGGGGGGTCAGGGGGCGGCAGGGGGGGTCAGGGCCGGTTAGGGAAACCAAAATCAGCTTTTTGAGCACCCGCTCTGCCTGGCCTGGCCTGAGGCCCCCTGGTCCCTGGACACGCTGCGGTGGGGGCTCCGGGTCCTCCTGGCCTGGGGGCCTTGGGGTACCCCCCCCCGAAATGCCAGCGCCATCCAGGGTCAAGACCTTGGGGTTTAGGGTATTTACTTTATTAAGGGACCTGGGTCGACTTTCGCCATAGAGGTCGAAGGGCTTAAGCGCCGCCCCCCCTCTGTAGGGGGGCGGCCTAGGCCCTGAGTTTAGGGTTTAGGGTTTAGGGTTTAGGGTTTAGGGTGTAGGGTTCTGACTATCAAACCCCGTGCGCGCACACACGCAAGTTGCCAGCAAGAGACCACAGATTCCCCGGCCATCACTTTCCTCGGCCAGGGTTTTGGAGTTTTAGGGTTTAGGGTTTAGGGTTTCGGGCTTAGGGTTTCCCAGCAGATCTAAAAAAATCGACCCCTTCTGGACTACAAAAGAAAAGGATCCAGGGTCCCAGGTTACCAGCCCTAAAATCTTAAAGAGTCCTACATCTTGGTTTTTGGGGCCAAGTATATACTAGAGCCAAGAGTAGCCCAGGAATGAAAAGGTGCTCTTTTTTGCTTTAGAAAAAGGGAATAGGGGCTTACTCTGGGTCCCAGTACACCAGACGGACACATGGACCAGCATAGGGAGCTCTACCCACCAAAAAGATGACCAGCAACTATGAAGGTTAGCAATTGGCGCGTTAGGGTTTAGGGTTTAGGGTTTAGGGTTTAGGGTTTAGGGTTTAGGGTTTAGGGTTTAGGGTTTAGGGTTTAGGGTTTAGGGTTTAGGGTTTAGGGTTTAGGGTTTAGGGTTTAGGGTTTCGATCCCAGCTGAGAGATTGGTTCATCTTGGCAGATAGTGAGGATCAACATCTTGAAAACCACCTTTCTCTGCTGTCTGTTTTCGCATGGAACTCACGGCCGCTGCGCAGCGAGATGCCCCAAAACCCTAAAGCCCTAAAGTCCTAAAACCCGAAACCCTAAACCCTATCAAACCTATAAACCTATAAACCTATAAACCTATAAAACCCTAAAACCCTAAAACCCTACAACCCTACAACCCTAAAACCCTAAAACCCTAAAACCCTAAAACCCTAAAACCCTAAAACCCTGAAACCCTAAAACCCTAAAAGGCCCTCTGACTCAAACCCTAAGCCCTGGACCGCTTCTTTAGGAGATAGGGTTAGGGGGACCCTTGGGGCTATAGACCCTCTCAATCAGGTCCCTTTTTTAAGAGAGCCAGAAGAGGGTTCAGAAGGGTGCCCTTTTAAGGGTCCCCCTTATCCTACCTAGGATTCTTCAAGCCCGGGTGGCTGGTACATGATCGCAGCAACGCGCTCCGCGACCTGTGCGCCAGACGACCGGCGATGCAGGGCGGTTGGGGCTCGTAGGGCATCCGAAGTATGGGCCCTTCATTTAGGGTTTAGGGTTTAGGGTTTAGGGTTTAGGGTATATATAAGGGCCCATACGTCAAATCCCTTTAAAGCCCTTTAAGCAAGGGTAAGGGACCATACCAGGGGCCCATGGTTCCAAACCTTAGTCTTAGGGCTTATGGGGTTTCTCATTGGGGGGGTTAGGGTTTAGGGTTTAGGGCTCCTAGGGCTCGTAGCGCTTTTAAGGTTTTGGGCTGTTAAGTCTTGCGGCGTTTTGGGTTCTTAGGCCTTAGAGGGTTTGGGGCTCCCAGGGGGTGGCTTGGGGGGTCTTCTAGTGCTTGGAGCTCTTCGAAGCTTGCAAGGTTTAGGGCTTAGGGCTCAAAGACTCTGGGGCCCTTAGGGATGACGCTGTTCAGGGTTTGAGGCTTGTGGGGTATAGGGTTTAGGGTATGGGGCCTACAAAGCTTGAGGGATTAGGGATACAGTTCAAAGCCTAGCAGCTCTGATGCGTTGTGCCTTGGGGGGGGGGGGGGGGGGGGGTATTGGTGATCAGGCGATCAGGGAACCCGGGCTTCTAGGCTCTTGCGGTTCACAGGGCTTTCAGTTTATAGAGTGAAAGGTTATAGAGGTCTTCAGCTCATAAAAAGGGTTCAGGGCTTCTAGAGATGATAGGGCATTTTGGGATTGCTGAAGCGCCCAACCAACTCTGGTCCCAACTCCGAAAATACCTAGCGGTGAGCCCCAACACCCTGGAATGGAACCCACCACGAATCTTGACCGAACAACAGCAAAAAAACCCCAAAGAGCCCTGAAGCTGCCCTGAACCCCAAGTCCTACAGCTCTTTAGAACCCCTGAGCATTTGGAAAAAACCTCCCTACAAAGACAAAACTTTTACCCTAAACCGCAAACATCTCTGAAGGCCACCCTAAGCCCAAAACACTCGAGTGCACCTTCGTCGACTTGGCAGGCTTGAGCGGGACTTCCACCGTCACCACCTTCTCGCCGCAAGGAAACACACCTGGGCGGGTCTAGCAGTCAAAGGTCGAAATCGGTTTAGGGTTTAGGGTTTCGGGTTTAGGGTTTAGGGCAACGCGCACACCAGACTCAAACACCACACACGTTCAAGGGTAAGTGTATGGTTTTTAAGATGTAGGTTTGCAGAAAGCTCGAGGGCCTTAGGCTCGTCCCAAAAAAACAACTCACCCCGACCCCTACTACATTTTCGGTCGTAAAGCACGCCAGCAGAAGGGTCATCCCCGGCCATGGAAAGCAAAAGTGACGCACCTTGCAGGAAAAAACGCGCGTGCTGTCTTTTGAGACTACTACCAGAAAAAACACTGCATTTCGGGTCTGGCGTCTGGAGGTGGATCATGTGGCCCTCGGTCTCACAACCGGGCGGGGCGGGGGGGGCTCGAGTCTGTTCCTGTCACGGCGGAGAAGGCAATACTTGACTGGACAGGCTGCAAGCACACACAACGGCAAAGGGCAAACGGCTGCTACTTAAACTTAAGACATATAACGGACGCACATCGTCCTCCGCAGTGGCGCATGCTTTGCTTTCAGCCTGACAAGAACTGCATAGAGAATCTCAACACATACATTCGAGCGAGCCATCCTTTGCCTTTCTTTGTTTCTGCTTCTGCTCCTGCCACGTTGTCTGGATTGACACGCTGCTTTTGGGTTACTTGTTCTCATGCTGCAGACAAAGGTACCTCTCGAGAAGCTCCTCTTTGTCTTTGTCTTTGAACCAGCATCCCAAGAGTTTCTGTGGTCAGGTTGTTTTTTTGGATGGCATTGCAGCAGTGTCATTACTCCATTGAAGGCACTTCAGAAACCAAGCCTTGCGCTCTGCCGTCGTGAGGCCATCCAGCGAGACTTGGTTCAGTGTTGCTTACTTTCTTTTTTCTTCTGCCTGCTTTTTTGCGTTTGTCTGAGCGACCGGCCGTCGAAGACTTGTCCGTCGAGGGCTTTGCTAGCCTAGCGAGACATGGTTCAGTGATGCTTTCATTTTCTATGGACGTGTGTTGTGTGTGTGTGTGTGTTTTTTCTGAGCGACTGACTCTCCGTTGCCATGTCAAGCGGGGTGTCTCCTGGCAGTGTTTTGTCAAGTTGTTTCTACATTTGCGAAGGACGACTGTCCTTCCGTGGAGGTGGATACTGAGGTGGAGAGGGCAACCGTGCCGCAATGAGTTGTGGCGAGTTTTACGTAGCGCCAGAGTCAGGTACATCCATAAGGTTCCGGCGGGCTTCACGACCGGGCCAGCGGATGTCTTTCGCGCCTGGCCAGTGGACAAATGTCATGTGAGGAAGCGGGTAGGCAACCCACGAGCTTCCCCTCGTGTCTACCTATAGGCCGAGTAGATGCATACCTGTTTGTTTGTCCACAGACCGACTCACAGGCGTACCAGCTGGCTATTCGCGGCATATACTTGCATAGATGTCATTGCGAGTCAGCGTGCGGAGGATCTTCTTGATTTGGCGCAAGCCGATTGAGCTTGAACAATTACGAACAAGTCATGGCGATTCTTACTGTGCAATACACTTGCAGTCACAGTCATCTCATGGCAGCGTGAAAACTTTCATATGAGCGAGAAAACAAAGAAAACAGCAAGACAGTCGTAATTCGTGTAAAGTACTACAAAAAACAACAGACATAGATTCTGAAACTATACGTTTGCAATAGTGGAATATACGGCGTCGCAGACCCTTCTTTTCTTCCAACGCAGAGACATGTCATCGTGGAAAACTAGCGGCGTGGACGTCGAGACATAACTGGCTTAACACGTTGACCCAGAAATGTACTCAGGTTCAAAACACGACAACGTGAGGGCCGGACACGGAAATTTACTCAGGTTCAAATAACGACAACATAAGTGCCGGACACGCAGAGCCCCAACACTTGAAGCTGCTGCAGTATTAGCACAGAAACCTTGTTGCAGTGATTCTGAGAGTTCCAAACCACAAAGGTAGTCAAAACATATGAGTGCAGCGCGAATCCTGCACGAACTTTGAGCGTCCTGGCGCACCCTGCAGATGCATGAGTTCTCAGGAAACTATATTGCAAGCAGTCATGGCCTCCATTGTACCGCAACTCCGAGAGTCTCGACGACCGCAGCGATCGCATTGAACACGCATGTCGTCATAGTTGATAGCCATCCTGAGGTAAGACGAACGTCAGCTTCTAACCAAACATAATTCCAAGCGAATCGCCACAGGTCTTGCTGACTTTCTTTCTGGCGCCGAATACGAGTGAATCATTGTAGCCTGGCAAGAAAAATGCATAACGCGCAACTGCTTAACTGTGAATACCCTGGCCTTCCTTTCGCCGAAGCTCACTTTGTCCTTCAGCACAGACTTGACCTTTAATCTAACTGCATTGCATTTGGATGAATAAACGCAGTTGCATGGGTGTAAAGGAAGAAGAAGCCGCCTTACAATCAATACAGTGTGATCGCATATGGCCTTCTTTGCTTCTTCTTCTTCTTCGTCCTCTTCTTCTTGTACCTGCTTCTGATCGCGACGCCTTTTCTGAAAGTCCTTAAATCTATGTTGTTTGCAGCTGTTAAGAAACACAAGAAACACTGAGAGCCGAGCAATGAGCAATGGCTCGCCTATTCTCGTCCACGTGGTATGTGGTGACGGCTTGTTTTTGCCCACGCCGCCTGGAATCACACAACATAAGAAATAATATTTAGCATTGGTGTTCAGTCAGAAGGTACGGGCCTGAGGCGTCAAAGAAGCAAGAACTGCTAGAGAGAGAGAGAGAGAGAGAGAGAGAGAGAGAGAGAGAGAGAGAGAGAGAGAGAGAGAGAGAGAGAGAGAGAGAGAGAGAGAGAAAAAAAAAACTTGAGCAAAAGCCACTACTCACACACGCATTCTCACATGACATTGCTTTCTAGTTTTACAATAGCTCGTTTCTTCATGTTGTCGAAAGAAAAACAACAAAATACGCAACCCTCGTGCATAGTCTCTGATCATTCAGTGAATGGCTTAGATGTGCCAAAAAACTTACAAAACTAAAGAAGACTGCAGCAAAACATAATTTCGAACATGTGGTTAGGTATACTGTTTCGGAGGAGAAAAAAGCATGACCGTAATCAACTCTAGTTTAGACCGAATTCTGACGGCTGAGGCTGAGGGCACGTTGAGCTTTATCACAAACCTTTTCCTATAAAAATCAGGGCAAACTAGGGCTTAACTTTTTCCAGGGTCCAGGGCTTTAGGCTTGCGAACACTGAATGCTTGCACTTTTCTGTGACAGTTGAAGTGTTGCCGGGAATATATCTCGTGTACATGTGTATATAAATACATATACACATGTTATATTCTAATATTTACACGAAACACTTTACCCTTCTACAAGAACAAATAGCGGATCATCCAGGGAACGCTGTGGGTCCAATCTCGACTTAACTCTACCTATTACCTTTAAATGATGCTTGATTATCCAGAACGCCCACCTGCAGCTCTTGCGACGGCGCCCCAGTCGAAGGCGTTTGCGTGCCGATAGCCCAACATTTTGACTTCGGCTGCAGGCATTGCCTTCTTGTCTGCCGCGATCCGGACCATGGGCCGCTGTGGAAGGGTCGCGTTCCATTCCAAACCGCTGTTGGCTTGCTTGGCACTACAGCACTGCATCCTCCAACCGACAACAGGCACGCGTGCTCAACCCACAAATCTTGCAAACACAAAGCAACTCCAAGATGCACACCGAAGCCACACATTCTAGCAGCCACACACACACAATCGCTGACAATCGTTTGGGGCAGATACTGTTTGGAGAAGGTTGCAGCTCGGCAGCCATCGTGGAAAGTTGGATCGGCAGCTGCTACTGGAAACCCAAGTGATTGATGTTTAAGCTTTTATGGACGAAGGGTCATCCTTAAAGCGTGCGATATAGCCTAAACTCCCACGCTCCTTCCGTACCCTATCCAGGTTCCCTTACGAACCCTCAACATTCCAGTTACGGTTTGAAGGTCTTAGAAATTGAGGTTGTGGACTTAAAAAGTTCTTGGCTAGTGTGCGCCTGCTCCAATGGAGCTCCAATACGCACATCGGGGCCGGCTCTATGGCTGGGAAACCTAAAACCTGGTTTCAGAGCCCTGTTAAAGCTCTTTGAACATCTACGGTACTTGATGCCCGTGACACGGGCATTTAAACAAGCTCCTGACATGAAGACGTCATGCTCTGTGACTGTGTTAGTGTTTGTGGCAAAAGGAGCACCAGGAAACATTTGCGACAGGATGCCAAAAGCAAGCTGACTTAAACAAAACATGATGTCGTACTGCTTGTCTTGCTGCTGCTGTTTCAGTCTGGCGACTGTGGAAAAACAGACGCGAGACATGGAGGACCGATACTAGCACCGCCGTGTCTAACACAAGAAGGGGGGAGACGGTGGAGCGATAACAGTACCACCGTGTTCAGGGACCGACGACAGCACCCTGCTTTCCCGATGGCCGATAACAGAGCACCGGGTTGAGATGACAATGGTTTCACTGTAAGCTCCGCGCGTGCGACGCTACAATGAAGTACAAGTCCATACCTGTGCGAAACAAAACGCAAGCATATGAGCGAGAGTACCTAACACGATGAATCAGACAAAGTATATCTTTTAAGAAAAGAGCTCAGAAGATGTATGGCTTCAAATGCGCTAATCGTTTAGGAGTGTTTTGAAAGATTTTAAGCACAAAAGTTTTCAAACTTTAAAAACAAGTGAGTTCCATTTAGTTTTCTTCCGGGCATCTGTAAATAAAGGAAACCATAGGAATGATAGAAATAATTCAAAAGTAAAAAATCTATAAACATTCGAAAATTATAGCAACAAATAGAGAAAACATGCATGCTTATGAATTTGTATTCCAAAAAAAGAAATAATAGGAATCATCTATTTATGTGTATTCTGGATCTTGAAAAACCAATAGAAAGAAGAGAAAGACTAGAACCGGTATCAGACAGCTCTGCAACCAGAGGCTCCAGTCCCCAATCTGCTGACCAGAGGCGCGGGCAGAGCGAGCCAGAAACAGATCAGACCTCGAATGGGGTAAGTTTTCGATTAACTACACCCCTTAGACCCCTCTAACTAGCCCCAAGAAAAATCAGAAAAAGGAGACAGAAGCCAAGAAGCTGGCTGTAGGCCCAGCGACCGTTGTCGCTGATGCAGCTCAGCATCTCCGTCGGCAGATTCTCCAGGGTTAAACTCTAGAGATTGAGGGTTTGGGGCTTCTTGAATTTTGAATTATATAGTATATTAGTTAGTTAGGGCCACTTACAGAGTCTTTAGGGTTGGTTTTGTTAAAGATGTGCCCCAGGTCCTCCTGCACCGCAGCATACAGAAGCTCGTTCTGGCATCCAATCAACCAAACCCTTCACCTTAAACCCTAAACCTAAACCCTAAACCCCATGCCAACCATGCTGCCCAGAGACACATATGCTCCCAGACGCGCAGAGTGCCTCCAGGGACACCGTGATTGAACCAATTACTTATTAAGCCTGACTAAACCCGAACACCGCCAGAGAGCAGAAATCGCTCCATCTTCCCACGAATGCGAGAGGACAGCACAGAACGCCGAGAGAAACCACCCTTGGCTGGAGCAGGCTTAGGGTCTAGGGTTTAGGCTTTCGGGTTGGGTTTAAGTAGGGTTTTAAAAAGGCAGTACATCCACTAGTAATGGTTTAGGGTCTGGGGTGTAGGGCTTGGGCTAGCATGAAGTTCCCGCTGTGGGCTCTGGCCCATGAGCACAAAGCCCCAACCCTAAACCACTGCAGAAAAGGAACAGGGCCAGAAGGCAGATAGTCCTCCAGACCACGAATGTTGGCGCCGAGATTCAAGCGCCCCAGCGCCAGATCCATTGCCACCAACATTGGCAGCCTTTGGGTGGGTAAATAAAACCCAGACTACGATCCCCACCCATGGAGCGGGGGCCTCAGACCCGACACGGGTCGAGTTGGTGGCTACATCCATCTCCTCAGACCCTTGTCCGGATTCACAGCCAGAACCACAAGAAATAACTAGAGCCAAGAGGCAGCAGAGGGGCGGTCCATTGCAACAGAGCAGAGCACAACAGACAGACAAAGTCGCGGTCGCAGAGTAAAAAGAGCTGCAGAGAGGAGGCTGAACCCTTGCAAACAAGCCAAAGCAAACCCTTCTTGACAGCTGACCCCCCCGCCCAAATTACTACCCTCTCTTTTTGCAACCCTCAAAACCCCAGAAACCAAAACAAAATCTGGGGGGGGGTTATAAATGCAACGTCAACAGTAAAGAAACTGAGAATGCGTCCGCAAAAAAGAGTCCAGGCAGGAGGAACCCACACCCTTATTAGCACTCAAGTCGAAACCATAAACCCTAAGCCTAAACCCCCGGCAGCATAATAGGTGGGCTCTTACGATAGTAGGGGTACCTTAATGTGGTCCTTTTAATGAGGGAATCCTACTCTTTGGGGATCTATATTGGGGGTCCCCTATTTTCGTAATCTCCCAGGTGAGTTTGGGGACTGTCTGCAAACTTGCTGCTCACCTATGAACCGCTCACAACGACTGGTACTTCTTAACCAATTATCGAGGACTGTGCTTATAACACTTATAAGCCCCTTAAGTGTCCTAATACAGTTCCATGTACAGTTATGTTAAATTCAAGGCTTATATTGAACAATCCCAACAAGCATGAGCATAAAAAAGTAGGACCCATACAGCCCTTGCCCACAGCCAAGCACCGTCCCCGCTCAGTATGGCAAGGAGCATTTCACGCAGGTCTTTTCCCGCACCATGTAGTCCTTGCACACATGTCTGGCTCTGTTCGGCTGTGCTCCTAAACCCCAAACCCCTGCTTGTATTCAGGGGTTCAAAGCGTAAGGTTTGTGTTCTGCGGCACCCTAAACCCTAAACCCTGAACCCTAAACCCTAAACCCTAAACCTTAAACCCTAAACCCTAAACCCTAAACCCTGACATGGTGCAGAGCTGTCCTCGGCGCTGGTTCGAGACGACTGGTCTTCTGTGCGCATGGACCTTTCGTTGACTGGCGGGCGAGTCAAAGCGACCCTAAACCCTAACCCTAAACCCTAAACCCTAAACCCTAAACCCTAAACCCTAAACCCTAAACCCTAAACCCTAAACCCTAAACCCTAAACCCTAAACCCTAACCCTGCAACCCTGTAACCCTATAAGCCCTAAACCCCCAGAAACAACTTCAGACCCTGAAGTAAGGGACCAGGGATGAGTGTAGCTTGGGATGCTCCCCCTTTTTTTAGGGTTTAGGGTTTAGGGTTTAGGGCTCTCGATAGGGATCATCATAGGGGATACTCTAATCATTCCCTACTAAGGACGATTAGTACAAGGAGGAGCATCCCAAAGTGCACCCTAAACCCTGACACTGTGGCAGAGCTTATACAGAGCTTGAATGAGAGCATGTTGCCAACTGAAGCCACGGAAACAAGGCTTAGGGTTTAGGGTTTAGGGTTTTGGGTTTAGGGTTTAGGGTAGAGGGTTGAGGATTTAGGGCAACCAAAGACGACACCGACAAGGGTGCAGAGTTGTGTTGAATAATGGCGCTTGGAAACGGAATACACGGCCCCAAAACAAAGAACACAAGGGCCCTACAGTGCATCCTCATTCCTCAACCCTATAGCACCGAAAGCCCCACAGCCCTATCACTAAAACGAGCGAGACGAGAAGCTTAAACCGGTAACCATAAACCCGAGACTGAGGGTTTAGGGTTATGGTTTTGGGGTTTAGGGTTTCTGGTTTAGGGTACTAAACTGGCAAGGCGCTGGTCATCTGCCAGGCCGTAGACGTTGCGCGCCAAGGTGTGTCGAAACTGGCGGTACTCGCACAGCTGCACCTCCGGCTGAAGGTTTTTACCCTAAAGTACCCTATAGTACCAGGGACCCCTAAACCCTAAACCCTAAACCCTAAACCCTAAACCCTAAACCCCTAGAACCCTGAAGGACAGCTCGGAGGCTTGAGAAAGCTGGAGGGCATCCCTGTTGAAAGGTCTCTGAAGAACAAACCCGAAGCCCCAGGATTTAGGGTTTAGGGTTTAGGGTTTAGGGTTTAGGGTTTAGGGTTTAGGGTTTAGGGTTTAGGGTTTAGGGTTTAGGGTTTAGGGTTTAGGGTTGGGGTTCAGGCTTTAGGGTCTAGGGTTAGACCATTCCTACCCTAACCCTCACAGCCTGAAGGCCTAAAGAAGCCCTGAGACCCTAACTAGACGACTTCAAAGGCTCAGAAGACTCCTACTTCAGAGCTGTCAAGGCCCAAGTTTAGGGGCTAGGGTTCAGGGTTTAGGGTTTAGGTTCGCCCCCCCCCCCCGTACCATCAACCTAGACTCTAAACACTGAACCCCTACACTACACCATGAGCCCCCAAAACTTGAAACCTAAATACCCAGAAACAAAGGCCCAAACCCTGAACCCCTGATAAACTGAACCTCCCATACAAAAAAACAACTAAACCCGGAACCCTAAACCCCAAACCCTAAACCCCAAACCCTAAACCCTAGACCCCAAACCCTAAACCATAAAACCCTAAACCTTACACCCCAAACCCCAAACCCCAAACCCCAAACCCTAAACCCCAAACCGAAACCCTAGACCCCAAACCCTAAACCATAAAACCCTAAACCTTACACCCTAAACCCCAAACCCTAAACCCCAAACCCCAAACCCCAAACCCTAAACCCCAGATGGCAACTCTCGCACCTGCAGAGCGCAGGCGGTCATGCCGTGCGGCTTGGTGGTGGCCTGCAAGCAGCCCCAAGGCTGGCTTAGGGTTTAGGGTTTAGGGTTTAGGGTTTAGGGTTTAGGGTTTAGGGTTTAGGGTTTAGGGTTTAGGGTTTAGGGTTTAGGGTTCAAGGGTTTAAGGGTTTAAGGGTTTAAGGGTTTAAGGGTTCAGGGTTTAAGGGTTTAAGGGTTTAGGGTTTAGGGTTTAGGGTTTAGGGGATAGGGCTTAAGGGTTTAAGGGTTTAAGGGTTTAAGGGTTTAAGGGTTTAAGGGTTTAAGGGTTTAAGGGTTTAAGGGTTTAAGGGTTTAAGGGTTTAGGGTTTAAGGGTTTAAGGGTTTAAGGGTTTAGGGTGTAGGGTTTATGGTTTAGGGTTAGGGGGTGATAGGACCCCAAAACCCTAAAACTTGAGGATCTCACGCCAAAAAAACACAGTGTCCGCCTGCTTCACAACCAGCGGAATGTGCCGGTACTTCTTGCACAAACCCTTCTCCACCTGAACCATGGTCCAGGGCTCAGGGTTTAGGGTTTAAGGGTTTAGGGTTTAAGGGTTTAGGGTTTAAGGGTTTAGGGTTTAGGGTTTAGGGCTCCGGGTTTAGGGTTTAAGGCTTAAAAGGGTTCAGGGCTCAGGGTTTAAGGCTTAAAAGGTTCAGGGCTTTGGGTGGTTTCCTTGTTTGACCCAGGGTTTAGGAGTTTAGGGTGTAAGGTTCAGAGCCTTGTCGGAGTTCCTAGTTTGACACGCGGGTTTTTGGGTTTAGGGTTTCGAGTTTATGGCTGCAGGGGCTTAGACGGGAACCCAAACCCTAAAACAAGGGGAATACGGACCTACCCTGGGTTCTTGAAAACCCTAGAATCGAAACCCTCAAAACCAGGCTTTAGGGCTTATAGCATGACCCGTAGCATAGGCTGAAATTCTTTAGACCTCCCTCAAACAACTGGGTCGTGGCCGTTGCCGGGGTCTTTGACTTGTTGGGCTCCGGGAACAAATGTGCGCACTTCATGAATTACAAAGTACACCATGAGAGCATTTCTTTTCTAGTAAGTGCTGACACAATTCATGCTGTGGCCTTGTGTTTGATGTCACTTGTGTTTGAGGCTTCGGGTTTTTTGGTGCGCCAAGCACGCTAAAGGCCAAGTCTTTGTTCAGCCGCCTTCTCCAAGGTCTTCCAAAAATGCTTCGCAGAGGCCTTGGCAGCATCGTGCAGCAAAAACATCTATACTACCCTGAGAACCTCAATTAACAAATAACATTTTTCTAATATCCTCTTGGGCCTTATATAAGCAAAACTTAAAAAAATCCCAAGGGGGATACAGACATCAGCTCACTCAAGGCGCCATGTTCTCTGCTTCTTTTGGGCTCTCGAACTTAACCTGAGGCCAAAGGGTCTCGATGTGTAATGCAGCTTCAATTGGCCTGCACCTGTCACTCCCAAACAAGGTGCTTGCCCTAAACCCTAAACCCTAAACCCTAAACCCTAAACCCTAAACCCTAAACCCTAAATCCTCAGCCCCAAAAAGTTCTTGTACCTTAAGAGCCTGCCTGCAGCTCCGATCCCCCAACCCTATCGCCGCACCACGGCACTCGAACCCTCAAACACCGTATTAACATGCCACGCGTTGAAACCAGAAGCCTTGTACTAGACTAGACACAGGAGCAACCTAGGAATAAAAAGGGTACCCTTATAAGGGAACCCTTACCCTAAACCAAGGAAATAAGGGCCTATATACTCCGGGTCCGAGTGTGCAACCCTAGCCCCAAAATCATACAAATCTCACTAAGCGACATGCGCCGGTTGTTGTTCAATGTACATGGGGAGGCGGGGTGGCCTGAGCCTATAGACCGGGTCTAGGGTTTAGATCCGTATCATTATATATACTATAGGACTTAGGGCCTTTAGGGTTTAAGGTTAGGGCCCTGAAAGGCCATAAACCCTAAGCCTTGTACCCTGAACCTGAAACCCTAAACCCTGGTCTTCTGCCCAAGACGCAGTCTTCGACTGGTTCACCTTCTTCAGCAGGCTCCGTAATGCGTGTCGTCGGTCGGGCGTTTTCCTGGGCTTACGATCCCCTGAACCCTATAAACCCCCTAAACCCAAAACCCGAAACCCAAAACCCAAAACCCTTAAGCCCAAACCGTGAAGGTGCTACATTCCACATTTGGGCCTCTTCTGGGCTATCCATACCTAATTAGGGACTGTCCTACATCAGGCCCCCTGCAAGGAGAATAAATTCCAGAGAGCTTCAGGGGTTTAGGGTTCAGGGCCCTGCTGTTTCGAACAGGCACCATTTTGTTTCGTTTAAAAGGGGTTATGAGGAACCTAAACCCCCAAAAAAGGGGAATAACGGCCTACTGTATGTCCGAGTAGCCCTAAACCCTATGCCCTACACCCTAAACCCTAGTAGCAGGGGAGCTGTTTGTTTAGGTCTGTCAATCACAATCCATGGGGAATCCGACCCCTGGAGATCATTGGCACCAGTACGGCCTGAACCCCAAAGCCCTGAAGGCCCCCCTCCAGAAGTATTTCTTAGGGTTTAGGGTTTTCACAAGGGTTTAGGGAACCCTTGACCCTTCGCCCTAAGCCCTAACACCTAACCATAAACTTCTTGCTCGTCGCCCCAGCGTCAAATCAAGCAGAACCTTCAAAGGCGGGGCAGCACCAATTCCAACCTCGCAGTCCTGAGATAGAAGTTTAAGAACTTTGTGGCCTTTCGGAGCTTTTCGGGTTTGGGTTTTGCGCTTGCAGACTTAGAAGCTCCAGGGAAGCCCTAAACCCTAGCCCTAAACCCTAAACCCTGAGCCGGTTGAGGCTTAAAGGTTTTTAAAGGCTTAGGGAGGAGATCTTTGGGCCTGCAAGTTTCACAGAGAGGTCAGGGGGCGGTCTTGGGGTTCAGGGGTTATAAGGATGTTGGGGCGACTCTAAAGTGACATATGTTCGGCCCTAAACCCTAAACCCTAAACCCTAAACCCCACCAAGCCCTAAACCCTAGCCCTAAACCCAAAACCCCAAACCCCAAGCCCTAAACCCTAAACCCTAAAAGCCCCGAACCAAGGACGGGCACCATCCACCCTCCACCCTCAACCTAACCCTAAACCCTAGACCCTAGACCCAAGACCCTAGACCCTGAACCCTAAACCCGCCCTAAGCCCTAACCCAACCCTGAGCCCTAAACCCTAAACCATCAGCTGGCCCTGAACACGAAGGGCCTAAAACAAGAAAAGATGTAGAATCTAGGGTTCAGCGGGTTTCAACAGGTTCGGGTTTAAAAGCCCGAAGCCCTAAGCCCTAAACCCTGAACCCTAAAGGGGTTCAGGGTTTTAGGGTTTCGGGTTAGGATGTTCCCCGTCCCCCTTATACTAACAGTCCTCAACAGGGATCAAATAGGAGGTACCAGAATCCCTATGAAGGACTGTTAGTACAAGGGAGAATGAGGGTTTAGGGTTCAGGGTTTAGAGTTTAGGGTTTAGGGAGTTTCAGGATTTTGTGGGTTCAGGGTTTGAGGGTAAAACATGTTGTCGCCAGGTGGCTGACTGCAGCAGCTGGAGTTGCGGATACCTTCGACTGAAGGCTTAGTAGGGTTTAGGGTTTAGGGTTTAGGGTTTAGGGTTTAGGGTTTAGGGTTTAGGGCTCAGGGCTTCGGGTAACACCACAACCCCGAAACCTAAGCCAACCACCACGAAGTCTGAGCATCCACGGCACGCAAAGTCGATGGGAACGGTGAGCATCTTTGCCCAGGTGTCCCCGCAACCTCTTCTTATAGGGTTCTGAAGGAAGGGTTTAGGGTTTAGGGTTTAGGGTTTAGGGTTTAGGGTTCAGGGTTTAGGGTTCAGGGTTCAGGGTTCAGGGTTCAGGGTTTAGGGTTTAGGGATTAGGGTTTAATTAGGGTTTAGGGTTATCCCTAGAGGAAGATAAAGGCCAGAGTCGGAGTATATTGAAGGGGAGCCTTTGGGGGTGCAACCTTACTTAGGGGTTCAAGTCTTCATCCCTTGAAACCCCCTAAACCCTAAACCCTAAACCCTAAACCCTAAACCCTAAACCCTAAACCCTCTTCCGCCCTGCCACGTCGACCCTATCTACGCCCCAAATCCTACAACTTTAGGGCTTAAGGTTAGAGGTAAGGCCGAAAAGCACCCTTTTTATACCTTACCTGAGAAAAGGCTGTTGAAGTTCAAAGCTTGTGAAAAAGTATGTTTGCAGTTGAGGTTTGTTAAGTTCAACCCAGCTATTTGTTGCCCTAAACCCTAAACCCTAAACCCCAAACCCTAAACCCTAAACCCTAAACCAGCGGCTCAGCTGAGCTTCCGGTCTTCGGCCACTGTCACCATACTTGGAGGTTCATGGTAATTATTAGGGTTTAGGGTTTAGGGTTTAGGGTTTAGGGTTTAGGGTTTAGGGTTTAGGGTTTAGGGTTTAGGGTTAGCAATGATAACTGTACTTAGAATTGTACTTATAACCGTGTTTGGGCACTTAAGCGGGTGAGAAGTACAGTCCAATCTGGTTTAATGAGTACCATGAACCTCCAAGTATGGTCACTTCTCTGAGATAGGGTCCCTTCTGATGGGGGGGGGGGGGGGGGGGGTTGCCCTTATAAGGCGGCTCCCTAATAGTCTATTCCCCAATAGGAAGTCCCTTATACTGGTATGCCCCCACAAGATGATCGTGCTGATGCTATAGGGTTTAGGGTTTAGGGTTTAGGGTTTAGGGTTTAGGGTTTAGGGTTTAGGGTTTAGGGAAACAACCGCTACCCCTATTTTTGGAAACCCTATGCAGACATTACCAAGGGAAAACGATGTGCAATCATGTAGAAGCTAGCCATACCAAGCCCAAAGACGGCACCAAGGTCGATAGCACGGGCCCCAATTCAAGGGCTGCCTTAAGGGGTGGCGGCTCGAGGACCGAGGACTCGACACCAAAAGCCTCAGGACCTTATGCCGTAAACAAAGCCGAAGATCAGGGGTTTAGGGTTTAGGGTTTAGGGTTTATGGTTTAGGACTTAGATGTCCGGAATCTCAAACCACTCGGACGCAGGATGCAAGCTTTAGTTCATCTGCAAGAAAGTGCGGCGAGCCTTCGGTGTTCTGTATCATCATGCTGATCTCGTGCAGCTTGACATACGGTGTCTTGCTCTTGTCCTGGTATCGGATGCAGCAAAAAAAGGCACGACAGGCCGATTGACAAAAGCCTTGTGCTTTTCCTTGCCCCTCCAAACTCCCTGTGAAGAGTCCCTAAACCCCTCTACGTCCCCCCCCGAGGCCCCACCCCAACCCTCCTGAAGCCTCACGGAAGCCTCCTAAACCTGAAACCCTAAACCCTAAACCCTAAAGAGCCCTACAAAGGCTCCAGACCGTCCTGAATGACGTTGAAGGCCTTGTCTGCCACTGGGAGCAGCCGCGAAGTCCTCGCGCTCTCCCTCTCTCGCAGACAGTGGGGTTTAGGGTTTAGGGTTTAGGGTTTAGGGTTTAGGGTTTAGGGTTTAGGGTTTAGGGTTTAGGGTTTAGGGTTTAGGGTTTAGGGTTTACATCAAGGGAGTGAGGGGTTTACTTCGGTGCTACAGGGTTTTAGGGGTTCAGGGATTAGGGCCGCCAGGCCTGGTCACGATGCTGCGCACCAGATTGGCGTCATTGTCTTTTAGCACCTCGAAGGTCGGGTTTAGGGTTTAGGGTTTAGGGTTTAGGGTTTAGGGTTTAGGGTTTAGGGTTTAGGGTTTAGGGTTAGGGTTTAGGTTTTAGGGTTTGGGGTTTAGGCTTTAGGCTTTAGGGTTAACGAGGGTCTGGGGTGAGCAAGGCCCTGCACAGCATGGCAGGTTCGAGGTTGGTCTTTGTGGCCTGCTTTTGGACGAATCTCTAAGGGTCCATGTACCTAAATATGGAATACTTGGCCCTTAAAGTACCTCCTATTTAGGGACTTTAGGGCCCAAGGGTACATGGACCCTGAGGGAATAGGGACCTCAGAGGGGCCTTAGGGGGCTATTCGGGGGTTCTTCAGGGGCTACTTAGGTATATAGGGACTTTATAAGAAGGTACAGTATATATATATATATATATGATAGAGGGGCTAAAGGGTCACCTGTCAAAATTCTGGTCCCTTTTGGGGTCCTTATCATAAGGTGGCCCCTCTTACTTGGGGCCACCCAAAAAAAAGGGACCAAATTTAGAGAACTGACCAAATCCCTTTCGTAAACGGCTGCCAGCGAAGGCCTACACCAAAATGTAACAAATAGCGTTCTTCCTTATAAGGGTAAAATAGGGATGTTCATCTTAGATTTTTTGGGGTCTTGAAGCAAATGGTAGTGAACACTCAACCCTAACCCTACCTTGCGGCAGCAGAGCATGCAAGTCGCAAATCTTCACCAAAGCCATCCACCGCTGAGTTTTCGTTCAGGAACATGGCTGATGTGTGGGAGACACTTCACCTTGTGGTAAGACTTCACGAACTCGCGCTCTCTGCTGAAAGGGTAGCCCAGCAGGCATGGATCCAAGACTGTGCGTTCCATCCAATACTTGTCACCCAAGAACCCCAACCCTAAAAAAAGGAAATAAGGGCCTACTCCGGGTCCTAGTATTGCATAAACCAAACGGAGAATCCTTACTACGGTAACTTCATCTGTAGCTCCTAGCCGAAACCCTCAAACCAAAATCTACCTACAACCGGACGCAATCCCTAAACAGTGAACCCTAAACCCTGAACCCTGAACCCTGAACCCGAAACCTAAACCGAAACCCTAAACCCTACTCAACGGGGCAGCCCTGAAAGTTGAAAAGCTTGTTCAACCCTTCCAAACTCCTTCAGTTGCCCATAGGGTTTAGGGTGTAGGGTTTAGGGTTTAGGGTTTACCCTAAATCCTAATGTCCCTTAGCCAAGCCTTGCCCGGCTGAAATCTGAACCCTAAACCCTAAACCCTGATCCTAAACCCTGAACCCTAAACCCTGATCCTAAACCCTAAACCCTACATTATAGACCCTAGACTATAAACCCTAAAACCTAAACCCTAAAGACCCTAGACCCGAAGCTCTAAACCCTAAGCCCAAAATCTTAAACCCTAAGCCCCCTAAACCCGAAACCCTAAACCCTAAGCCCTAAGCTCTAAACCCTAAACTCCGATGGCGCACCCTCTCTGGGATGATGCGGAAGCAGTTGGTCAGCAATGGCTTTCCCGTCTCCTTCCTGTACCTGAGCATGCCGGCTGCTGGTGGGTGTTAGGCTTTAGGGTTTAGGATTTAGGGTTTAGGGTTTGGGGTTTAGGGTTTAGGGACACAAAACTTCCAAAGTTAGTTAGCATACTTGCAGAAGATTACTTAATTAACTGTCTACCTTCACAAAAACCTAAAGCCTGAAGCCAGACCGATGTGCTCAAGGCCCCTGCTGCGAATGTTTATGTTACCAACCCAAACCCTCAACTGTAATCCTCAGTGAGCCCCCCCCCCCCCCCTCTCTCTTGAAGACCTTGGAACCCACTGTCAAAGTGTAAAGACTAAGCCCTAAAAGTCTACACCCGAAAGCGCCCCAAAACCTTAACATCGAAACCCCGAATTGGGGTTTAGGGTTGAGGGTGTAGGTTTTAGGGTTTAGGATTTAGGGTTTGGGGTTTAGGGCGCCAAGCCAAAACCCCTAAACCCGAAAGAAACCCTCCCCCCCCCCACCCCCCCAAAAAAAAAAAGAACGCGCGCGCGCGCGTGAAATCTGGGGCCCCCAGCTGAGCGATGGCCTTCTCCATGAGCCCGTTCGGCTCGAAGGCTTTCAGCGGGTTCTTCCTCGGGAAGCGCGGTTTAGGGTTTAGGGTTTAGGGTTTAGGGTTTAGGGTTTAGGGTTTAGGGTGTAGGGTGTAGGGTGTAGGGTGTATAGGGTGTAGGGGTTAGGCCCGTTTAGGGTTTAGGGTTTTAGGGTGGAGCTGGCTTTGGGGGTTTTGGGGCTCCTATTTTAGGGCTTAAGGGTGTTTTGCGTGCGTGGGGCTTAGGGCTTTGTGTTTTGGGGGGTTCTATGTAATTTAGCCTAAACCCTAAGCACAAAACCCTAAAATCCCGATAAACCCTATAAACCCTAAACCCTAAACCCGCCACCCCCTGCATCTTGAAGGCATTCAAAGTTCTCAAAAAGGAAACTCCTCGAAACTTTCCCCGACACACCCCGAAGCTTTCCTCGAAACTTCCCCGGACCCGAGCCCTGAATATCAAGGGAGTCACTCCCTGCGTATCTACCCATACACACTAAACTTATTATCTACGGGCCCAAAGCAGGTTTAGCGTCACTGCGCCGAAGAAGTTTGCAGACCATCTTTCTGCAGCTTAAAAAACGAATAAAAAACATCAAGCAGGTGAATCAGTACCATTTGGTATGTTCCCCCTTATAATTGGGCTATAAGTACCCTGAACCTCCAAGTAGGGGTCCAAGCTAGCTCCCTTCCCTCCCCCCTGCATTGTAGGAAATACTCATGCCGTCTCTGAGACCGACTGACTATAGGGATTCGGACTTGCCAAGTGTCCAGAAGTCATTCTTCATCAGTGGCACCTGCAAGCCATCATGAAGCCACGTCTTGACAAAGTGGCATCTATCCTCCTGTTTCCTAAGTTGAATAATCCCAAGCAACATGCCACATATATGCATACATGCATACACATACTCGCAAATGTATGGACACAGCAATATTGTACTTGTTATGTCGGTTTCACACGTACGCATTCGTGTGCGTATACACCTATTCGTATGTGTGTATATATATATGTATATACTATACACATGCACGTACACATAATATATACATAAACATATACAGATACATATACATACACATGTATACAAGCCGTATATGTAGAATTGCAGATGCTATACATGTGCATGTGTATATATATATATATATATATATATGTGTGTGTGTGCATATACATCTGCATATGGATGCTATATATATATACACACATGTATGCATGTGCGTATATGAAAACACATGTACGTGTGCGTAGTGTGAATATGTATATATATATTATGTGTGTATACCCGTGCGTATATATATATATATAAAGCATCTGCAAATATACGCACGAATATTGATAAATAACAGATAAAGAGTGTATATAGTATTTGTATGAAAAAGTATGTGAAAGTTCATAACTCAAACCATAGATCTTCGGCAGCTTGATCCACGTTGCCTCTTCAACATGAGAGCAATGCCCGTTGTTGAAAGTGCCCAAGGCCCTTTTGGGAATCTTTGGGTTTGGGGTTTCGGATAGTTTAGGGTTTGACATGTAGGGTTTTAGGATGCTGTAGGGGCTTCGGGTTGCTCTGTGCCCAGAACTTGAACCCTAAAACGTGACCAAGCAGAGGCACAAACCCAGCATCACAGAACAACATGGGGGTTCCGAAAATAGGGGGAACCCTTTCAGGAGATTCTATTCTATTCTAAACCCTATAAACCCTAAACCCCCTAAACCCTAAACCCCGAATCCCGATTTTGGGAAATGACCAGATCCGGGTTCGCACTTTCCGCGCCTGTACCTCCGTGAAGAGGTCACGCTTGCAGTGTGCACGGAAGATGAAGATCGCCAAGAACTTCCTGAGGGTTTAGGGTTTAGGGTTTAGGGTTTAGGGTTTAGGGTTTAGGGTTTTGGGGCTTCCAAGTTTTGGGGCTCTTTGGGGTTTGGGCTTTTTTCCGAAGAAACACAGCAAAGCCGAGAGCAGCTACCAAACCTACCTGCTCTTTGGGGTTTAGGGTTTGGGGTCTAGGGTTTAGGAAGTTTAGGGTGTAATGTTTGAGGGTTTACCCTAAGGGTCCATGTAACAGGGAATACTGGGGAGGTACTTCCCATATAGGGACTTTAGGTCCCAAGTACACAATAATGAGGTACATGGACCCTTAGGGTTAGAGTTTGGGGTTTAGACCACGGTGCGACAAAGATTGCTGGCCGTGGCAGACCCTGCCACTGCAAGCCTCTGCGTTACGCACCGGAAGTCTCTCTCTCCGAAACACTTCCACGAAAACCTAAAACCTAAAACCTAAACCCTAAACCCTCAACCCTCAACCCAAAACCCAAACCTTACACGGCAACCCTCAACCCTCAAGCTTACTTTGCTAAACCCCTGTACCCTTCACGCGTCATCCACTTCAGCCGCAGCTAAAATCGAAGTTGAGCCTTTCAGGGCTAGAATACGGTACTCTTGCATAGAAACAGGTTTAGGGTTTAGGGTTTGGGGTTTCGGGTCCGCTGACCCTGGCGGCGTGTTGGATGGGTTTGCGGAGGTGAAGCCTCCCTTTTTCCCTCCTTACACCCCAAGGGGGGCGCACCCCCAAACCCCCCCCCCCCCCCCCCCCAACCAACCACCCCCCCCAAAGCTTCGGGCGTTGACCCTGAACCGTAAACGTTCAGACCCTACACCCGTTCTCCCGCGGGTTGAGTCGGAGGCTCTTAAAAAAAAAGAGTACTGTGCTCTGCAAAGAAGCCCGCAATCGACTAAGACCGCGAGGCAAGCCGAACTCCCACCCCCAAGCACCGAAACTATTGGCCAAAGAGGCCCTTTCCAGCCTATGTACTTTAGGAACCCCAAGTCTACTTAACCCTAAACCCTAAACCCTAAACCCTAAACCCTAAACCCTAAACCCTAAACCCTAAACCCTAAACCCTTGAATTCGCCGGTAAAGCCTTCGGGTTCAGGGGTGACGGGCTCTGCCAAGAGGCTGCTTCTCGTTCCAGTCCTTCCTGCTATGGACTGCCTCGCAAAAAAAAAGGAACTCTTCAAAGCAAACCAGGTTAGGCTTTAGGGGTTTAGGGTTTTGGGGTTTAGGGTTTCGGCTTTCGGGTTTATGACGCACACATGACAACAGGGGTAAACCACAAAAGATCCCAATGTCCTGCCTTGAGCCCTCGTCAATTGGAAAACGCCCCCCTTCCCAGGCAGCCAATCGAGGCCCAGGAATATACAGGGTGGGGCCCCCTTACTATACTAACTGTAGTTAAGGGACTTATAACCTAACTTAGGGTCCTTATCACCCAATTTAGGGCCCTTATAACTCTACTTATAACTAGGGGGCCCCACCCTGTAGGGTTCTTAACGGACGGGGTTCTTAAGGGACGGGGATGCAACCCAAGGTTCCCTAACACTTCCCACTCCTCCCTAAGGCTCCCTAAGTTGTTTTAAGATTCCCTAGGTACCTGCCCCACATGAACCCCCTCCTAAGGCTGAGGGTGCCCAAACCCCTAATTTAGGGGCCTCAAGAATTAGCATAGAGTTTTTTTTTTTTTTGGGGGGGGGGTTCTTACAGCATTAGAAAGGGGGCCACAAGAAAATACCATTAGCAATCATCCTGAACCCCTCTACTACACCACAAACCTGACATTCAGCCATATTCCCTCAGGGTCCATGCACCCATATGGTATATATTTGGGCCCGAAGGCTGCTATGTAGGAATTCTTGTAAGGCCCAAGTATCTACGGTAAAGTGTGTAGGAACATGGGCCCTTCGGGATTGCGGCTTGCGGAAGCTTGGATCACCGATGCCTCCATGAGGAAGATCTCATGGACACCCAACACCTTGGTTTAGGGTTTCGGGTTTAGGGTTTAGGGTTTAGGGTTTAGGGTTTAGGGTTTGCTACCAAGACGCTGTGTGGTACGGAACCCATCGCTCAGTGTTCCTCGGCGATACTGAGGGAAGCTATAGTCCCTTCGTGGGGGGGAGGGGGGGGGAGCACAGCTTTATACTTCAGAGCCCTCTATTTACCGCTCTCCTTCCGAACCTCAAGAATGAATATGCTATAGATGCGCCCGATTTCATGCGAAAACAAACAAAGACGATTCCCCAACGGCTTTAAAACCGCAGACCCCAAACCCGAAAACCTAAACCATAAATCTTGAACCCTGAACCCCAAACCCCAAACCCTAAATCCTAAACCCTAAACCGCCTAAACCCGAAACCCTAAACCCTAAACCCTGATGAAACCGCAGCTTCCCCAAGTTCGGCTTCACGTGCTTGTCGACCTCTGGGAAGAGCGCGGCTGCTGCCTGGCTGACACCCTAGCTGTCTAGGGCTCAAAACCCTAAACCCTAAACCCTAAACCACCCTATGGTAGTGGGGTACCAGGTAGCCGGGGTCTTTAGGAGAGATTCAACGTGTATTAGGGGCTTACCGGACTTGGCGGGATTATAAGGTTTGAAGAGGGCGTATAGGGTTTAGGGCTTAGGTTTTGGGGATGTAGGATTTAGGAAGTGTAGGGTTTAGGGTTCACGGTTTAGGGTTTAGGGTTCAGGAATTAGGGCTTAGGGTTTAAGTTGGAAAACGTTTCGGGTGTGCCCTGAACCCACATTGAGGGCTTCGGAAGGATTTTGTAGGGCTATTAGGCTAGTTATTGCCGGCTGGGCTTACTGTTTAGGGGCAGAGGTTGGGGGTTCAGGACCTGGATGGTTTTGGGGCTGTGGGCTAAGGTTTAGGAATTGGGGGGTCCTGAAACCACCCTGACTCAGCTGAATGGGGGCCACCTTCTCAGTCATCGCAAGCTCCTCCCCCAGAAACTCACGACTCTCGATGGACAGCTGGCAGGACAGGAACTGGAAGAACTCCTTGACTGGTTTAGGGTTTAGGGTTTAGGGTTTAGGGTTGAGGGTTGAGGGTTGAGGGTTTAGGGTTTAGGGTTTAAGGTTTAGGGTTTAGGGTTCAACTTGGTAGCCGAGTAACCATGTGGTGGTTTCCGAAATTAGGGTACCTTATTGGGGTCCTTCTTACAAGGGAATTCTACTATTTGAGGGTCCCCTGTTTTCGTAAACCCCCGTATTTCAATAAGGGCACCCGTGTCTTTGGTTGCATGACAGAGGTTTAACCAAAAAAGAAAGTAAAGGGTACCACTGGGCTACCATGCTAAAGTTCAGGTGTTTGCGGGGTTCGTCTTGCGGGTCCAAGGGTTTAGGGCTTTGGCTTTGGCTTCAAAACAGTTTGTTCACACAATGTGCTCCCTAAAAAGTTGCTTCAACTGGGCCCTACACACAAAACTCTCATTTCCTTTGAAACGTGGCTTCGAACCACGCTAACGAAACCAAGAACGCCTACACACTCTACAAATGACGGTGCTAGTTGACAGGCACCCGGTTCGGGATTAATTACCATTTGCTGAAGAACCCAAAAACAAATTCGAAAGATCCTTCCTTATCAGGAGAGCATAGGGACTCGTCTCTTTAGTTTTTGGGCTTTCATCATGCCGAACCCCCGCACCAAAACCCAATACCAAGGCGCGTTGAGTGTGGCTGCTGGCAAGGGCACCCTAAGCAGGCTTGACGCGGGGGAGGGGAGCGGAGGGAGGGGGGTGGTTGTGATTACAGCCCGAAAACCCTAAAATCCCACATCCCCAACCCACTTTTCGGATGTGTTGGGGCTCGACACAGGGCCTCTTCATTGTCGTGTCGAATATAGGTTCTTTGAGGGCTTAAAGAGTCTCTGGGTTCAGGCAGTCTGAACCCCACATCCTAAATCTCGACTGTAAGTTGCCCTAACACCCACAAAGTTCAACAGTAGCACCCTCTGGCCCCGACGGCGGCTTCAAGTTCGGATTGTGGGTGAGAAGACGATTCCCTATTCTTGACTCAACATCCGAGCCTGTTTTTTCACTCCTTCATTCCTTCACTCCCTTTCTTGCCCCACTACCAATAGGACCTATAAGCCACATAGTCCATGCCTATGATCAAAAGTCTAAAACACCGAGCCCCAAGCGTAAAGTCCTCAGCCTCATACAAATGACAACACTAGAAACCTTCCGCCCCGCATCCGATGCACCCCTCAATCGCCCGATATCCTACCTAACCCCCAAAGCTTATCCTGCCCTCACGATAACTAAGCCAATCTTTCCCTCGACGAAGCCTAGCTAAACACCCTTGTCCCTAAGTCAAAATTTTATTGCCGCTGAAAAATTCGTCTCGCCCAGAAAATGTTTGAATGAATCGTGGGAGTCTAAGTAAGGCCCGACGGAACCTTTAAACCCTAGGTCCCATAGCCTACAAGTCCTAGTCAAAGTAAGCTCAAAACTCGACAACATTCCAAAAAATGCACCCGAACTAGTTCATCTTTTTGAACCGGAGCCAGAATGTGCTCCGATGAGCAGCAGCGGGCGATACCACGTGGCGTCAGTCCCGCGGACGAGCCCCAGGAGCCGGCCTGCTTGAGGGCGAGGGGTCATTGTGCGCGGCGTCGCCAACGCCTGGGGCAAGTGAACCTGTGAAACTGCGCGCCAGTGCCCGGCTAGCCAAAGAGCATTGCCCCAAACCCTAGCTTCTTCAGGGGCAAGGCCACTGCATCCTCACGGTTTTGACTCGGGGTTCAGGATGGCGTCCCTGGAGCGCCATCGATGGCGCCGCTGGAGCGCCCCTGGAGCCAAACCTCTGAGGAGCCCAGAAGGAGGCATCTCGAACAATAGAGGCCAAGAGACAACGCCATTGTATCAACCTACACACATCAATCTACACACACCTTGACCCGAGAAAAACGCATGCTTCTCATTCTCATATAAACGATGGTGGAGCAAGGCACAAACTTGAGACAAAGGTCAAGACACTCCCCCCCAAAGAATATCCCAAATGTATAAGACAACAAAACTCTGAGCCCGACCAAGGTCATAAACTGGGTCGGAAGTACCTTCGATGCAGAACCTTTGAAACAGGTTGCCTTGGTGGTCTAGCAACATCAAACTGGCAATGCCGTTAAACCCAGGCTCGCTCCGAATCTACCGTAGGGTGGATTCTTTAGTATGCGAAATGCCCGGCATCGTGCTGAAAAAAATGTCAGCCATGTCGTCTTGAATACACCTTATCATAAGGAACCAAGGGGTTCCTAGGAACCAAGGGGTTAGAAGGGAGGGGCGCTGTAAGGGCCCCATGTTCCCTTCGCAGGGCTTATCAAGGCTCATGTGGGATTGTGTGAGCTTATTTGGCGAATATGTGGCCCTTACACGGCCCTCCCCCACCTAAGTTTCTTATGACCTCAAACCGATGAGGTTGAGATGTGGGTCGTGTCAGGGCTGGGGGGCTCACTGAACGCAAAGCGCGCCGCCTCGACCTTAGAGGTCAAGAGGCACGCTGGAGAAGGGGCCCCGCGTCCAACATCAATTAGGAGCAATGCAAATTTGGGCTTTGGTGTTTCAGCGCTTGAGGATAGGTTTTAATTTAGATTAGTTTTTTCGGCTGAAGTTCAGTGTTTCAGTGTTTCAGCGTTTGGGAGTTACATTCGGGTTTGAAGGTTAGGGTTCCGCGGAAGCACGGTTAGGGTGTCGTTTAAGTAGCTCTCCTTTGGCTGCTTAAGGTTCGATTCAATTGGGGTTTTGGGTTTGGGGTTTTCATCTGGTCAGGACCCTGTGACTGTTTGGGGGTCCAAGGTGGGACCCGCCCCAAATGAAAGTCATTCCCGAAGTCCGGCATTCTTTCAGGATGTAGGGTTGGTTTTGAAACCAACTTAAACCGATGCACTGGCCTCTTGGCTTAAAGGCCGGGCCTCTGGATCTTAAAGGCAAGCCTTCTTTCCAAAACACCGACAACCCAAAATCCCAATCGACACGAAATCTAAATTCCCTTCTGAAAAAACTAACAAATTGTGTCAATCAATCCGGCAAAGGGGTGGTCCAGGAGCCAGCCCAACCTCCAACAATGAGCACTGTTTCGGGACCCGCTTTAATGTCATGGCCCCCCGGCCCTGGATTTCAATTTCCGATATAAGGCGTGGATCTTTTTAAAAAAGGCGAAACCAGCTTCGACTGCTCGAGGGGGACGAAACCAAGTGCGGCATTACATTGAACACTACCGAAACTAAGCCCTAAACATTAAACCCCCCAATCCTAAACAAAAAGCCTAATCCAACTAGCCCGTCTCACTGAACTTTAAACCCCCACAGCTTAGACCTGTCAACCCCTAAACCGGTCTTCCAAACTTAAAGCCTCAAGAACTTCAAAGCAAGTTGCCCTAAACCCTAAACCCTAAATCCTAAACCGACCCTAAACCCTAAACCCCAAACCCTTTGTGGGTCTCCGGCCCGGCCCTGGGAGCTTTTGGCCGCCCTCGGCCTGCTTTTGTTGAAGGGAAAGGTTTAGGGTTTAGGGTTTAGGGTTCAGGGTTCAGGGTTCAGGGTTTAGGGTTTTTGGGGGCTGCGCGGGGGGGGGGGGGGGGGCCTTCAACGGCTTTTCAAGGGCTTCAAAGGGCTTTAAGGTTTTGTTTTAGTGGTTAGGATTCAGAGTGTTCAGTGTTTGGGGCTTAAGCGTTGCATGGCTTAGAGTTTCGTAGAGTAGGATTTAGGGGTTTAGAGCTTTGGACTGTAGGGCTTCGGAAGTTATGCTAGGTTGGCCCCTAAAGCCCTCTGAAAAATATTCCTGAATATGATCCTCTCAAACCCAAATAAGGGAAAATATAAAATGTCCCAAGGGCCTACCTAGTACGGAGTTGAGAGATTTGAGATTATGGTTTTGGCAGGGCTACGGGTTTTCGCATCTAGGTTTTGCAGAATGGGAGTTTAGGATTGAACCCCTCCCCGCCCACAACTAACTTCAGGGTTTAGGGTTTAGGTTTAGGGGTTTGGGGTTTGGGGTTTAGGGTTTAGGGTTTAGGGTTTAGGGTTTAGGGTTTAGGGTTTAGGGTTTAGGGTTTAGGGTTTAGGGTTTAGGGTTTAGGGTCTAACTATCCTTGAAGTGCTGTGACGACAGCCACCAAAATGTTAAGCGCCCTTTCGGAATCGCCTGCGTCTGATAGACTCCTACAAGTCCCAGCACCACCCGATTTGCGGGGTAAGCCTAAGCCCTAATCCTGACACATTCTCGGCAGTCTTGTCTTAAAGTGTTTCTCGATAAGGGTCGCGGAATGCATATGAAAGCTAGGAAGTAGGGTTTATGGGTTTGGGGTTTAGGGTCTAGGGCTTCTTACCCTGTCTGGCGTAGTTGCCGTGAGTGAATCAAGCAACCCCGCTTTAAAGCCCTTGTTCATATCAGAAATTAAGCCCCGGGCAAACCCTCGCAAAACCCGCCGAGTTCTGAATTACACCCTGGCTAAAGCACGGCGAAACCCTAATGAAACCTTCAACCCTCAGAAACCTTAAAACAACAACCACTTTAAACCCTTTGACCTTATGTCAACCCAGCTCAACCCTGCACAAATCCTGGTGAACCCCAGGCCCTACACTCAACTATTCCACCGTCAACCCTAAACCCTAACCCTAAACTCTACTAACCCTAAACCCTAAACCCTAAACCCTAAACCCTTAACCCTAAACCCTCCCGTCCTCGCGGAATGGGCCCGGCATCTGAACTCGGTGGCAACAAGTCGAGGCGGCCTCCTTTGAGATCATACTTCAGGTCGGCCTGGAACCAGGCGTGAGTGCAGGGTTTAGGGTTTAGGGTTTAGGGTTTAGGGTTTAGGGTTTAGGGTTTAGGGTTTAGGGTTTAGGGTTTAGGGTTTAGGGTTTAGGGTTTAGGTTTAGGAAAGAGTAACCTAGGAGTAAAACGGCACCCGTTTTTTTATTGAAGGCGCTGATAAGGGAATCTAAACCCCGACGAACAGGGAATAAGGGGGTTTAGGGTCTAGGGTTTCTGGTTTTTAGGGAACCAGTAGGTCTAAGGCTGTTATATTTCAGGCTTAGGGCGTTAGGGAGCTGGGCTTGCCCCGCACCCTGACAAAAGAATGAATCCTAAACCCTAAACCCTAAACCCTAAACCCTAAACTCTAAACCCTAAGCCTTCTATTCTCTAAAGGCTTAGGGCATTAAGGGCTGTAGGGTTTGAATGCTTTAAGGCCTTAGGGCGTGAAGAGCTGTAGGGCCTTAAACCAAAAAGACACCTAAACCCTGAACCCTGAACCCTAAACCCTAAACCCTAAACCCTTGAGGGCTTAGGGTCAAGTTTCGGCAAACTCAGAGTTGGGCTTCGCGGTGTTGGGAGTTGGCTTCGGACGCTCAGGGTCTAGGTGTTGCGCTGAGCCCGCACGCTGCCCCGCGGGGTTGAGGGTTTAGGGTTTTAGGGTTTGGGGTTTTAGGGTTTGGGGTTTTAGGGTTTGGGGTTTTAGGGTTTGGGGCTTAGGCTTTTTAGGGCTCAGGGTTTAGGGTTTGGGGTTTATGGTGTAGGGTTTGGGGTTTGGGGTTTAGGGTTTGGAGCAGCCCCTCCCTTGAAATCAGTGCGAAGAGTCGACATCCTGCGCGCCGAAGCAGCCCTCACGCCCCGAAACCCTAAACCCTAAACCCTAAACCCTGAACCCTGAACCCTGAACCCTGAACCCTGAACCCTAAACCCTAAACCCTAAACCCTAAACCCGAGGCTATACTGGCCATCCGAAACTGGTGCAAGGCAAGCTGACACCTGCCGTGCTCAACAAGAGCTTCAGCTACATCTGGAGGGTTTCGGGTTTAGGGTTTAGGGTTTAGGGTGTAGGGTTCCTCAAGAGCCCCACAACTTCAGAACGTACCTTTTCGGTAGGCGATGACTCTAACACCCGAACCCCAAGCTCTCAACCCCTTACAGGATTGTCGGGCAATAAAGGTAGGGTTGGTTGTTCAAGGTATGCCCCAAGCCGCTCGAATGCATGAGGTTTAGGGCATGGCTTGGGGCTTGGAGGTTAGGGTTTAGGCTTGGAGTTTGAGGGTTTAAGGGGTCTATACGTTTAGGGTTTAGGGTTTAGGGTTTAGGGTTTAGGGTTTAGGGGTGTAGGGGCCCTGCACCTTGCGATACTTCACGCCGTCGATGTTCATGTTCAGGACATCCTCGATTGTCCTGGCAACTGAGGGTTTAGGGTTTAGGGTTTAGGGTTTAGGGTTTAGGGTTTAGGGTTGAGGGCTCAACCAAACACTCTGAAGCAATCCTAGAGAGCACCAGGAAGGGGAAATTGGATGTATCCCAAAGGCCTATGGGCCTGGGTCCCTTAAATTTTCTAAACCCAAAAACCTAAACCCAACACTTATGGGCTTTCCTGGACTGGACGAAGTATGGGTTCGACAGAAAAGAAGAGGTCACTCACGTCCTCCAGGCCCCTTTGTATAGCACGTCCCTCACCCCGTTTGAGATTACAGAGCTTAGGGGAATGGGCGTGCCCGGAGATCGGGATGATGTACGGCTGCCGGCAGTGGAGAGAATTTGGGATTTAGGGTTGGGTTGGGGGGGCTCAAAGCCCTAACCCTACACCCTAAACCCAAAACGCAAGGCTTGTGGCTTAGGGTTTATAGGGCTCCTAGGACCGGAGTTGCTAACCTGTCCCTCAGCTCAACGAAAACGGCATCAACACTTGCCTGCTAACACCTCATGCCAACGACCTAAACCCTAACCCCTCAACCCTGAACCCTAAACCCTAAACCCTCAACCCTGAACCCTAAGCCCTAAACCCTAAACTCTAAACCCTAAGCCCTAACCCTGAACCCTAAACCCTAAACCCTAAACCAACGCGCAAGGATTGTGAAAGGCCTTCCATGGCATGCCACTGCACGGTTCTCGAAGACCAGCTTGCCGTTCACGGCCTTGTGGACTGGGTTTAAGGATTAGGGTTTAGGGTTTAGGGTTTAAGGTTTAAGGTTTAGGATTTAGGGCTTAGGATGTAGGGATTAGGATTTGGGGATTTAGGGTTGGGTTCTTGTCATGGAGCTGATATCAACCAACAGAAGCATAGCAGGGCTACATGGTCAGTGTAGTAGTCGTCGTCGTCGTATCTTCATTATGGTAGTGTTCGTCCAGGCAAAGGGTCCAACCCGAAAGCCAAAAGTTGCATTGAAGTCTATAGGGTGCAAGCTTAGGGTTTAGGGTTTAGGGTTTAGGGTTTCGGGTTTCAGGTTTAGGGTTTAGGGCTTAGGGTTCCGGGTTTAGGGTTCCCTAAACCTAAACCCGGCCTTCTCGGTGGCGCGGAGGATGCTGCTTGGATTCATCTCCAGTGCCGCCTGCGCAAACAAGTCGGGCCGTGGGCTTCGGGGTTCCGAGGACGCCGAAGTCGGATCCTCTGCTCCGGGTTTAGGGGTTTAGGGGTTTAGGGGTTTAGGGGTTTAGGGGTTTAGGGGTTTAGGGGTTTAGGGGTTTAGGGGTTTAGGGGTTTAGGGGTTTGGGGGTTTAGGATTATATAAGGGGTTTAGGGGTTAGGGTTTGGGGCGTTCGAGTTCACTTCCGGGTTCCAAGGGCCTCGTACTTGTTTTTAGAGTAGGAGGTGATCTAAACCATCGTCTAGGAAGCTGCTAGGATCGCGAGCCCTAAGCTGAGGTGGCGTGTACATCCAGTCTAAAGCCCAAACCCCTAAACCCTAAACCCTAAGGCTTGTAAGAACCGAACTTCGCAAATGGCCCCGCCTTCTTCTTCCGCTGGCCCCTCAGGACCTTCATGGCCTGAAGCACAGGTTGTGGCTTGTAGAAATTCGGGCTGGGGTCTTCAGAAGGTTATACTCCCCTACTGCAACCCCTAAGCCATTACGCCCCACCCTAAACCCTAAACCCTAAACCCTCAACCCTCAACCCTAAACCCTAAACCCTAAAGCTCTGGAAACCCCAAAGACGCCTTAAATGAATCAAGCCGACTCGTTTAGTTGACCCAGGCCGAGGCGTCAACGACAGGTACGCAGGAAGCCCAATGTCGGAATCTATATATACATATACACAGGGGGTTTAGGGTTGAGGGTTTAGGGTTTAGGGTTTAGGGTTTAGGGTTTAGGGTTTAGGGTTTAGGGTTTAGGTATACATATGCACATACATACCTTCAAGTAAAAGCGGAATACAAGAATGAGGGTTTAGGGCTTAGAGCCTTTCGTGCTTTAGGATCCAAGGAATTTTGCGGTAACCCCTACGCCCAAGCAACTGCAAAAAGCAAAGCCCCAAAACCCTAAGCTCTTAACCCTAGACAGGATAGACCCTGCAATCCTGTGAGCCCGAAATCCTAAACCCCAAACCCTGAGAGCTTCACTCCGCGAATCCACAACTCCTCTTCGGCTCTCTTGGTCACTATAGTGGCATACCCTAAACCCTAAATCCTATAAATCCTATAAATCCTATAAACCCTATAAACCCTATCAACCCTATAAACTCTATACACCCTATAAACCCTATAAACCCTATCAACCCTGTAAACCCTATAAACCCTATAAGCCCTATAAACCCTGCAAACCCTGTAAGCCCCATAAACTCTATAAACCCTAAACCCTGAACCCTAAACCCTAAAACCTGAACCCTACACCCTGTCTGGGTCACACGAGACGGCCTGGAAGCCCATCTTCTTGGCGATGCGCGGAACTCCTCCTCTGCGGTCCTAGGCGAAGGGTTTAGGGTTTAGGTTAGGGTTTAGGGTTTAGGGTTTAGGGTTTAGGGTTTAGGGTTTAGGGTTTAGGGTTTAGGGTTTAGGGTTTAGGGTTTAGGGTTTAGGGTTTAGGGTTTAGGGTTTAGGGTTTAGGGTTTAGGGGTTTAGGGTTTAGGGTTTTAGGGTTTAGGGTTACAAGACCTCCCGAACCACTAAGTAGTAGGTCCCTACACCTCGCGAAGTTCACCGAGGGGCGGCTCACCCGGCAAACCCTAAACCCTAAACCCTAACCTCTAAACCCTAAACCTAACCCCTAACCCCTAACCCCTAAACCCTAAACCCTAAACCCTAAACCCTGAACCCTAAACCCTCGAAGATCCAGTAAGGCTCGGGTGCGCTTTTTGGGGGGGAGTCCTCAGGGAACCCCACAGCCGGAACCCTAAACCCTAAACCCTAAACTCTAAACCCTAAACCCTTGTAAACCTTAAACCCGAAACCCTAAACCCGAATTTTGGGGAAACATGGGCTTTTGGGTGGAGTTGCAGGCTTCAAGCGAACCAGAAATGGCCTCTCATGAATGGCGCCGAGCACCCTGAGCCCTAAACCCTGAAGCGTGCACCCTGAATCCTGAATTAAACCTTAAGCCCTAAATGCCTGGCTCAAGGCTTAGAGAACCCTAAACTAGGGTAGGTTTGGAGGCCGGATTTGGAGGTATTAAATATTAAACAATACTTTCGAATCAACCCCTGTAAATGCCTGAACCTGAAAGTGCATATGAGTAGGGCTCTGGCCTTTCTCGAGACTGCACTCTTTGCAGTCTTGCCAGTGCGCATTGCCAATGCCATTGCGCACAATGGACTGGTGATGGACAGGGTTCAGGGTTTAGAGCTGATTCATGTCACTCGGATGGCCTTGACACTGCGCTTCGCAGCATAACTCTACCGGGGACTCTTGTTGGTGATCGCGACCGCCGAGGCTTGATCCAGAAGGCCCAAACATGTACAGCTGGTGATGCGCCAGTGCTCAGGGTTTGGTGGGGAAGGCTCCCTGAAACCTTGAAAAGCAAATCATGAAACATGCATGAACAATGAAAACCAAAATATACAGAAATACGCTGGTATGCTATGTACAACAAACAGTATATATACATATATGTATCTATATATATATATACGTATATGTATGTATAGATGTATACATGTATACATGTATACATGTATATATGTATATATGTATATATGTATATATGTATATATGTATATATGTATATATGTGTATATGTATATGTGTATATGTATATGTATATATATATATATGTATATATGCATATATGCATATATGTATACATTGTAGGTATGCATGCGCACACATGCAGGCCTCCACCCGGAACCCTCAAGATTCTCTGGGACAGGGTGTAGGTGCAAAGAGCACTGAATGCGCAGCGAGGATAGGTTTAGGGTTTAGGGTCCAGGGTTTAAGGTTTAGGGTTCAGGGTTTAGGAGAGTAGCTTCATTCCTAGACCCATGAGAAACCTAGGAATGAAATAGGGCACCCTTTTTGGTTTAAAGGGGCGTACAAGGGAGCCTAAACCCTTAAAAAAAGTGGAATGACGCCTGCTCTGGGTCATGGATTCTTAGCAGGGTTTCACTCTGCCGTTTTGGTATCCCCTGTCGCCCTAAGCCCTCAGCCCTAAACCCAAACCCCAAACAGTCCCTAAACCCTACCCAACAATTCATGGCTCTTTTTTCCCGGAACCCTAAGACTACCTTTTGCTTCCCAGAAAACATATGTATCTATAAATAATGATATTAATAGTAGTTGTAATAATAAGAATCTCTGTGTTGCCCTTTTAAGGAAGATTTTTTTTTTTTTTTTTGGGGGGGGGGGGGGGGGGCGGGAGGTGCGCTCAAGCACTTGGTAGAAAAGACCCCCTTGTAGAGTTGAAGCTGCTGGCATGGCACCGGGAAGGAAAACCCCAAATCCGCGAACTGTGAGGCCCTTTCTACTACACTCAACCCTGCCGTCGTAGACCCTGAGCCCTAAACCCTAAACCCTAAACCCGAAACCCTAAACCCAACACCCTAAACCCTGAACCCTAAACCCTAAACCCTAAACCCTGCTCACTGAAACCCCAAAGCCTCAGCACTCACCTCAAGACCCTCTATCATGGGTTCCCCTACTTACCCCCTCTATACTACCCCCCCCCACTACGTTCCCCCCTTAAATAACCTTAATTAAGCTTAATTACCCCTAAGTAGCCTTAATTATGGGAGGGAACCTGGGGGGGGAGGGGAAACCCTAAACCTAAACCCTAAACCCAAAACCCTAAACCCTGAACGGGGTAGTATAGAGGGGGGTAGCAGGGGCACCCATGACCCTAAGCCATCGGTGGCTGGTTTAGGCCTGTGCGGGCCGAGAGCCTAAGACCCAACGCTGGAACAAAAGTTTAGGGTTTAGGGTTTAGGGTTTAGGGTTTAGGGTTTAGGGTTTAGGGTTTAGGGCACGAAACGTTCAAGGGGCTAAAGGAGGCACCCTATAAGGGATCTCCAGGGCTACATTGCAGCTACTTGGGTCTAAAGGGACTATATACATAATATAAGGTGTATATATATATGTGGAAATGAAATGCAACAAGTTTCGTCCCTTAATTATGCCCAAGCCAACCCTCTAACCCCAGTAAGAACCCGAATCAGGGTTGCATGTACACCCTCAACCCTGAAGCCTGAACCCTAAACCCTAAACCAGCCCTAAACCCTAAACCCTAAACCCTAAACCCTAAACCCTAAACCCTAAACCCTAAACCCTGCACCCTACACAGCCCCGGGTTCGGGGTGCCTGGTCGTCGCCCTGATCGCCGTTTCTGCGGCCCAAGCGACCTCAAGCTGCTCAGTTGCATGAGCATCCTGAGGCTTAGTTGAGGGTTGAGGGAATGAGGGGTTAGGGTTTGGAGTTGAGGGGTTGGGATACTACACCCTAAACCCTAAACCCTAAACCCTAAACCCTAAACCCTAAACCCTAAACCCTAAACCCTAAACCCTAAACCCTAAACCCTAAACCCTAAACCCTATCCTGTAGGGCCCAGGATCCGGATTCAGGCACTCGGATGGAGAAGGTGCAAGCCATGGTGTAGGGTTTAGGGTTTAGGGTTTAGGGTTTGGGGCTTAGGGTTTGGGGTTTAGGGATTGGGGTTTAAGATTACAGGGCGCAGCCTCTCATCCAACATCACTAGCCCTAAGTCCTAAACCCGAAGGCCTAATGCCTAAGTCCAAGGTTTCAGCCCTTCTGCGCAACAAAGTTGGAACAATTTCGGCCGCATTCGTAAGTCCCCCCAAACTTGATCAACCCTACATCGTCCCGCCCGTTTAGACCCTCCAACCAAGACCCTAAATCCTAAACCTTCTAAACCCCTAAACCCTTAAACCCTTGAACCCTAAACCGGAAACAAGCCCCTTAAACTCTTGGCAGCCCAGTAACCATATTACCACAAGGGCACCCTTTTTGGGTTGGCTATTTTATACGGGAACCCATAACCGAAAAGGGTAAAGGGTACCACTGGGCTACCAAGAACTCCTAAACCCTAAGCCCTGAGCCCCAAACCCCAAACCCCAAACCCCAAACTCCAAACCCTAAACCCCAAACCCTAAACCCTAAGACTCCATAAACCCAAAAGCCCAGTTCTCGTCTCAACTGCCCGATGTTGAAGCCTCTGTGTGTGGCTGCGGCCAGCTCCGGAGGAACCTGGGGCGCCTGCGACGAGAACTGGGCTTTTGGGTTTCTGGAGTCTTGGGGTTTAGGGTTTAGGGTTTAGGGTTTAGGGTTTAGGGTTTAGGGTTTAGGGTTTAGGGTTTAGGGTTTATGGAGTCTAGGAAGCTTGCTTTGCGGGGTGGCTGAGGAATGCCTAGAAGTTGCGTCGTCTCCACGTGAAGTCCTAAACCCTGAACCTCTAAGCGGCTTTGGGCTTGGGGGTCTTGAGCGAACCCTGCAGCCCAAAACTGGAGCCTAACCCTAAACCCTAAACCCTAAACCCTAAACCCTAAACCCTAAACCCTAAACCTTGAGCCCACATCCTTAGGAGTGCGATTTAGGCAGCCTGCTGAGCTGCTGGTCAACATGAAGCTTCCCAGACCCCTGAGAGGATACAAAAAAGCAGATCCCCGTAAGGGTTCCTAAAAACCCAACAGTAGTATAGGGCACAAATTTGGGGGTTCTACTTTTTGGATCCTCCTATGCGTCTTAACCCAAGCCCGAAACCCCAAACCCAAACAACCAGCCCATGAAGACTTCTCATCCCTACTCAAGACTATCCTAAACCCTAAACCCTAAACCCTAAACCCTAAGCCCTAAGCCCTAAACCCTAAACCCTAAACCCTAAACCCTAGGGTTTTGGGTTTTGGGTTTAGGGGCTGCCGTCTCTCTGGGCCTCATGAGCTGGCAGGACGATGGGCCGCCCGAAGACAAGGTCGGGGTTGAATCCCTCCTGGCGTCTTTGTTGATCTTGAGGACTTAGGGGTTGGGATTGTAGGGTTTGTATCTAAATAAATAAATGGTCGCCCCCCCCCCCCCCCCCCAATGGACCCACCTCTAACCCCAATGGACCCACATCGACATGTCCAAGGTTCTCGAGACACTGCACCCTGCCATGCTTTCCCTGTCCACTTATTTGTGCTTTTTGTGCTTCCTGTGCATTTTTGGTGTCTTTTTTTCGTGCTTTTTTGTGCTTTGTGTGTTCTTTTGTGCTTTGTTCTGTTTTTTTTTTTTTTTTTTTTTTTTTTTTTTTTTTTTGCACGTTTTGCACTTGTTGCACTTTTTTGCACTTTTTGGTGCTTTTTTTCTAATTGCGCAATATGTTTGCAAATATTTGTCCTCTTGAATGTGCTTTTCCAATCCAAAAAATCCAAAAATCCAAAAATCCAAAAATCCAAAAATCCAAAAGTCCAAAAACCCAAAAATCCAAAGTTCTCCGGACAATCTCCCAGGAATTTTTTGATTTTTGGACTGTTGGACTTTTGGATTTTTGGATTTTTTGGATTGGAAAGCACATTCAGGAAGACAAATATTTGCAACAATATTGCGAAATTAATAAAGCACCAAAAAGTGCAAAAAGCACAAAAAAGTGCAAAAAGTGCAAAGGTGCAAAAAAGTGCAAAAAGTGCAAACAAGTGCAAAAAAGTGCAAAAAGTGCAAAAAAGTGCAAAAAGTGTAAAAAAAGTGCAAAAAAGTGCAAAAAGTGCAAAAAAGCACGAAGAAACACAACAAAAAAAAAAAACAACATAAAAAAAAAAAAAAAAAAAACCCCAAAAGTCCAAAAACCCAAAAGTCCAAAAATCCAAAAGTCCAAAAATCCAAACATCCAAAAACCCAAAGTTTCCTGGGAGATTGTCAGAGGAACTTTGGATTTTTGGATTTTTGGATTTTGAATTTCTGGACTTTTAGACTTTTGGACTTCTTTTCCATTTCGCGGTTGGTCCATTGGGACAGTTCACTAGCCCTGTATTGGACCCAAGCCCTATTACTGTCTCGAATTCTTCTGCTCAACCTCTTGTTGGCTTTTCGAGTAGGATATTTTCAAAACCTTATTGGCTTCTTGAACAGGCTACTTAGATTTTATTGATACAGTTTTCAATCGAGTAGTTAAGACGTTAACGTTAATGCGATTCGAGCAGGCTTTGCTGCAATAATCAAGGGGGCAATGCAATATTAAGAGCTTGAATTAAAAGATCAGAAGAACTAAATCGTTATCGCGCAAAGAAAGGGTGTTCATGAGATATAGACTTTTTCTTAAACAGCAGGTACTGTGATCCCAGAATGGTTCTTATTGAAAAAAAGGATATTTCAGCTTCTTTCAAATGCACAAAATTCGATATTTGCGCATATAGGCCTTCTCTGTTGCACATATAGGCCTTCTCCGTTAAAGCCTCCTTGGCAAAGGCCTGTGCATAACCCATGTACGTGCTTTTCTCAGTGATTTGAATAGGCAAGACTTTACCTGGTCCTCATATACATAAACATCATGTTCAAAATCTTATTGAATATGCTATTTAGTTGTGCGATGAATGTAGTGTTCACGTTTCGAGTAGGTAGGACGCATTTGAAATTCTGATAAGGGTACATTTGAATGGTCGCCCTCCTTTCATTCCAAAAAAAGGAGAACGAATATGAGCCAACCTCGAATGTGAAAAATCATAAAAATCATCAAAAATCCAAAAATCCAAAACACCAAAAATCCAAAGTTTCCTGGGAGATTGTCCGGAGAACTTTGGGTTTTTAGATTTTTGGATTTTTGGATTTTGGGATTTCTATGCATAAGACAAGCATAGAAAAAAAAAAGCACAGTATATAAAAACAACGCAAAAAAGCCAAAAAAAAGTGCAAAAGTGCGAAAAGCCAAAAAAGTGTTAAAAGCCAAAAAAGTGCAAAAGTGCAAAAAAGCAAAAACAAGTGCAAAAGTGCAAAATGCCAGAAAAGTGCAACAATGCACAATAAAGCACAAAAAGCGCAATAAATAAGGCAAAACGCGCAAGAAAACACAAAGCACGACAAAAGCAACTAGTTTTTCCTGTCCTTTTCATTTCGCGGTTGGTCCATTGGGGGGGGGGGGGGGGTGAGCAAATAAATACATACATACATAAATCAGCACAAAATAAATCAATAAATATATGTATGTACATATATATATATATGTATGTATGCATGTATGTGTATATATATATATATAAATATGCATCTCCTGGACACGGCAGGTTTCAGGACATTTTGTCTCATGGAGGGCTTCTCGTTTGGGGCTTTGGGGCTACCAATATACCTGACATCGATCCAGTCTACCTTCTACATATCTACATATGTATTCTGGTATATAGTCAGTACTCAGACACGCAACGTCGACAGCATATAGGAACGGGGTTCTCTGGTGTTTAGGATTTAGGGTCTAGGGCTGAGGGTTTATAGAGTTTGGGGATTATCTGCAAGGGCCTAGGGTGCACAGAGGGTTTAGGGATTTCTGGCGTTACCCGTATCTCTAAGCCCCTGAACCCCTGAACCCTAAGCCCTGAACCCGAAACCTTAACTCTAAGCCGCAAACCCCTAAACCCTAAGCCCTGAACCCTAAACCTCAAACCCTGAGCCCTAAACCTTAACTCTAAACCCGGGTACGTCCATGGTGAGGTCAGCTTTGCCTCGTCGGAATCCATGTCGCGGTCGACCAAGAAACGAACCTGGGCCGAAGCGTCAAGGGGTTTAGGGTTTAGGGCTTTGGGAACCGAAACCCGAAACCCGAAACCCGAAACCCGAAACCCGAAACCCGAAACCCGAAACCCTAAACCCTAAACCCTAAACCCTAAACCCTAAACCCTAAACCCTAAACCCTAAACCCTAAACCCTAAACCCTAAACCCTAAACCCAAGCTGGGGTTTAGGGTGTAGGGATCAGGGTTCATGATGCCATGGGCTTCAGGTTGAGAGGGTCAAGCGGGATGGTGCATCAAGCTGGGCACTGAAGAGAATATTTCACACTGGGGGTTTCAGGAGGTTTTTGGAGTGTAGGGTTTAGGGTTTAGGGTTTAGGGTTTAGGGTTAGGGTTTAGGGATTAGGGTTGAGGGAACTTCCTCAACCCTACACCCGAAAAAGTGGAAGATCGGTCTCTGATACTGCAGTCCCGCGACTTTGCTCGCGAGCGCTGGGATGACCAGCTGCGCAAGGAAGACCTGCCACACGAGTACCAGATGTGCATACTAGGATCGAGCCATGCTAGAGTTTGGGGTTTAGGGTTTCAGGTTTAGGCTTTCATTCGGGTTTAGAGTTTAATTCGGGTTTAGGGTTCAGGGTTTACGGTTTACGGTAAGATTTCAAAGTTGAACAGCTCTTACTCCCGTGTACATAGACTGCCAAAGTTAAAGGGTAGGTACTTGAAGCACTTCTGCTCCAAACCGCCAAGGTGGGAGTGGACGCAAAACATATGGTGGTTTCCGAGATTGGGGGTACCTTATTGAGTCTTTTTGGGGTCCTGATTCTCAGGCAATCCTACTATTCGGGGGACTATATTCGGGGTCCCTTATGTTCGTAAGTCCCCATATCCAACAGATGTGCCTGAACCCTAAACCCTCAGCCCTAAACCCTAAACCCATTGCTGACTCAAGTTTCCATGGTCTCCGGAATGGTCTGAGTGTTCTTGCCACCAAACGCTCAAGGAAACCCATCAGTAAACCCTGAACTTTAAGCCTCTATTAAACCCTAACCCGAAACCCTAAACCCTAAATCCTAAACCCTAAACCCTAAAACCTAAACCCCAAGCCGCATGAAGGCCTCCTTTTGCAACCCCCTGGAGCTAAGACCTTCATCTTCGTTCTTCAGGCTTCAGTGTCCCCATACTACTACCCAGACCCCTGGGGAGATCCAATAAAATGGATCCCCTTAAGGGTTCCGAAGAATGGCCCAATGGTAGTACAGGGTGCTAAACCCTAAACCCTAAACCCTCAACCATAAACCTTCAACCCTAAACCCTAAATCATGAACCCTACACCCGGGTACTATTCCGTTTTTGGGATCCTCCCTGGGATCTGGGTACTGTGAATTCAAAGCACTGAAGTAAGAAACTGCAGAGTTGAATATACTAGTTGCTTAAGAACCCCCCCCAAAAAATAATGATAATCCCCTCTATAAGGAAGAATTGTTTCAGTTTGTTTTTTTGGGGGGGGGGGTTCTGAAGCAATCGATAGGAGTTGAACTCCCTGGAACAACACCTCGCCTAGTCGCAATTGCCCAGACCCCTGATACAAAAAGTAGCTCCCCTTATAAGTGGGTTGAGGGTTTAGGGTTTAATAGGGTTTAGGGTTTAGGGTTCAGGGTTCAGGGTTTACGGAAAAGTACTTTTGCCCAATAGTAGTATGGGGTTTGAGGTTTCGGGCTTAAGGGTTCCTAAAAAAGACCCAGTCGTAGTGGGGTACTATTTGAAGGCTCTACTTCTTGGACTTGTGCAGGGTCTTGGGTCTCTTCCTGGGCCAAAAACACCTAACGCCTTGAGCCATAATCACGTGAACACCCCCCCCCCCCCCGACCGGCCTTGACATAGGTTCCGCCCCCCTGTACATGCTCGAGGGCTGTCTGGTTCCTGGCGATGCTGTGTTTTTTGGAGTCCAAGGGTAGTTGGAACACGGGCCTATGACCTGTCCGCGAGGTTTCGGGCATTTCAGGTAGGGCTTATGGCGGGGAGGGGGGCGGGGGTGGGGTGGCTGAGGGGTCGGGGGGGTGGGGGTGGGGTGGGGGGGGGGGTGGGGTGGGGGGTGGGGGGGGTGGGGGGTGGGGGTGGGGGTGGGGGGTGTGGGGGTGGGGGGGGGATAAGAACGTCATTCATATTGTGTCCATGCCCAAAGCACTGGTATTGACAGCGTTTTATGCCCAAAACACTGGTATTTACAGCGTTTTCGCCTCTTTGTACAACATACTGCACAAGGACGTGGAACAAGAAGTGGATGTATAGAAGCAGTTGTTTCAGCGTTTATGCAAAGTACTCTGATCCTCCTAGCAGGGAATGCCGGGACAAAAACATGTCGACGCTGAAGTACGATGTCAATCAACCCCAAAGCCCAAATTGAGTATACATCGAAGTAGTTTTTTTGTTGCTGCCTTTTTCGCCTCCTGTTCAAGGAATCCTGCTAACGCCCAGGTCAAACGCACGTTTTAGTACGCCCAAACACCACAGCAATCTATGGCCCGTGTTCCGGGTAGTTACATGGTCCCTTAGTGCCCTCAAAAGGGACCCCTTATATACGCTCTATAGAACCCAAGGGCCCACACATCAGAAGCCTTTAAAGGAGGTAAGGCACCATATTAAGGGCCCATGAAACTACCCTCAGAGGTCTAGGGTATTGGGGAACCCGAAAACCTAAACCCTAAACCCTAAACCCTAAACCCTAAACCCTAAACCCTAAGGGGGGGTTTCAAACCCGAAAAGAGAACACCCCGCCACACGGATGAAACCGATACCAAAGACCCTCACTGCAACGGATCCTAAACTCTGAAGTGTAGTCCCAATATGGGTCCCCGGCTTTTAAGTAGAGGAACCCACCTGATAAATGCATGCATATATATATATATACACATGCAAACGTGTATGATATATATATATATATAATTAGAGAGAGAGAGACAGACATATGCATAAAAGGTATATCACAAGTACTTAAGGACCCCTACTAAAACAAGGCCCATAATTCAAACCCGAGATAAGGTTTCCACGATTTTGTCTTAAGACCGTTCTTTGGTGCGACGTCGGACCCCAGTCGAATATCTACCCAGACCCCTGGGAATCCCGTACGTATAGGGTTTAGGGTTTAGGGTTTAGGGTTTAGGGTTTAGGGTTTAGGGTTTGGGGTTTAGGGTTTGGGGTTAGGGTTTAGGGTTGATCCCCTTACAAGGGTTCCTAAAAATGACCCGATAGTAGTACGGGGTTACTTGGGGCCGTGGCGCGACCGTATGAACCCTTCTAGGGGTCTTGATACCTGGTTATAGGCTCAGAGTCTTTTGTTGAGCCCACCAAGAGTTTTAGGGTTTAGGGTTTAGGGTTTAGAGTTTGGGGGGGTTGATTGAATCATGCGGTCACCAACGGCCGGTTCAGGGTTTTGGCGTCTCAGTTCCTATCCTTTGAAACTTTGAAGCACAATGAGAGGTACGCAGCCGATTCTTGGCAAAGTTGAAAGCAACAGAGACGAACCCTCCCTCCGTCCCACCGCCCCCGGCCCCCCTAAACCCTAAACCCTAAAACCTAAACCCTAAAGCCTCTGACCGACTTAAAACCCTATACTTCCAGGCATCTCATACTTAGGCCCCTGGAGGTGTAGTGTAGCGTAAACCATGGCCGGGCCCACGCATTCTTGAGGCGGTCGTACAGTAGCTGAGCATCTCTCATCCTCACGGCTCCGTAGGGCCAGACAGGGGTTTAGGGTTTAGGGTTTAGGGTTTAGGGTTTAGGGTTTAGGGTTTAGGGTTTAGGGTTTAGGGTTTAGGGTTTAGGGTTTACGGTTTACGGTTTAGGGTTTGGGGAGGCTGACCTTCGGACTTCAAAGGAGGAGAGGGGGGGCGCGGATGTGGCATGTCCTGGTCAGACGAAGCACCGAAGGCTTCACCCCAAGAACTTTGTACATCCAGACGTCGTCTTCGCCTGAACGAGCTGTCTCGGAAACCCTAAACCCTAAACCTTAAACCCTAAAACCCTAAACCTTAAATCCTAAAACCCTAAACCCTACAGGGAGGGACACACCTTGGCTTTACGTGGTTGATGTCACACAGCCTGGGTCGAATTATGCAGCGTCGCCAAACTACGTCTTGTCATGGGGGCATCAAAGGGAATGAACCCTAAACCCTAAACCCTAAACCCTAAACCCCAAACCCAAAACCCTAAGCCCAAATCTTTGGGGGATTGATTCTAACCAATCCTCCTTGGCTAGTCCGGACTGGCCCGACCCCTTGAGGACTTGTCGCACAAACATTGAGAGACCCTGTTGAAGGGCTAAGGCTTAGGGCTTAGGGTGTTTACTTCATGTTTCTTAGTAGGGAATCAGGTACCCTATATCTTTTGGGGTTTAGGATTTAGGGCTTAGGGTTTAGGATTTAGGGTTTAGGGTTTGGGGTTTAGGGTTAGGGCTTAGGGTGGTATGAGGCACCTAACTCCCTGCTGCAGCTCTTACAGCTGCTCCGACGAAGGCTCCTCCCGTCTTAGGGTTTTAGGGTTTTAGGGTTTAGGGTTTAGGGCATCGGGTATAGGGTTTAGGGTCTAGGGTTCTCTGAGTGCTACGTACTAATTTGAATATCACGCGTTCACAGAAGTATCGGCGAGGCAACCTGCACAACATGTTTGTAGCTCCGGAGTAGCTTGGGCGAAGCAGTTTAGGGTTTAGGGTTTAGGGTTTAGGGTTAGGGTTTAGGGTTTAGGCTTTAGCACCCTATCACGAGCAACATCCTCCATTTCTTTTAGCCGCCAGGGTCTGAATACTCTGAAAGGCGGAGGAAGTAGAACTACACTCACTGCATAGCAACCCCACACTGAAACCATATATAGTTATAATACAAAGTATATATGCCCTACCATGCCTCCTAAACCCTGAACCCAAAACCTAAACCATAACACCATAACAACATAACACCATGACACCATAACCCTAAACCCTAAACCTAAACCCAAAACCCCTGCAACAAAAAAGGCATGCAGCAAAGGCCTGTGAGTGCGGTCGCTTTCAGGAAGCGGCCCAGCAATGCGAGAAATTCGCGAGGCCTGCGCAACATAGGGTTTAGGGTGTAGGGTTTGGGGATGCTGCAAATGTCAAAATCCCCAAACCCCCCCTCCCATTCTCCGCCCCTCCAAACAAAAAGAAAAGCCTACGTTGTGGGGATTGGAGCTTCCAGTTCAGGGCAGAAAAAAACTTCCCGGTTTGCCAACGGGAATGTTTCTTTCTCCCTCTCTCTCTGGCTTTTTTTTGGGGGGGGGGGGGGGGGGGGGGGGGGGGGGGGGGGGGGGGGGGGGGGGGGGGGGGGGGGGGGGGGGGGCGAGGGGGCGGAGGGGATGGGGGGGGCGGGGGCGGAGGGGGGGGCGGAGGGGGGGGCGGAGGGGGGGGCGGAGGGGATAGAAACAAAAACAAACAAGGCCCTTGCCTCATGCCACATCCGCCGGAACTCACGTTGGCACACCCTCCAGCCTAAATCCTCAGAGACAAGGGAACCCTAAACCCTAAACCCTGCAGCCTGAACCCTGCTCCCTAAGCCCACTAATGCCTTGTACGAAAGTTTCTCCGATAGCCAACCAGAGAAAAGGGTGACCCTGGGTTTACTTGGGTCGGTTTAGGGTTTAGGGTGCAGGGGTTAGGGTTCAAAAAGGACACAAGTTACATACCCCCAATAGTTATAAGGAAAAGTATACATTCTCACCAATAACGGCAGCATGAACCCAGCTTCATATGGGTTTTTGCCCCAAAACTGGGGTACCCCTTTCAGACCCCAAATCCCCTAAACCCTAAACCCTAAACCCTAAACCCTAAACCCTAAACCCTAAACCCTAAACCCTAAACCCTAAACCCTAAACCCTAAACCCTAAACCCTAAACCCTAAACCCTAAACCCTAACCCCGCCCCCCCCCCCCCCCCCCCCCCCCCCAAGAAAATAAAAAAATGGGTACCCACTGTTTTGGGAGACCCCCCATATGGGGAACCGGGCCCGGACATAAGGGAACAAGGGTTTGGAGTTTAGGGTTTAGTGTTTAGGGTTTAGGGTTTAGGGTTTAGGCACTGGGCATCCCAGTTTACTAGTTTTCGGGCTTAAGGGTTGGGATGTTCCCCCCTTCTGCTAACAGTCCTTTATAGGGCGCATTATACCCCCCCATTACAATCCCTATTCAGGGCTGTTGGTTTAAGGGGGAACATCCCACGGTTTAGGGTTTAGGGGTCTAGTAAACGTACCACCCTATAAAACCTCCAAGCCCTAAATCCCAAACCCCCGAAACATGAAACCCAAAACCCTGGGAAACAATGAGCGCAAAAGCACCAACAAAAACCACAAATCCTGAAACCCCCTGTCCAACCCTGGGCCCCCCACCCGCCCAAAAGAACCCATAATCCTGAAACCCTAAAGCCCAAAAACCCTCCTAGTGCCCCAACGCACTCAAAGCCCCCCGAAAAACCCTAAGCCTAAAAACCCCAAACCAGCAAAGGCCAAAAACCTCAAAGCCTAAACCAGCCGGGCACCTTTGAAAGAGTTCTTCAGCAAGCTGAAACCCGGGTAACGCGCAAGAGACCTTAGCCAGGCCCATGGGCTAAGGGCTTTAGCGTATAGCCCCTAAACCCCAAACCCCAAACCCTAAACCCTAAACCCTAAACCTTAAACCCTAAACCCTAAACCCTAAACCCTGGGGTTCAGGGTTCAGGGTTCAGGGCCTAGGGCTGAGGGGTTCGGGGTTCAGCATTCAGGGCTGCGGGCTTAGGGTTTAGGATTAGGTTTTTGGGTTTAGGGTTTAGGGTTGGTTTAGGGTTTAGGGCAGTTTAGGGTTTAGGGTTTAGGGTTTAGGGTTTAGGGTTTAGGGGTGTCATCTGCTGCCAGAAACGAGTGGAGGCAACTGAGGGACCGCACCGCTTTGTACCACAGTGTGCATGTCCTGCAGCAGTCTCAGGGAAGTTGCGGATTCAGAATTCAGGATTAAGTTCAGGGTTTAGGGTTTAGGGTTTAGGGTTTAGGGTTTAGGGTTAAGTTCAGGGTTTAAGGGTTTAAGATTTTATAAGGGTACCTGAAGGGTCCTAGTAGGCTAGGGCCCTTAATTTAGAGGCAACCCTTCATAGACCCCCTTACTATACCTTAGCAGTAGGGCTTCGGAGAAGCGCAGCCGCTCAGGATTTTTTGGTTTGATGTTTTTGGGGGTTGGGGTCTGGGGTTTAGGGTTCTGAGTTCAGGGTTTAGGGGTTTCAGGTTTTGGGCTGTTGGGCTAAGCTTTGCCGGCGGATCAAACTGAGAGAACACGTAGTCTTGATCTCGCGCGCTCGCCACCGTGTACGTGCTGTCTATGATGTAGCACGATTTAGGGTTTAGGGTTTAAGGGTTTAGGCTTAAGTAGAGTCTAGGCTGCCCTCAGGAGATTTTGGGTAGTACCCCCAACAGAAAAGAATCCCCCTTAAAGGGACGCCCAAAAAGGGTTTAGGGTTTAGGGTTTAGGGTTTAGGGTTTCGGAAACCCCCATATGCTGCATCCGCCGAAGCCCCTCGGGCCGTAGGTGCCTGGGTAGCATAAAGCCGGTACCGCCCCAACGGCCCGTCCCCCACCCCGGGTAGGCGAAGGCCGAGGCGGTCGCGTAGCGTTAACCTAAGCCCTAAGCCCTAAGCCCTCAGCCCTGAACCCTAAGCCCTAAGCCCTAAGCCTTGAACCCTAAGCCCTAAGCCCTAAACCCTACACCCTAAACCCTAAACCCTAAACTCAAACCCCGGTAAGCAACAATTTTGGAACTCTCCCGAAGGCCCACCTAGTGGAGTATTGACTTTACGCTGCTATGGCAACCCTAAACCCTAAATCCTAAACCCTAAGCCCTAGACCCTGAAAACCTCTAAACCTTGGGATGTTCCTCCCTATACTAACAGTCCTCAATAGTCATCATAGCACCCCCCCCCCCCCATATTATAACCCCTATTTAAGGACTGTTAGTACATCCAGATCTAAACCTCTAAAGACAAAACCTGCGATGTAGGGCCCGTGCTGCTGACGCCCTGACAGCAGGATGTCTTGAAAATCCTCACGCAAGGCGAAGGTTCACTCACTTAGGGTAGCTACATGCTCTAGACTAGGGTCCCTTGTTGGGTCCCCTTTTCTAGCGCGGCACCCTTAAAACATAGGGACCCCCCAAAAGGGACCTGAAGTTAGAGAACTGCCCACATGTAGCGCTCAACCCCAAGATTCCCTAAGCTCGAAAGTTTGGCAGGGGGCCGCTTCTCTAAGGGAAGCTACATGGTCCCTTAGGCACGGGCCCTTAAAAGGGAACCCCTTATATAGCCTGATATATACCCTATACAACCCAAGGGCCCATACATCAGGACCCTTTTAAGGGAGGCAAGGGACCTGATTAAGGGCCCATATATAAGGACCCTGAGATCAATGATGCCAACGGCTGGGTCCAACCTAGACTCCACCCTCAGGGTTTAGGGTTTAGGGTCTAGGGTCTAGGGTTTAGGGTCTAGGGTTTAGGGTTTAGGGTTTAGGGTTTAGGCAGACTCCTGGGACGATCCAAGAACGTAGATCCCTTTTTAAGGGCTCCTGGAGAATGACCCAATGGTAGTATAGGGTACTATTTTGGGGTTCTGCTTTCTGAATCCTCCCAGGGGTCTGGGAATCTGTTCCATTCAAGCTACTGGTTCTTAGTCGGGAATGAGGGAACCAAGTACCTTGACCCCCATGTGTACCGTTCAAGGGGTTTTACAGGGGGGATGGAGGGTACCTACTTCCCGAGCTCCCTACTAAGAACCCGTAGGTGAAAGTGTCATGCTGCGACGCTGCGATGCACTTCGGCCCTAAACCCTAAACCCCTAAGCCCCTAAACCCCTAAACCCCTAAACCCCCTAAACCCCTAAACCCCTAAACCCCTAAACCCTAAACCCCTCAATCCCTAAACTCCTAAACCCCTAAACCCCTAAAAACCTGAACCCTAAACAACCCCTCGTGTACTGCGTCCTGGTTCGACTGTGCGATCCTCGCGAGGTCCTGCATGGAGAGGCCTTGGGCGGCAAGCAAAGGGCTTGAGGGTTGAGGGTTGAGGGTTTAGGGCTTGAGGGTTGAGGGTTTAGGGTTTAGGGCTTGAGGGTTGAGGGTTTAGGGCTTGAGGCTTGAGGGTTGAGGGTTTAGGGTTTAGGGTTTAGGGATTTAGGGGCTTAGAAACTTAAGGACTTAGGGGCTTAGGGTTTCGGGGCTTAGGACGTAGGGTTTAGGGACTTAGGGGTTTAGGGTTTGAAATCCTAGACTTTGAGCCCTATACTAAAATTTTGAACCCTAAACCTAAACCTCAAACCTGAAAACCGAAACCCGTACCCCAAACCTTGGGCTTTAGAAAGAGCTTGTTCAGGGTTTGTGGCTTCCGGCCCCGCTCCTTCTTTCGTGATGTGCTGATCATGCGGGGGCTCGCTTAAATTCATTGGGATGGTGCTCTACTTAGTGTTCGAAAGGGGAGTAGGGTATCCCAAAAAGTGTAAAGTGCACTCTTTCAGCTACTCAGTCGAAGAACCACAAAGACAAAAACCCTAAATCCTAAACCCTCCAAGCCTTCTAACCCCCAAGACGCAAACCTTTACTCCATGAGCTCCCATGATGGAGTTCTTAAGGGAGGGGGGGGGGGGGGGGTAGGGCTTAGGGGTTAGGGTTCAGGGTTCATGGGGGGTAGGTAACTCGGTAACCTTAGGGAAGCTTACGGAGCCTTAAGAAATAGTAGGAGTATTGAGGAGCCTGGGTTACATACCCCCGCTTGAACCCCCCTCCCTTAAGAACCCTATATTTCCATGAATGCTGGGATGCAGGCCATCAAAAATGTTGACGCCATCCTTCGTGGCAGGAAAAGGGGCAGGGTTTCGGGTTTCGGAACCCTAAACCCTAAACCCTAAATCCTCAACAAGATGCTTCGGATAGATGAAGAACTTTGCCCTTGTCAGATGAAGACTGGGTGCAGTGGCTTAGGGTTTTGGGTTTGAGGGTTTGGGGTTTAGGGTTTCAGGGGTTTACTAGACCCAAGCGCCATCTAGGAATAGGAAGGCTGCCCTTTCTGGTTTAAAGGAGCTTAGAGGGGCACCTGAAAAAGGGTTTAGGGTTTAGGGTTTAGGGTTTAGGGTTTAGGGTTTAGGGAATACAGGGCCTACTCTGGGTCCCAGTTTTTTTTGAGGGTCAAGGAGGGTTTTTAGGTTTAAAATGGGAGCTAGGCTTAGAGTCTCCCTAAACCCTAAACCCTAAACCCTAAACCCTAAACCCTAAACCCTAAACCCTAAACCCTAAACCCTAAACCCCTAAACCCTAAACCCTAAACCCTAAGCCCATGAACCGCAAGGATTCAGGGTTCAGGGTTCAGGGTGTAGGGTGTCGGGTTTAGGGTTTTGGGTTTAGGACGGCGTGGACGAAACCCCAAAGCCCTAGTAGGTCTTTAAGGTTTAGGGTTGAGGGTTGGACCGAAATCAAAACCTGAGCAAAGAACAGGAAGCATGCAAACTGGCATGCTTGGCACTTGATCACCAACTCTGCAGCTAAGCCTTTGGCGGTGCCTCAACCCGTGAGCCCCGCTCAGGGATGAGTAAACCCTAAGCCCTAAACCCTAAACCCTGAACCCTAAGCCCTAAACCCTAAACCCTGAACTCTCCCTGCGGCCCAGCATCCAAGCTATCAAACAAGGTTAGGTCACCAGATGCGACGGACGCCATCGTGGTCGCCACCTCAGAGCTGAGGAGGGTTTGGGATTTAAGTTTAGGGTTTAGGGTTTAGGGTTTAGGGTTGGAGTTTTGGCTTTAGGGTCTAAGCTTTGGGGCTTGGGGTGGTTGGTGACGCCTGAGACTGTATGTCTGCTCTTGGCCCACAAAAGCCGCTCTTTTTTTCTATATCTCTCTCTCTCTCTGTCCCTCTCCCTCTCTCGCTCGATGCTTTGCACTCTAAATACGCACCCTAAACCCAACCCTCATGATTCATCTGAAGCTCTTACTTCTGATCCCAGTAGTTCAGTTTAGGTATAGAGCCCTAGCTCTCACGGGCTTTCAGGTGGGTCGCTTCTCCCATAAGATGAGCCTGACATAGCCAGGGTATGCGGTGTAGGGTTTAGAGTTTAGAGGTAACCCCTTCTATACTACTTAACCTTAGGTTCCCCCCTGACATCACCTTAATTAGGCTTTATTGTCCCTACATAACCGGGGGGGTAGTATAGAGGGGGGCAGTAGGGGAACCCATGAGGTCTACTCTTCCTCTACGAACCTTGAACCTTGTGCAAGATGAAGGTGGGCACCTGGTGCCCCTCACCCCATCTGGAAATCTCCTTGACCACAAGCCGGCGGGAAAAGCTCAAGAAATGACTCAACCCTGAAATTGTACTTGAAACCCCTAAGCCCGAACCCAAAACCCTAAACCCTAAACCTTATATCCTCAAAAGCCCTACACTATGGGCCTCAGGGCCTATGGGTGGGCATGACGACGCGGGTCCGACTCTTCACTGCGTGGGTTCGTGCGGTCACGGCTCATAGCCCTGATTTCCCGGCACCCTTATGCCGAAGGTTCAAAAGGGTTTAGGGTTTAGGGTGTAGGGCTTATAGGCCCCAAGACCAGAATTAGTGTGTAAGGCTACTGGGCATGTTCTTGAGTGCTAAGGGCAAACCCAAAAACCCTGAACCCCGGGGCTCGCGCGATGGAGAAAGGAATTCAAGGTGGCGGCGTAATAAGATTGGCTCTAAATAATACAAAGTAGCTTTCAAGCATGAAAGCGTGATGAAAGTCCAGCCTCTGACCAGCTAAACACCATGCTCCGAAAGCCCGAGATATTTACGCACCACCGAGTTTGTCTGTCTGAGTGACGCGGCAAAGCCTGCAGCGGAGGGCGCGCAGTAGATTCGAACCGCCGCAGAGCCCAAGCACCCATGTTAGATGGGGGTTTAGGGTTTAGGGTTTAGGGTTTAGGGTTTAGGGTTTAGGGTTTAGGCCCTTGGCACGAACCCTGCCCTAACCCGAAACCCTAAACCCTCAGCGCTAACCCCTACACCCTACACGCACCTTAGTAATAAGGTCCCCAAAAAGGGCAATCCTAATGTAGAGGACTGCCCATATGTTCTAGGGTACTTAAGGGGTTCAAGGGGGGAGGGGTAGGTAACCAAAGATTCCCTAAGGACTTTTAATCCCTAAGGCTTCCCTACGGTTCCCTGATCATTACTAACCTTGGCAGCCCACATTTAAACCCTAAACCCTAAACCCTTTTTGGTTTGGGCACTTCATAAGGGAACCCCTTGAACCAAAACGGGGTAAAAGGGTACCACCGGGCTACCAAGTACCTACCCCCCCCCCCCCTCCCTTAAGGACCCCGTAACTACTAGCTGCTTAAGAACCCCGAAAAACATGCAACAGACTATTCCGTATTAAGGGTAGTATAGGGATCATTATGTCTTATTCAACAGGTTGTTCCTTATTAAAGGTAATATAGGGATTATTTTGTCTCATTCTTTTGGGGCTCTTAAGCAAATAGTAGGTAGCATATGGAAGGGCGGTATCCAAGGATGCCAGAGAGACTGTTGCATAAAACCCATGCCCTGAAACAAAAAAAACTCAGGAACGAAACCCAAAACCCTGGGGCCCTAGGGTTTAGGGTTTGGGGTTTAGGGTAATCCCTTAAAGTTGAGCTACAGTTTAAGCCCTACACCCCCCAGCCCCCCTTCCTCTGGGCGTTGTACTCCTCACTGCAAGCTTTAGTGATATGGGGGGGGGGGGGGGGGGAGAACATCGGGCCCCCTGAGCCCTCACGTTGCAGTCCAAAGATCAAACCTGGGACCTTCAAAACAAGCCCTACACCTCTAGACTCTAAACCCCTCAAACCAAAACCCTTCCAATCCCAAAAACCCTGAACCCCAGGAGCCCACACTACTCCCCAAACCCTAAACCCTAAACCCTAAACCCTAAACCCTAAACCCTAAACCCTAAACCCTAAACCCTAAACCCTAAACCCTAAACCCTAAACCCTAACCCTAAATTTTCCCCCAGCACTTAGATACTACGAGCCGCACGCGCCCATGCCCCAAGCAACACCCAACCTTGCAGAGCTCAAACACCAGGCAGTGCCCCTCAGGACACCTGCAACCTTAGCAGAAGTTTAGGGTTTAGGGTTTAGGGTTTAGGGTTTAGGGTTTAGGGTTTAGGGTTTAGGGTTGAGCCCTACCCCTGTAAGGCTTTTCGGGTACAGTACTTCATTTGCCCATCGGTATCTTCACTTCGTTGGGTGGGATCCTCGACAGGCAAACTCGCGCAAAGCAATGAGATGGGGCCATGCTTACTGTTCGCTAGCAGGGCATGAGGGAAGGAGGTACCCTATGTCCCCTGATATTTACCCTTTAAGGGATTACACGAGGGAATGAGGTACCCTATATATCCTGCTACATATACCCTTTAAGGGATTCTTTAGGGTACCTCATTCCCTCATTCCCTACGAACCAACAGTAAGCATGATTGTCCAAGGCTTCGTGTAAGTCTTGGGTGCTGAAATAATGGTAGAAGAAAAGGACGAGAACGGCGCAGACCGTATGTCAATGTGACATACAGAACAAACAAAACAAAGATAACACTTTTTGCATACATATGTACACATATCAGCATCAACAGAATCATTCCTGTTCTTATTTACCTCTTACTGCCCCTACTTTTATGGTTTGATATGAGATATGTTTATTATGAATATGTGCATGATTATGATTACTAAATTGTCAGCAATGTCATACGCATGTTCTGTCTTCTTCTTGCGTCATTCAACTACTTCATCTTGTACTATTGTGTGATTTCAATACATGATCTATTATTGCAAAGATCATCCTGCACTGCACCGATGGGTGCAGAAGAATGGGCACACACAGACACGGACACAGACACAGACACAGACAGAGACAGAGACACAGACAGAGACGGAGATGGAGACGCGGACACAAACAGAGACAGAGACGGAGACACAGACGCGGACACAGACAGAGACACACGCACACCCCTACATCCTGAGCCCCTGAACCCCTAAAAACTGCTAAAGCCCTAACCCCGTGAACCCTCAAAAACCCGCTGCTAAGCTCTAAACCCCTGAACCCTAACCCTTTAAGGGCCCAAGCCCCTGACCCTTCACACTAAACCTCTAAACCTTCAAAGCCCTAAACCCTAAAACGCCCAGGGGCCCTAAACTAAACCCTAAAAACCCGAAAACTTTAAACCCCTGGCCCTGCATCCCAAAACGCAAGGGCCCTAAACCCTAAACCCTAAACCCTAAACCCTAAGCCCTGAAAGGGCCCTGGCTCCTGAGGGCAGCCTCGCCATTGGCCTCGGCGAAGACGGTGACCGGCTTGCCATCCTCCGGCTTTGTTTAGGATTTTAAGGTTTAGGGCTAGGGTTTAGGGTTGGGTTGTTTAGGGTTTAGGGTTTAGGGTCTAGGGTCTAGGGCCTAGGGCCTAGGGTGTAGGGTCTCGGGTTGTGGGTTCAGGGTTTAGGGCGAGGGTTTAGGGATTCGGCTTGAGGGTTTAGGGTTGAGGGAGTTCGGGGCATTGGGGTTTAGGGTTTAGGGGAAGTAGGGTTTACATAGGGACAGGGTTTGAGGTTGAGGGTTGAGAGGATCTAGGGTTTTGGGGCTTAGGGGTTTGTAGGGTTGATAGGGCTTAGGACCCTAAACCCTAAACCACAAACCCCAAACCCTAAACCCGAAACCCTAGACCGCAGCCGGGGGTTTAAGGGTTTAGGGTTTAGGGTTTAGGGGTTTAAGGGTTTAAGGGTTTACGTGTTTAGGGTGCAGGGTCTGCCCAAGCCCAAAGCCGAAAATCCTACAGCACGGCCCCTAGGACCCTAAATCCCCAGGGGTGTTTAGGGTTTAGGGTTGAGGTCTTTGTGGGTTTAGGGTTTAGGGTTTAGGGTTTAGGGTTTAGGGTTTAGGGGTTAGGGCTAGGGTTTAGGGTTTAGGGTTGAGGTCTTCGTGGGTTTAGGGGTGTAGGGTTTAGTTTTTTGTGTTTCAGGGTTTAGGGCTTAGGGCTTTACTTTTGTTTTTCGAGTCGCTTCCTTCGCAAACCACATCTAACCTAAGAGGCACCCTTCCTTTTCCGAGGTTGCTTGAACTGTGGAGCTTGTTTTAGGGGCTTGGGGGAAACCCTAAACCCTAAACCCTAAACGTGCTTTGTGGGCATAGGCATAGGGTTGGAGGGCTTAAGGCCTGCTTGGGGTTGGAGGTTGGGGCAACGGAGCCCTTGAGGGTTTAGGGTGTAGGTTCTGCGGTGATAAACGGGACATTCTGCGCCGGTCTGAGTCGCAAGCGTTTTCGTGCTGCTTGATGACCGTCCGAATGACCTGAGCGGAGGCACCCCTAAACCCTAAACCCTAAACCCTAAACCCTAAACCCTAAACCCTAAACCCTAAACCCAACAGTGTTCCGACCATGCGAAAGAGGTGTTCAGGGTTTTGGCTTCTAGTGGCGCCGCTTGTTTGCTGGCATGCCCGCAGCATTCATCAAAGCGTCTGGGTGCAGTGGAAAATGACCAGAGGGGAGGCAGAAAATACTGATATAGGGGTCACATATAATTACTAATAGTATTCCGTTATGGTTCCTTGAGATTTCTACTAGAATAAGCCCCCCCAAACCCCATTCTAATTACTAAGCCCCTTATATTACATGCTCGGTGCTGCTGTCCGAGAGCGACACTACGCCACTCCCGGGCAGCCCATAAAGCTGTGGGGGAAACCCTGAAGGGGTTTAGGGTTTAGGGTTTAGGGTTTAGGGTTTAGGGTTTAGGGAGGTGGCAACAAATGCCCAAGCGAAGGCATGCAGCGGGGGCCCAAGGCAGGCATTGGCGGATAACCCTAAACCCTAAACCCTAAACCCTAAACCCTAGTGAACTCTGGGAAGCCTCTCGCAATCCTTAGCGAACCTAGCCATCACCCCCGCGGCCCGAAGCCCTTTTTAGCGTGCTTCTAAGCCTCAGCCTCAGACCTGTCTTGTAGACTAAGTCGGCGCCCTAAACCCTAAACCCTAAACCCTAAACCCTAAACCCTAAACCCTAAACCTAAACCCTAAACCCTAAACCCTAAACCCTAATTACGTAGACCACAACCCTAACTAGGGCCCCAACTATAGGGAGTGTTTGTAGACTCTACTTTGCACCCGCACTAAGTCCCCTAAGATCCTCCAAGAAGGCAAAAGCGGCCTGGGCGTAGGTACCTAGGGAACCTCATAGGAAAGCGTAGGGAGCCTTAGGGAGTAGTGGGGAGTATTAGAGAACCTTGAGTTACAGACCCCCCCCCCTAAACCCTAAACCCTAAACCCTAAACCCTTAACCCTAAACCTTAAACCCTAAACCCTAAACCCTAAACCCTAAACCCTAACCCTAAACCCTAAACCCTAAACCCCCCTTTGAATCTCCCTGCCTTACGCAGAATAAACTGAGGGATCCCACGCTGAGGCACTCAATCTGAAGGATCTCAAAGTCGCAGCGCCTCAGCGCATGCAGGGTTTAGGGTTTAGGGTTTAGGGTTTAGGGTTTAGGGTTTCGGGTTTGGGGTTTAGGGTTTAGGGATGCGGAATTTTAGGGTCCACATAAAGGGGTGCACGAGTTCGGAACCCTTTCCCCCCATCCACGCCCTCGTCTGGTTCCTAAAACCCAAGCCCATAGCCGGCCAGCGACGAACCCCAAGACAAACAACTTTCGTATCCTTATCAGCCTTAATCCCCAAAAGCCCATGACCCTATACACCCCAAACCACAACCCTAAACCCTAAACCCCCATAATCCATAAATGCAAACCCGAGAAGCCTCAACTCCGAACGAGCCTTCAGCCTTAGAGAAGCCCTTATCCCCGCAGCCCTTACCACACCTGTAAGCCCCCCTAAGCCCGCCAAGCCCCTCAAACCCTAAACCCTAAACCCTAAACCCTAAACCAAAAAGCCCTAAAGCCCCCCATGTCAGGAAGAGGAGCAGGATGGCCTGCTTGATGCTAGCAATGGCCTGGGCGATACTTCAGCACTCCCCCTATGTTCCAAGCTGGGGGTTTGGGGTTTGGGGTTTAGGGTTTGGGGTTTGGGGTTTGGGGTTTAGGGTTTAGGGTTTAGGTCCGTTTAGGGTTTAGGGTTGGGGACTCGGCTCTGGGGTGTTTGGGTTGAGGGTGGTTTCCTAAAATGGGAGGCGGCTCTTGGTAGAACCCCAAAATACTCTTATCCTTATAAAGGAACCTGCCCCAAAACATGGGTACCCGATTTTTTGAGTGCGCCTAAGACTCACCCTACAGCCTCACTGAACCTTGAAGCCCCTAAAGCCTCTACTCCCGACACCCAACCCTAACCCTCCGTTACCCCAGAAGCCCCTAAACCCTAAACCCTAAACCCTAAACCCTAAACTCCAGCACAGTTCAGGGTTTAGAATTCAGAGTTTACGGTTTATAGGGCTGAGAGTTCAGGATCCCTGTTAAAGATGTCAAAGGGTTTAGGGTTTAGGGTTTAAGGTTTAGGGATTAGGGTTTAGAAATGATAAGGTTTAAGGTTTAGGGTTTAGGGTTTCAGGTTTAGGGCTCAGGAATACTCCACAAACGAAGGGGACTTGGAATCTATGGGAACGAGGAGCGGGCCTGCCAACGGTTGACGTCCTGCTCGGTGGCTGTTTAGGACGCAGGGCTTTTAGCTTTTTCCCCTGAAGGGCAAGTACCTAAATAGGGTATATGTACCTGAGCCTTCAAGTACCTCCCATTGAAGAACTCTGGGGCCCAAGTACTGTTTCGGGTTTAGGGCGTTGGGGAATAGTGTACTTTGGGTGGTTCTCAGGGTTTCAATGAGAATTCGGGGGCCTGTACCCTTAAATCCTAAACCCCAAACGATGATGGAAATGCTAACAGGGGGAGTGTCAGGATGCCCTTCAAAAGGGTTTAGGGTTTAGGGTTTAGGGTTTAGGGCATACCGGGAAAAGACTCGGTAGAAAGCCGGACTCGGTTGGATCCTCTCTCACACCCCATGTGCGGGGATGAGCAATTTAACCAGAAGCCAAGGCAAGCCCCAAGCCCTCAGCCCTTTTGCCCTACAGGGTGGGGCCCCTAGTTATAAGTAGAGTTATAAGGGCCCTAAATTGGGTTATAAGGACCCTAAATTAGGCTATAAGTCCCTTAACTACAGTTAGTATAGTAAGGGGGCCCCACCCTGTAAAGCTTCAACCAGGTCGGCGCACAGATATGCCAGCGAGGGGGTCGATCTCCGTGAGGGGCTCGTTTGGGGTTGAGGGTTTCGGGATTTAGGAAGCTTCGTAGTGCCTAGCCCTAAACCCTAAACCTGGAGAGTCCCTACATCCCCGCCGCCTAGCCCTGTGCATCCTCACCTACAACGGACCCCACGGACAGCGACACGTCGCGCCCAAACACAGCCCTAAAAATCTCCACCTGCGAAACCACAAGGCTGCAACTATAAAACCCAATAAGGCTTTTGAACCATAAACCCTTTAACCCTAAACCCTATACCCTAGACCCTAAGCCCTGAACCCTAAACCCTTTTAGGGTTCATGTGGTCCCCAAGCACTGCAGCTGCCTCCAGGTGCAGATGCTTCCGCAGAAGGTGCTCGTGCCGCTTCAGGGTAATCCCGAGCATCTGCAGCTTCTTCCTGGGCGCCCGCCGTGGCTTTCGAAAGGTTTAGGGTTAGGGTTTAGGGTTTAGGGTTTGGGGTTTAGGGTTTAGGGTTTAGGGTTGAGGGTTGAGGGCTTAGGGGTAAGTTTAGGGCTTATAGAGTTTAGGATTTTATGCAAGACTTGTGCCAAGCCGTCGGCGCCCATGTCCATGGCACCACGCAATGTCGTCGACCTCCAGGCGGCGGAGAACGCGCAATGGCGAGGGCGCCTAACAACGGACAAGCGGCCATGGCCATTTCGGCCTCTTAATTCTTCAGCAGATCGAGGCGCACCATCCGAGGGTGGGATGTGCGGAAGTCGAACCCGCCGCCGGAGACGAAGGCGCAGCAATGCGCAGCATCAGAATGCCCGGGCGGCCAGGCAGGTGGTGGCGGTGGGTGTCCGGCTCTCCCTTCAAAACAACGAGCAGGCCTGACCGCCCGCGGCCAAGCCACGTCAGCACCGAGCTATTGAGACCCGGACCCTTTTAGGGTTGTAGGGCTGTAGGGTTTAGGGTTTTAGGGTTTAGGGCTTTAGGGTTTAGGGTTCAGGGCTCATTCAAGAAGAGGCCTACTTGCAAGGATGCGTCACGAGGCTACATCTATTGGGGCTGAAAAGGGGTTGGGGTTGAGGGCTTTTGGGGACGGGATTTCATGTTTAGATTACAGTGATGTGAATCCACAGGGATTTGGGTTAGATGTGGGACTTCGTGTTTGTTTCGGGCTTGGGCTTCTTTCGGCGTCGGAGGTGGGGTCCAGGATGGTTACAGGCTACAGGCACCAAAGTTCGTCATGGACTCGGGTTGTTGCAGGTGCAAGGGCCCCCCTATTTATAGGGTTCTTAAGGGAGGGGGGTTCAAGGGGGGCAGGTACCTAGGGAACCTTAGGGAAGTTTAGGGAGCCTTAGGGGTAGTAGGGAGCATCAGGAACCTTGGGTTACACACCCCCCTTGAAGCCCCCTCCCTGAAGAACCCTGTAACCTATTCTAAACCCTAAACCCTAAACCCTAAACCCTAAACCCTAAACCCTAAACCCTAAACCCTAAACCCTAAACCCTAAACCCTAAACCCTAAACCCTAAACCCTAAACCCTAAACCCTAAACCCTAAACCCACCCTGCGCTGTTGAACTCGACTCCCTTCACATCCAACCCTATAGAACTCCTGAAAAGCCACGCAAGACTTTTAGAACCGGGTTTAGGGTTTAGGGTTTACGACAACCCACATTGCCCCAAACCTTGCGCAATTTCGACTTCCAAGAGTCTCATCCAGGATGGAGGCCTTCCGCGAGGGGGGGGAGGGTTCTGGTTGAAAGTTTAGGGTTCAGGGTTTAGGCTTTCGTTCGCAAGCTCCCTCTTTCAACCCTGTTAAACCCTTTGCCTTACCCTAAGGGTCCATGTACCTATATAGTATATACTCGGCGCCTAAAGCTACTATATAGGAACCCCTTTAAGGCCCAAGTATCTACTATATAGGTACATGGACCCTTTGGGTTAAGGACTCCGGCCAATGACTGGGGTAAGACCTTCGGCCTTGGAAGGACTCTTGTCTGAGGGCCCAAGCTTAGGGCTAGGGTCTAGGATGGGAGGCTTAACCTTCAGCACTATCAACTTTAGGAGCCCCTGTAGGGTTTAGGGCTAGGGTTTAGGGCTAGGGTTTAGGGCTAGGGTGTAGGGTTTAGGCCCTACACCCTAAACCTGGGACCTGGATCCCCCAACTACGGCTGCGGGATTGCATTTATGCAGGGCTCGTCTAGCAACATGGGCCATGCAGCTCCATGTCTACCGTATAAACCCTAAGCCCCGAAGCAACCTAAACCCCCTATACCCCCCAAAGCCCAGGTTTAGGGTTTAGGGCCTAAAGGGCCCAAACCCTCAACCCTAAACCCTAAACCCTGAACCCTAAACCCTAAACCCTGAGTCCTACGCCCGAACACAGGGACCTCTGGGCCTACTAGGGGTGAAAGACGGCTTACAGTTTAGGTTTAAAGTTTAGGGTCTAGGGTTTAGGGCTTTGGGTTTAGAATTTAGGGAGCCCTCAGAAGCCCTCAAAAACCACAAGCCCACAATCCCTACCCCTAAATTAACCTTAAACCCTAAACCCTAAACCTTGAACCCTAACCCTAAACCCCTGAAAGCACCGCAAAGAAAGTAAGTCCAGGACCTTCCCCGCCAGGTCGTCGCTGCCTTGACCTTCAACCGACCTTCGGGAGCATGGCGTGAGCAGGAGGGGGGGGGGGGGGGTGAGGAGGGAGGGTTTAGGGTTTAGGGTTTCGGGCTTAGGGTGTCGGGTTTGAGGTTTGGGGTTTAGGGTTTGGGGTTTAGGGTTTCAAACCCGCAGGCTCTGAGAAGCCTCCATTCAAGCTCCTGCGGCTGCTTTCGACCGCGCCTGAAACCATAGGGCCGCTTGTCCTAAACCCTAAACCCCAAACCAAGTTGAGTCCGGTCTTCTCATTCTGCTCGGTCACGCAGGGCACCGCAAATCTTCTTTGACTTTCACTCCTCCTTGGATTGTGGACATGTGTTCCTGCGTCGACTCGAACTCTGTCTGCCACGCGACAACAGTCTCTGCACCCTCGGCCTAGACTGACAAAGCCCTGCTTTGCCTCAGCAGGGCTTGGGGTTTAGGGTTTCGGGTTTAGGGTTTAAGGTCTTACGGTCTCAGGGTTTAGGGTTCGGGGGGCACAGGGAGTTGGGACAGAGCAACCTTCGGCTTAGGGGTTGAGTTTAGGGTCCTGTACTTAGGGTAGGGCTTAGCGTTTAGGGCTTACCTAGGGTGTTTGGGGCAGATTTAGAGAGGTTTAGGGCTGTGTACTTGGGGTAGGGTTTAGTGTTTACCCTAAGGGTCCACGTACCTCATTATTCTTTACTTTACTTGGGATAAGGAACGGGTAATTAGGTGCATGGATCGAGTGTAAGAACCCTACTGTAAGGTTTTGAGGAGGACTGTGCCCTTAAAACAGGCCGCTGAAAAATGAAGAGAATTCGAGTGAACATCTAAACGGTTGTGAACCCTATTTGTGTGTGTTCCCAAAACAGGGGGCACCCCTTTTATACCCCAAACAGAACAGAATTAAGGGGACCCCCAAAAAGGGTACCCCTAAACCCTAAACTCTAAACCCTAAACCCTAAAGCCTAAAGCCTAAACCCTATTTTCGGAAACCCCCATTTGTCACTTGAGGCTCTGGCTGATGCCTCGTCCGGGCCGCAAGGCTCTCGCGCTTCTTCCAGAACTGCTCAAGCAAGTGGACGGGTACCTCAGGGTTTAGGGTTTAGGGTTTAGGGTTTAGGGTTTAGGGTTTAGGGTTTAGGGTGGGCACACGGAGAGTTCAACTCTGATTTCGGGTGTGGGGCTAGAGTAAGAAGGGCTTCGGTTCCTCGAGGTTTCAGGGCTAGAGAGCATGGGGTTTAGGGTTTGGGGTTTAGGGTTTAGGGTTTAGGGTTTAGGGCTCCTAAGTCGGGCTCAGAGCCTTGGGAAAAGGCCGGACTGAATCGTGAATGTGAAACTCAAAGCCCTAAAGCCCTAAAACAAACCCGAACTGTTAAATTGTCAATACGGTTCCCCCTCCAACCTAGGAACAGCAACAATACGGAGCCTAAATACCTAGACCCTCAACCCTCAACCCAAGGAGCTTGGCAGCTCGCAATCGCAAGCCCTTCCTTCATTCCCTACAACCTCAACCCGAAAGCCCCTCTAAACCGCTCGACCCATCTGGCCTGCCTAAAGACCAAAATTCCTAACCACTTGGGATGTTCCCCCCAGATACTAACAGTCCTTAATTGGGATTATAGTAACCCCCTACAATCCCTATTAAGGACTGTTACTATCAGGGGGAACATCCGAACTAACCACAGTGAAAACCTCCAAAGCTCGAAGCCTTCCCCATACTATATGTACATACATATATATATATACATATATGGATAAGACTGGGTTTTCCTAAACCTCTAATTGTTTCAAGCCCTTATGCCCCTCAAGCCCTAAAGCCCCTCAAACTCTAAACTGCATCACGTAGAGCCCTGAAGCAGCTAAACCCGCCTGAAGCTCCTGGGTCCCTGCCTAGCCCTAAACCCTAAACCCTAAACCCTAAACCCTAAACCCTAAACCCTAAACCCTAAACCCTAAACCCTAAACCCTAAACCCTAAACCCTAAACCCTAAACCCTAAACCATTAAACCCTAAACCCTAAACCCTAAACCCTAAACCCTAAACCCGGCCTGTGGAACTTCAGCTGCTGGGCTGAAGATCGTCTGTGGCGGCCTCGGCGCGCATGACAGACTGAGGATGCAGGGGTAGAAGGAGGGACCCCCAGAATGGGTTTAGGTTTAGGGTTTAGGGTTTAGACCGTTTAGGGTTTAGGGTTTAGGGTTTAGGGTTTAGGGTTTAGGGTTTAGGGTTTAGGGTTTAGGGTTTGGGGTTTAGGGTTTAGGGTTTAGGGTTTAGGGTTTAGGGTTCCCTTATCGTAAATTCCCTTATATAAACCCTATATATGCCTTTTCTAGTCCCGATGTACTTAAGTAGCCCCTACATAACTCCCAAAGAACCCCTAAGGTCCCTTAGAAGGGTCCCTCCTTTAGTCCTTTGAGAGGAGCTCCACTGTCTCTGGGGTGTATAAGGGCTTGGGGGCTTCAGGAGTTTGGTCTAGGGGTTTAGGGGTTTTGGGGTTTAGGGGTTTAGGGTCTAGGGTTTAGGGTTTAGGGGTTTAGGGGTTTAGGGGTGAGGGTTTAGGGGCTAGGGGGCTTTAGGGGTTTGGGATTTCGGGGATAGCGATTTGGGGTGGTTGAAGGCTCAAGGATTTCAAGGGCGTAGCGTTTCTTTTCAGAAGAGGGGGGTAGGGTTTAAGTGGGTTTCAGGGTTTTAGGGTTTAGGGTTTAGGGTTTAGGGTTTAGGGTTTAGGGTTTAGGGTTTAGGGTTTAGGGTTTAGGGTTTAGGGTTTAGGGTTTAGGATTTAGGGTTTAGGGTTTAGGGGTTTAAGGTCTGGAGGGTTGTTCGGCGGGATCAGGGTTTAGGACTTTAGGGCAAGGGTGGAGGGTTTTAAGGCTTTCAATGTTCGCCAAGCCCTCAACCCTGAAAGGGGTTCAGGGGATTCAGGGCCTTTTTCCGGGATGTAGGGTTGAGAATTAGGGCCCCTGAAAGCCATCTCAAGACTTCTGAAATCTCGGAAGCTGAACCAGAACTGAACCGACAGAAGCCGAAATGTGGAGCCCTAAGCCCTATACACTAAACTGCAGATGCGTCAAGTTGATTCACAAGAAGGCCATGTAAAGAACAAGGTCCGATTGCCCGCCGCTGTACACACCCAAGGGTTGGGCTACGTAAGGACCTTGAGCCAGTGTGAGGAAAAACATGTATTTCAAAAAAAAACAATGGCATGGAGCCATTCAAAGCAGCACATTGTATAGGTTGTGCAGATATGTTACTCGCCTAGAAGGCCAAGTGGAGTGAAAAATCGATACGCCATGGAAGCCTCAGATGCTGACTTTGCACAAGCCCTGAGTTCCGAGTTTGGTCCCAATGCCCAGCAGGGTATGAGCCCAAATACCGCTAGCGCACGTGAAGAACCGCGATTGGGCGAGGTTGGGAGCCATGAACTACCAGGGCCTGGTGAGACATCGTTGGCAATGAGGGCTATGATGGTGTCTTCCCCGGCGAGCCAGACGGGATGGTCCATGGATGGGCAGCGAGGTGAGCTGGTCGGGATGGCGACAGCAGCGCCGAGCGGACGCCAAGTGGAACATGATGCCCGAACTCTGGTTATGGGTGGGGTCACAACGACCGACGCGAACATGTCGGAAGCTGCTGCATGGAGCCTGGAAGCCTTCGGAAGCAGAAGGAACATTCCAGCATGGATGCAGCGTATTGGGACGTTCTTTCAGGAGATGAGATCCCAGCACCAGACAGGCCCTCTGTGGGCCCCTTCTCCGTTTCCTTCGCCGACGCCATCGAGGACAAGGCAGAGGGCTCTGGCAAGGCCGACTCCGGAAGATTCTCCGGGGGACTCGTTGTTCTCGCAGGAACAGTGGAGGCAGATGCAGGAAATGGAGGGAAGAGCGCCGCTTCTCTATGGGAGCGCTCAGGGAGCTCGAGGCCCTCAGTCAGGGGATGAAAGCTCCGGGGACAGCACCAAGGAGGCGGTGGAGATGGAGGTGAAGCGGCAGATGCAGGGGATCCTGGGGCAGTTGGAAGCGAGCAGGCATGAAGCGAGTCGTCTGCGGATGGAGGTGGAGAGATTGAGGGCGACATCGGGTGTTGCACCTACTTCACTACCTATGTCGCAGGTGTCGGGCGCTGCACCTACTTCACTGCCTATGTCGCAGGTGTCGGGCGCTGCACCTACTTCACTACCTATGCCACAGGAGTCGGGCGTTGCACCTACGTCACTGCCTATGCCACAGGAGTCGGGCGTTGCACCTACGTCATTGCCTATGTCACAGGTATCGGGCGTCGCACCTACGTCATGGCCTATGTCACAGGTGTCGGGCACTGCATCTACATTGCCGAATATGACTCAGGTGTCAACTGCTCCTGTGGTGCCCTTGTCTAGACCTTCAGCTTCTGGTGAGGTCGGTGGAAGAGCAAAGAGCCCTTTCGCCCCGGATGTGAGACCGCCTCCGCTACCAGCAGCTCTGAAGCGCGTGGAGTTCGAGGGTGTTCCGAGCAGTCCAATGGGAGAGCCAGAAGTGTATGGCGGATATCTTCATGGAGGCCGAGGAGGTACAATGGCCGCTGGAAAGGGGGTTACGCTGCAGGGGTCGATCGGAGCACATGGTGGTCCTGTGGCAGAAGGCGGTGAAGGTCCTGGCGGGGAGGCGTCACGAGCCTCCAGTGCGGGAGTGGGGCCGCATCCAAGGAGTGAGGCTACAACAGACACAGTCACGAAGCTCTTGGAAGGTCTTGAGAAGGTGATCTCCGGGAAGACAGCCAAGAATCAAGAAGAAGTGGGCCGAGTGTCGGTGGAGATGCCGAAGCTTCCGGAGATGAGTGACGCGGCCTCAGTGGACTTCGGGGACTGGCTTCATTGCTTGGAGAATGTCATGGGGGATATCAGTGCAGGATCTGCTGAATGGTGGGGATTGGTCCGGGAGGCAGCGCAAGCCTACTATGACCAGTACCAGGCGGCGGACCAGTTTGTGAGGATCTCGTTGAAGCCGACCGCGCCGAAGGAGCTCTCGGACAACAGGTGGGTTCGTGTTGACAGGAGAGGAGTCAGCATGATTCTGGGAGCTGTCCCGGAGGAGATCAGGCGGGAACTGGTGGCGACGAGGGCGAGATCGACATTGGAGGTGTTGTGCCGGCTCATGGTGTTGTACCGCCCGGGTTCAGCGACGGAGAAGTCTCAGTTGCTGAAAAGGTTGGAAGAACCAGGGGGAGCCACGTCACCTCAAGAGGCGGTGGAAATGCTTCGTCTATGGCACCGGGTGTATCAGAGGGCGAAGGACTTAGCGTTGATCACGCCGGATCCGTCGATTCTCTTGAAGGCGCTCGACGGCTTGGTTCGCAAACCTCTCCAGGAGAACGCGGAAGTGACCTTCCGGATGCAGCTGCTGAGATACCACCTCAAGGTAGACATCACCCCCTCGGTAGATGGCGTGCTTGCGATTCACCGGGCGTACTTGGCCGAGTTTGAGCAGTTGGCGATGCGGAAGGGGCCAAGGAAGGGCGGTGGAGCCGGGGGTGACGCAGGCAGTAATGGACCGGCGACCCCGAAGATGAGAGCCATCGGTGGGAAGAATGATCAGCCGGGAGCTCAACGTGATGGTTCCCAAGGAGGAGGTCAGTTGAAGCCCTGCAGGTTTTTTCTCACGGATGAAGGGTGTCGACGTGGCAAGGCATGCAAATTCGAGCACGCTATGGACAAGGACAAGAGAGAGAGGTGCTGGACATGTGGGAGTAAGCAGCACACCTCAAAAACGTGTCCCACCAAGGTGAAGAACGAGCAGCAAGGACCTTCGCCATCCACGCCGAAGAGTGGAAGTGGCTCGCCGAAAAAACCAGAAGGGCCACCGGAGACGCCCTCGATCCAGAAGGTGGTGGAGGCGGAAGTGTCGTCTTCGGCATCTACATCTGTGCCTGCGTCAAGTTCGGGGAGCACAACAATGGAAGACCCAGTTCAGGGCGTGCCAGTGGAGCAACTTCTGGAGAGCGCTCACCGTATGATGAAGGCATTCATTGAGGGCCAGCAGAAGGCACCAACATTGAAGGTCTTGCGATGCCCCGAAAGAGATCTAGATGATCTTCCACCTCTGAAGAAGAGCGTTGACTGGGAAGCAGCCATGAAGAACGTGGGCTTGAAGAAGACCTTCAATGAGGAAGAAAGAATGGGGCTGCTGGATTCCGGAGCAACCCACGCACTACGCCCTGCAACGTCTCGAAGTGAACTTGATAGCTGCTTTAACGCGGAAGTCACGCTTGCAGGGGATCAGAAGGTGAGCCTTCCTCAGACTCAGAGTGGGGTGATACTGGCGGAGGAGGCACAGCCTATCGTGCCGCTGGGCTCGCTGGTCAAGTCCCTGGGGTACGAGTTCGTGTGGAACAGCCGAGGTTGCAGACTTCGTCATGATTCACGACCGGAGATACAGGTGTTCACGCGGTCCTCGTGTCCGGAGGTGAGGGAGTGCGACGCGCTGAGGCTCATCGCAGAGTTGGAGTCGCAGAAGGTGGAGGCGAGCATGCAGTCCATCGCGGAGCTCAGAACTGCGATCGTGGCGGCAAAGCAGAAGCATCCTGGAGGGTGGAAGGGGTACTTGCAGGAGTATGTGCGTTCGGGGGACATGGCGGATGGGCTTCGGGCGGTGTTTGAGGCTCCGTTCATGCAACACGTCCCAGTGGAGAACAAGACCGACGTCCTAGAGTACATTCCCAAGACACCAGAGGAAGCGTGGAAGCTTTTGAAGAGGATGCCGTTGAACCGCTCGAGACGGCGACAGTTGTGGAGGGCCAAAGGATGGGTGGTTCATCTATTCGCTGGACGAGGCGTCAAAGGGGACCCTATCAGGCATGTGGCTGGTGAGATCTTGGAGGTCGATATCGCCACGGGATGGGACTTGCTCAACAAGGAAGTGTACGCGCTGCTGTTGTGGGCCGCAATGCAGAGAAAGATCAAGGCCGTGATCGGTGGCCCCCCATGCCGGACGTTCTCCCTCCTGAGGTATCGGGACACTGGTGCTGAAAGTACAAGGATGCCCAAGCCGGTGAGATCGGCAGAGCACTTGTGGGGGTTGCCGAACCTTGGGCCTGATGATCGTGAAATGGTGAAGGCAGACAATCGCCTCATTTTGAGGATGGTCTGGCTGTGGCTGGTGGCGGAGGCGAGCTTGGAAGAGGACGAGGTCGATCAATGGACGTTCGACAAGGTGGGGTTTGGTTTTGAGCACCCTGATGATCCGCGGGAATTTCTGGATGAGAGGAACGAGCTGTGGTCGCTATGCCCTTCGGTGTGGAGGACGCATCTGATGGAAGAGCTGGAGGAGGTGCTGGGGCTTGTCAAGTACCAGTTTGATCAAGGAGCGTATGGTCATGAGCAACGAAAGCCAACGGCATTCCTGGCGAACATGCAGATGAACCTCCGGGCTCGGGACACGCGACGGGAGACCCCAAGGCCTACCTCGTCGGCGTCAATGGCAGTGTGGGCACCTGGATTTCGCAAGGAAATTGCTCGGGCGCTACTTCAACGGCATCTGTGGGAAGGAACAGCGCAGTGCAGCTGAGGGCGATGACGGCAAAGGAAGCGGCTGGATGGAAGGATCACCTCGATGCTGGTCACTGGCCTTATCGCCGGGACTGTGCAGTTTGCCTGGCGGCTTCAGGATCGGGACGACCGGCACGTAAGGTCTTGCATCGTGACGCCTACGTCTTGAGCCTAGATGTCGCGGGAGCTTTCAGAGACCTGGGCATAGACGAGAAGAAGGGGCGAAAGTACAGGTTTGTGCTTGCTGGGACCTACATCTACCCGAAGGGTTACTCTGTCCCCAAGGATCAAGACATCCCTTTAGGAGAAGTTCCACAAGCAGTCGCAGGCGTTCCACAAGCAGTCGATCCAGATTCACCAGGCGTTCCACAAGCAGTCGATCCAGATTCACCAGGCGTTCCACAAGCAGTCGCTCCAGATTCACCAGGCGTTCCGCAAGCAGTCGATCCAGATTCACCAGGCGTTCCACAAGCAGTTGGTCCACAAAGGGATCAGGAGGAGGACTGGTTTGAAATGGAAGATGAGGAGGAGGGAGATGAAGCGAACGACCTGGTCGAGGGTGAAGAAGCAAGCGAAAAGGAATGGAAAAAACTCGTTGGTGACCTGAAGAAGCCCCATGAGTTCCAGATCCTGAGGTTTGCTATCCCGCTGGAGAAACATCGCGGAAAAGAAGTGTTGGAGGCGGTACAAGACATCTATGTCACTTTGAAGTCATGGGGGATGCCGCTTGCCAGAATCCATTCGGATAGAGCCAAGGAGTTCAGAACGCAACCTTTGCGCCGTTGGTGTCGAGAGAGAGACATCTTCCAGACATTCACGGAGGGGTGTGCGCCGTCTCAGAACTCTGTGGTGGAAGGAGGCGTGAAGTGGTTGAAGTCAAAGGCTAGATTGTTGCTTGGGGCGGCCGGTATCGAGAAGAAGTTCTGGCCGTGCGCAATGAAGGAAGCCTGCGACGCTCACAACCGCAGGATGTTGGCGAGGCCTATGAGAAAGATCCGTTTTGGGTCGGTGGTGTGGATCAAGTCGAAGAAGACCCATGGCCCATTTGACCCAAGGTGGGAAAAAGGAACGTACCTAGGCCCGACCGAAGATGTGCGTGAAGGACATGTGGTGTTGTTGGAAAATGGAACGTGGCTTCGGACACTACATGTAAGGCTTGTTCGAGATGATGAGTACGAAGAGGTTGCCCCGGAGTATGCCGTGGATTGGGTGGAGCCTTCGAGAAGAGTGAGGGGAAAGATGACCTTGAGTGACCCAGAAGTGAGAAAGCTGAAGGGCTACCAGGACATGTCGAGGGAGCAGCTGGTGAAGAGGCTTTTGGGGTCAGATATTTGGACCAGCAAAGAAGCTGTGGCCAAGCGACCACAGCTACGCGAAACTTCGGAGGCTGACGAGGATGTGGCGTATGTGACGCTTGGGGCTTACCAACATGGAGGAATCGTAAACGTGACCAACGCCACTATGAAGTATGAGGAGGACGTTCGAACTGCCGCTGCGTTGCTTCGACATGATTTTCCCGGAGAGACCTTCACTTCGATGGCCCTGGTGAAGAATGCCGTGATGCCTATCCACCGGGACAGCTACAACATGAAGGGAACAAGCAACTTGGTATCGCCGCTGAATGTGACGAAGGGCAGCGGTGTGTGGCAGGAAATGAAGGTCGGAGATGAGTTCAAGGGGAAGTATGAGGCGCGGCGATTCAATGGGAAGGAGGTGCCGGGCCAGATCTTCGAGATGAAGGGGCCAATGGAAGTAAATCCTTCACGTCTACATGAGCCAGTACTTGGAGAAAAGGGTCCCAGAATACTGGTTGTGGGCTTTACAATCGCCGCCGCGTGCAAGCTGGAGCCAGAGAAGGTTGACTACCTGCGAAGACTTGGTTGTTGGCCTTTAGAGCAGCTCGCCAAGGACGAGACCATCGATTGTCGACCTCATGCAATGGGAGACCAAGAGCTTGGTGGAACCAGGGAGGATGAGTTGGTGATCCCGGGAGGGCGAGTCAGCTTGAGAACGAATTGGTCGTTGCGATACCAGCCAGAAGAAGACAAGGGCAAGGAGAAGGTCGAGGAACCAGTACCAACGCTGCCTTTGGGGAAAGAAGAGAGATTGTGGCTGGAAGAAAGGGCAATGGCGCTAAGGGCGTTGATCGTTGAAGAGGCAAAATGTGCTGATCAGCGAGAAGATGAAGGTGAAGAAGTGGACGAGATGATGAATGAGAAGGTCATGGATGCAGAAGAGGAATTGGACTTCGTGCAAGAGATCCTGACGGAGGACGTGGGTGAGAAGAATGAGCGGTCGGTAAAGGCGATCAACGACGTGAAGGTTCGTTTAGCAAAAATGGCAACAGATGTCACCACGGAGAACGTGGAGGGGATCTTGAAGGAATTGAAGGAGCCGCTCACTGTGACACACACGGTCGCCCTTCCCGAGGTTAAGGCGAATTTGCCCAAGTGGGTGCCAAGCATCATGAAAGAGGTCACGCACCTGGAAGGAAATGGGACGTTGGTTCCGATTCCCCTCCCAGAAGCAAAGCGAATGCAAGATCGGGGAGAAATTACGCTGGTGCCGGCCAAGACGGTGCATACGGTCAAGCCTCCGGATGTGGCAGCGATCGCAGACCAGGCGGAGCAAGAGAGGGAGCAGGTAACCCAGAAGAAGGGGGAAGAGGTCCTTGAGGGCAACGGAGACGCCGGATTGTTCAAAAGGAAGTCGAGGCTGGTGATCTGCGGGAACTACATCAAGGGCGAGACGGAGGTGTTCACGACGGCCGCCAGTGCGGAAAGCTTGAGGTGCGGATTAGCATTCGCTGCACAAAGAAACTGGGGGGCAGCAATCACAGACATCGCATCGGCGTTCACTCTAACCCCAATGTCGGAGTCCAGCGTGCGGTACGCCATAACGATCCCGAAGGTGATTGTGGATGCAGGGTGCGCCCCACCGAACACCGCATATCTGGTCGAGAGGCTCCTCTATGGCTTGAAGGAGGCGCCGAGACTATGGGGCAACTTTCGTGATCGCCGGATAAGAAGGGCCAGAATCCATGTGGGACAAAGAGAATGCAGGTTCGTCCAGATGGAAACGGATCCGGCGGTTTGGAGATTGGTTCCCATGGATGACGAGACAGAGACCATTGCGATGATGATCGTGTACGTCGACGATGTGATGTTCCTGGTTGACAAAGGGTGATGATGGAGAAGAAGGATGGAAGTGCTCAGACCTGGAGTGGGTGGGTCAGAGGCCAGTGAGATACCTCGGTATGGAGGTGCAAGGCCGAGTTCGCGATGGAAGGATCCAGTACCACATCAGCCAGGGTGGGTACATCGCCGACCTGATCCGGGAGTACGGCATGGAAACCGAAAAGACCGCGCAGGTGCCCGCAACAAAGGACCTCATCCTGCACGAAGAAGAGGGCGATCAGGAGGAGGGAGAAGCAGATGAGGAGCAAATTCGGGCGGCTCAAACAGCTGCCGGAGAGTTGTTGTGGTTGGCCACTCGAACAAGACCGGACATAAGCTTTGCCACGAGCTATGTCTGTGCAATGGCGACGCGGAACCCGACGGCTGCTCTTCGTTTGGCTCATCACGTGCGTCGCTACCTCCTCAACACGCCTGGAATGGGTTTGGTCTACAAAGGGTCGCAGCATGCGGTGGAGACTTTCTCTGACGCCAGCTTCGCGCCAGGAGGAGGAAAATCCTTCGGCTGCAGCGCTATATCGCTATTTGGGGGCTTTGTGGCATGGCGAATGACAAGGCAAGCTCTGATAACGCTGTCTACCGCGGAGGCGGAGTTGTACGAGTTGATCGCCGCGCATCAGCTTGGATTGGGTATCCAAGCATGGGCCACCGAGGTGCAGAGCGATGTATGCCAGGCCATAAAGGTCGATAACACTGCAGCTCTGGGGCTTGCAAGCACGGCCCCGGGGACGTGGAAAACACGTCACCTCCGCGTGAGAGCACGTTTCCTTCGCCAAGAAGTGTTGGCCCAGCGCGTGTCCTTACATCATGAGCCTGGAGAAGGACAGCCAGCAGACTTAGGTACCAAGCCGGTGCCGGCTCCTCGGTTGGTTGTGCTCCGTGATTTGTGGGGTATGGTACCTGCAGAGGCTTTCCTACAAGAAGGAGGCAATGAAGGGGCGCGAGTACAAACAATCTCGTCAAGACAAGAGGTGGTGAAGATCATGGCGCTGATGATTGCGATGATGTCAGTGCAAGGGGCACGGGCCGAAGAAGTGCTCAAGAGGCCAGTGGAGGTGGATGGAAGCGTGGAATTCTACGTATGCGTGGTCATCGGAGGAGTGGCGTTGCTCGGAGTGTGGGAGTTTGTGAAGGTGCTGGTTGCGTGGGTGTGGAGAGATCGAGAAGAAATGGCGATGAGAAGAACAAGAAGGCTGATGAAAATCAGAGATCAGGCCGCTCGTGCTCTACATCGTGAACTGGCAGAGCTGGAAGATGAAGGAGAGCAAAGGGATCCGCCTGGTGTCAGGGCTCAAGATCCAACAGCTGAGGTGCACCCCGCTTCTTCGTCTTCTACAACCCCGATGCCACAACAGCCCGATGGAGAAGAGGGCGTGACGGTGGCCCGAGCCGCGAGGGAAGGAATGGACTTCAGATGCCTCCAGACCCCATTCGTGATGTCGGAGCATGGGGACAGGATCCACGTTCGAGAAGAGTGCTATGGGCTGAGGCACGCGAACAAGGCCAAGTTGCGCAAGATCAAGTACTGTTCGTGCTGTGCTGAGAGCTACCCTTTGTACTATAGGACTCCCTTCGGCGACCCAAGGCTTGGGTAAGTACAGGACGCATCAAGGAGGACATTTTGTCTTCGACTCCAAAATGAGGAGGAGTGCAGATGCGTCAAGTTGATTCACAAGAAGGCCATGTAAAGAACAAGGTCCGATTGCCCGCCGCTGTACACACCCAAGGGTTGGGCTACGTAAGGACCTTGAGCCAGTGTGAGGAAAAACATGTATTTCAAAAAAAAACAATGGCATGGAGCCATTCAAAGCAGCACATTGTATAGGTTGTGCAGATATGTTACTCGCCTAGAAGGCCAAGTGGAGTGAAAAATCGATACGCCATGGAAGCCTCAGATGCTGACTTTGCACAAGCCCTGAGTTCCGAGTTTGGTCCCAATGCCCAGCACTAAACCCTAAATGTAAACACTAACAATCCTTAAACAAACCGTTGAGTTGGGGCACTTTGTCGCGACAGGACTCAAAAGCACCGAGCCAACCCTGAACCCGTAGAGAGTTTTAGGGACGGTTTTGGGGGTTTAGGGGTCTTGTGGGTTTAAGGCTTTCAGGGTTTAGGATTGAAGGGTTTAGGGTTTAGGGCTTTAAGGGTCAAGGGCCTGGGGGCTGAGGGTCTAGGGCTTATTTGGGAGTCCCTAAACACTCTACGGTTCGGGTTCGGGGTTAGGGTCCAGGGTTTTGGGTCATACGCTGGGCACCCTGCTTTGGAACCGGTATCTCGGAGTCCTCGTAGCTGTCGCCTTGGTCTCATCTTCAGGGTTTGCTTGAAAGCTCCGGAAGGGTTTAGGGTTTAGGGTGTAGGGTTTAGCTCAAAGCTCAGGAAGGGTTTCGGGCTTTGGGGTTTGCGGGTTCGGGTGTAAGGCTTGGGGCAACACGAAACCCACTGAATCTAAACCCCAAAACGCAGAAGCAAGCAAACCTTTACATCCATTATTGATTGATTTATTCCTAAGCCTGCAACCCTAAACCCTAAACTGCATACATACGCATATTGTTCATGTTTTCTATATTGTATAACCCGACTTACGCCCTACTCACCCCAGCACCCTAAACCCTAACCCTAAATCCTAAACCCTACTCTTCGCCTTGCCGATCTTTCAAGCAAAGCTCGAACCTTGCCCGTACACCGCCAAGGTTTAGGGTTTAGAGCTTAGGGTTTAGGGTCTAGGATCTAGGGTTTAGGGTTTCGGGCTTCGGTCCGTGGTTTAGGGCTTCAAAGAAGGCTGAATTCATTGCAGAGTCTAATTTCCAGGGTGCAACACTGTGTCGAAGAGTCCTTTGCTCAAGAACAGCCGGGGCAAAACCGCTAAGTTACTACCCCCCCCCCCCCACCCCCATAAGTAAGGTGATTTAGGGATAGTTAAGCCTAGTTAAGGTTCTTGAAGGGGGAACCTGTAGTATAGAGGGGGGGCAGGAAGGGAACCTTCCGACCAACAAAGAACGGGTTTAGGCTTTGAGGGTTGGGAGGTTCTTTCAGTAGGGCTACGAGTAGGGCACCTGAAATTTATGGTACATGTATCTCTGCTTATCAGCACACGCAAAACCACAAACAACTGAAAGCCCTACAACCCACTGAACCCTGAATCCTACAGTGGGGTATGCTAACTATGTTTAGGGAGACTTCTAACTTCTAACCTAGTAAACCAATTTTTCTACCTCAGAGCGCCGCCCCCCGACCCCCACTGTAGACCCCCAAACCCGAAACCCTGAAACCCAAATTAAACCCTAAAGCCTAAACGGCCCTAAACCCTAAACCCTAAACCCTAATTCCTAAACCCTAACCCCTAAACCCATGGAAGCTTGAGGTCGGAGCAGCCAGGTGGCTTCAATGCCTGGACCGTGGCTTTGGGCTGAGTGGGATTAGTGATAAGGGCTTAGATAAGGTTGAGTAGGGTTTAGGGTTTAGGGTTTAGGGTTTAGGGTTTAGGGTTTAGGGTTTAGGGTTTAGGGTTTAGGGTTTAGGGTTTAGGGTTTAGGGTTTAGGGTTTAGGGTTTAGGGTTTAGGGTTTAGGGTTTAGGGTTTAGGGTCCAGGGTATAGAACTTTCGGCTTAGGGTTTAGAACTTTGGGTTTACAGGGTTTGAGGGCTTAGAGTTGGACTGAGGGGTTTAAAGGGCGAGGACTGAGTCAGGACTTCAGAGCTGCAGGATGTAGCCTGCGCAGCCCAGCCCAGCATTGCCCAGACCCCTACAAAAAAAAAAAAAAAAAACGAACCCCCGGGGTTTAGGGTTTAGGGTTTAGGGTTTAGGGTTTAGGGTTTAGGGTTTAGGGTTTAGGGTTTAGGGTTTAGGGTTTAGGGTTTGGGGTTTGGGGTTTGGGGTTTAGGGTTTAAGGTTACCCTTGCACTACTATTGGGTCATGTTTAGGAGCCCCGTGCTGTTTGGGGTTTAGGGTTTAAGGTTTAAGGTTTAGGGTTTAGGGTTTGGGGCTTAGGGTTTAGGGTTTAAGGTTTAGGGTTCCTTCGGCGGATCGAGAAGGTACAGCCCCTTGAGTAGTAGTATAGGGTGTTATTTTGGATTTAGGGTTTAGGGTTTAGGGTTTAGGGTAACTACTTTTTCGATGCATCCAGCAACGGATGAAAATCTAGGGTTTGCCACGGAAATGATTGAGGAATTCCTGGTGAACTTGAATGTTGAACGATTTGGGCTGTAACCAAGGGTGATTGAAACTTAGGATCGACATTTCGTGGCTGCGGGCGCGGTTTAGCGTTTAGGGTTTAGGGTTAGGGTTTAGGGTTTAGGGTTTAGGGTTTAGGGTTTAGGGTTTAGGGTTTAGGGTTTAGGGTTGAGGGTTGAGGGTTGAGGGTTGAGGGTTGAGGGTTTAGGGTTTCGGTCTTCAGTACCTAGAGTGCCAAGACTGGTATGTATCATACCTTAGGCTACATGTTGCACCTTATCGAGCAGAAGTCTCCTCTCCATGGCGACCTTCACTCTATTCATTCTCTATTCATCTCATCCGTCTGAAACTTCTAAACTTGGGATGTTCACCCGTATACTCACGTCCTTAATAAGGGATTGTAGTATCCCCTAGTAAGGACTCTTAGTATATGGGGGAACATTCCAATCTAAACCCTCTAACCCGAAAAAGACCGAAGCAACACAACTATCAGCTCTATGAAATCCTGTAAGCCCTAAACCCTCCTCAAGCCCTCGGTGCATCAACAAATGCTGCGTGCGCCTCAAGCTTCGCGAGAAACTCCTTCCGCACCGGGCAAGACCCCCCCCCCCTCACCCCCTCCCTCCTAACCCCAAAACCTCAAAATCGCTTTTGGGAAAGGGCGTTGCCAGAAACGGCATGTACCTGGGACCCTCTTTACCAAAAGTTTTATGGGTTATACCTACGAATTAAGGGCAGCTACTACTCAACTGTAGGTAAATAGGGTCCCAGGTAAACTCCTCAGCAGGGTCGGGAGCGGGGTGAGGGCCGATTCTTGCGGAAGCTGCTTGTGAAAACCACATGACAACTCAAGGATTTGAGGTTTAGGGTTTAGGGTTTAGGGTTTAGGGTTTAGGGTTTAGGGTTTAGGGTTTAGGCCTTCAGCGGGATTCGGGTGTAGTGTGAACTCTAAACCAGAAATAAGGTTTGGGGAATTGAAGGCTAAGGTCTCTTGTGTCTCAAAGGTTCGAAGATAATTCCAGGTTGGGCTGAGTGCTCAGGGAGATGGACGCAGCTCCTTGCCACAATCGTGATCCTGGTTGTCCTTGATTACCTGCAGCCGCCGGTTTTCAGGTTCGGGGGGGTGGGGGTGGGGGGGGCGGCGGGGGGGGGGGGGCGGCGGGGGGGGGGGGGGAGGGGGGGCGGGCGGGGGGGGGGGGGGGGGGGGGGGGGGGGGGCGGGGGCGAAAGGTGCCCAGGAGCACGCTTAATTAGACTTCAGCTCTAAACCCTAAACCCTGAACCCTAAACCCTGGGTGTAGGGTCTCGGTTCGTGGGTTCAGGGTTTAGGGCTAGGGTTTAGGGTTTCGGCTTGATGGTTTAGGGTTGAGGGAGTTCGGGGCATTGGGGTTTAGGGTTTAGGGGAAGTAGGGTTTACATAGGGCCAGGGTTTGAGGTTGAGGGTTGAGAGGATCTAGGGTTTTGGGGCTTAGGGGTTTGTAGGGTTGATAGGGCTTAGGACCCTAAACCCTAAATCCTAAACCACAAACCCCAAACCCTAAACCCGAAACCCTAGACCGCAGCCGGGGGTTTAAGGGTTTAGGGTTTAGGGGTTTAGGGGTTTAAGGCTTTAAGGGTTTAAGGGTTTACGTGTTTAGGGTTTAGGGTGCAGGGTCTGCCCAAGCCCAAAGCCGAAAATCCTACAGCACAGCCCCCTAAACCCTAAACCCCCTTAAAGCCCCGAAGCCCCAGACTGGCACATGTATCGCCACTAATAAAGCTTCGCCGCTCTCGCACAAGCTGCACGGGATCGTTAACGGATAGTGATCCCGGTACACTGACCGAGATGGTTTTCCCTCGTACTTGAGATAGCAGGTCTCCATTCGCTTAACCTCGCGGCGGTTGTAAATATCATCCACGGCCAAGCTCACCGTCAGGCGACATTTCCAGTCCATCATAGATTTCGGCATGGCTTCTTTCATAGCTAAGCCTTTCTAAGAGCTTATGGCACATTTTACACTCGGCTGCACGACTCTGATGGGTTGGGCCATTAGGGCTTCCAAGGCCTACGAGCTCTTAGCAGGGAATGAAGGAATTCGGTAAGTTTAGGGTTTAGGGTTTGGGGTTTGGGGTTTAGGGTTAAGGGTTTAGGGTTTAGGGTTTAGGGTTATTACCCTTTAAGGGATCCTGTCGGGTGCCGAATTTATTCATTCTCTGATGGGAACCACTAGGAAGAGTGAGGGATTCTGCTTAAGACCGGGGCAACAAACCGCTGCACATGCAAAGAACAAGTATAAGCCCTGAACCCTAAACCCTAATCCCTCTAAACCCTAAACCCTAAACTCCCTCTAACCCTAAACCCTAAACCAAAAATCCCCGGCCACCTGCCAGAAAAAGTTCTGGAAGCCATTGTTGGTGCTCCTGAGGCAGCTGGCTTCGGGCCCATACTTCTTAGGGTAGGTTTAGGCTTTAGGCTTTAGGCTTTAGGCTTTAGGCTTTAGGCTTTAGGCTTTAGGGTTTAGGGTTTAGGGTTTAGGGTTTAGGGTTTAGGGTTTAGGGTTTAGGGTTTAGGGTTTAGGGTTTAGGGTTTAGGGTTTAGGCTTTAGGGTTTAGGTTTCAGGGTTTAGGGGTTCGGGTTTCGGGTTTCGGGGTTTAGGGTAGTTTCATGGTCCCTTAGTATGGGCCCTGTAAAGGGGACCCCTTATGTACCCCTTATATACAACCCAAGGGTCCATAGTTCAGAACCCTTTAACGGAGGTAAGGTGTGGGGTTTAGGGACTACAGACGATTTAGGGTTTAGGGTTTAAGGATTTAGGGGGTTCGGGCAGGGTTCAGGGATTTTCATGGTCCCTTCGTACGGACCCTTTGAAGGGGACCCCTTATGTACCCCTTATATGCCCTATACAACCCAGGGGCCTTAAAGGAGGTAAGAGACCATACTTGGCCCATGTACCTGCCCTTAGAGTCACGGTCTTGAAAGATGGGCATCATAAGGGCTTGGGGTTTGGGAGTTTAGGGACTAAATACGATTTAGGGTTTTAGGGTTTAGGGTGAAGCCCTCTGAACATTAAATACCTCCACACAAGATTCTGTGTTGGTCGAAACTATCCTTTCCTCCCTACGAAACCTTAGGGTTGAACGCCCTAGCCCCCAAAAGGATAACCTTGTATTTGTGATAGGATTATAAAGCCTAAACCCCAAACCCCAAAGAGGTTAAAGGTTAACTACCCAGCCCCTAAGAAACAAGCTCTCAGGGCTTCCGAGCAACCCAGGCTTCTGAGATGATGCCTAGGGTCTTGGGGGCTTCGAACTTTAGGATTTCAGACTTAGGAGAAGCTCTAAACCCTAAACTTGGGAGGTTCCCCCTTATACGAACAGTTCTTGATAGGGAATATACTACCCCCGTCTTATAATCCTTACTAAAGACTGTTAGTATAAGGGGGGAACATCCCAAGCCTAAACCCTAAACCCTAAACTCTTTTAAGGCTTAGGTTAGGGTTTAGGTCGTCCATGGCGATGCATCCAGGGGCCGGCGATCGGCAATGAGGCAGAGCACACGCTAAACGTTTAGGGTTTGGGGTTTAGGGTTTTGGGTTTAGGGTTTCGACAAAGTCAGAGATGGGAAGCGTTTTGGGCTCTAGGGGTTTAGGAACCCCAAACACTTAAAACCCTAACTAGCGACTACAAAACCCGAAAAACCTGGAAAAAAAAACTGAAACAAAACCAACAACAAAAAAACTAAACACCCTAAAAGCCCCCCCCCCCTCCAAAAAACAAAAACTTAAAGCCTCCAAACCAAACCCCTGAAAAGAAGGAAATCCCCCCCCCTCAAAAAAAAGAACAAAAACCCTTACAATGCCCCCAAAGCCACCTAGACCCTAAACCCTAAACCCTAAACCCTAAACCCTAAACCGTTTAGCTAAAAGCCTCCAAACCCCATGCAAACCCGGCAGCCCCACCTCGGCGCGAGGCTCGCTGAGGCTTTGGGCTGGCCAGGGTTAGGTTTTAAGGTTTTGGGTGTAGGGCGTAGAGTTTAGGGTTTAGGGTAGGGTTTAGGGTTTAGGGTTTAGGGTTTAGGGTTTAGGGTTTAGGGTTTAGGGTTTAGGGTTTAGGGTTTAGGGTTTAGGGTTTAGGGTTTAGGGTTTAGGGTTTAGGGTTTAGGGTTTAAGGCTTAAAGTTCAGGGTTTAGGGCTCAGAGTTTTTAGGGTCTAGGGTTTAGGGCTTAGAGTTTAGGGTTTAGGGGGCTTCAGTACTAGTATCCCCAAAAAGGACACCCGACATGTATACTCGCCACTGACAAGGAACCTTGTATGAGCTCACCCATTGCAGCATTAAAGCCCTGCCTCGAGTCGGCAAAAATTATTTGAGAGTTTGGAATTCGGGGTTGGGGTTGGGGTTTGGTGTATAGGGTGTAGGGAAGGTTATGGTCTAGGGTCTCAGTTTCAGGGTTCAGGGTTTAGGGTTTGAAGGCCGACCTTGCTTCTCAAGTCTTGAATGTCAGCAATGGCAATGCCGGCAATGTCTGTCAAAGGGCGCCGGCAGATTTGCCAGCAAGGTCATAGCGGAACAGAGCTCGTTCTGCTTGGGGGTCTGTGACAATTTCATGATGAACCCTAAACTCTAAACCCTAAACCCCAAACCCCAAACCCTAAACCCTAAACCCTAAAGCCTAAAGAGCCTCTGCAACTCGCTGGCGGCTTGGTCGTCCATGAAGCCATGGAGCTTCAGATAACAGAAGTCGCAATGAGTTCAAGCTCCGGTGAAGGACGAATTTCCCAGACCCTAGGGTTTAGGGTTAGGGTTTAGGGTTTAGGGTTTAGGGTTTAGGGTTTAGGGTTTAGGGTTTAGGGTTTAGGGTTTAGGGTTTAGGGTTTAGGGTTTAGGGTTTAGGGTTTAGGGTTTCGGTTTTGGGTTTAGGGTTTGAGGGTTTAGGGTTCCTGGGAGGATCCAAAATGCACCTCCATGGTCCGTTCTCTAAATTAGGGCCCCTCTTTGGTATAGGGTAACACAGCAAGCGTCCTGGTGAGAGAGAAAGAGAGAGAAGGAGAGAGGGAGAGAGTGCAGGGCTGAGGAGGACCCCGCCAGAAATGTCCGAACCCTAAACAGCAAAGCTAAAGATCCCAAAACGCTAACCCAATAAGGGAGCTGACAACAATCTTTAGGGTGATATATTGGGATGTTCCCCCTTATACTAACAGACCTTTAAAGGGCATGTAACAGGGGGTACTATGATCTCCATTAAGGGCAGTCAGTACCTGGGAAACATTCCAAGTGATGTATGAGGAAGATAATCTCTCTCTCTCTATATATATATATATATATATCTCAACATATATGGATATATCCCCTTAAGCCCTGCACCCGCAACCCAGGAAAATCCTAAACTCTAAGCCCAAAAACCAGCCCCCTACCCCCCCCCCCACCCCCACCCCTCCCCCCCAAAAAAAAAAAAAATAAAAAGGAAAAAGCATGAAACACTAAGAATACAACGAATAAGAATATACCGTAATTATAAACCGTAATTAGCCAAACATCCTAAGCCCCAACCCCCGAAAACATGAAGCAGCTTTCAGCACAGCCTTCGCCTTCGCCTTGGGCGGCGCCAGTCCTGGAAGGTGGGCGCAAAGAGCTGGAAATAGGGTTCAGGGGATTTGGGGTTCAGGGTTTAGGGTTTAGGGTTTAGGGTTTAGGGTTAAGGGTGAAGGGTTTAGGATGTTAGGGGTTGAGGAGCTTAGGGTCTGGGGTTAGGGTTTGGGGTCTAGGGTTTGGGGCTTGGGGCTTAGGGTTGGGGGTTTGGGGTTTTAGGGGTTATTGGTTTAAGGGTTTGGGGCTTGGGGCTTGGGGGTTTAGCGACGAGGGTTTGGGGCCTAAATCCTCGTACGAGAGTTTAGCGACGAGGGTTTGGGGCCTAAATCCTCTTACGAGGGTTTGGCGACGAGGGTTTAGCGACGAGGGTTTAGCGAGGGTTAGGGCCTAAATCCTCGTACGAGGGTTTAGCGACGAGGGTTTAGGCTAAATCGCCTAAATCCTCGTACGAGGGTTTAGCGACGAGGGTTTAGGGCCTAAATCCTCGTACGAGGGTTTAGCGACGAGGGTTTAGGGCCTAAATCCTCGTACGAGGGTTTAGCAACGAGGGTTTAGGGCCTAAATTCTCGTACGAGGGTTTAGCGACGAGGGTTTAGGGCCTAAATCCTCGTACGAGGGTGTAGCGACGAGGGTTTAGGGCCTAAATCCTCGTACGAGGGTGTAGCGACGAGGGTTTACGTAGGGCCTAAATCCTCGTACGAGGGTTTAGCGACGAGGGTTGCTTAGGGTGCGTTAGGGGTTCAGGTTTGGGGTTTGGGTTTTGGGGTCTAGGGCTTGGGGGGTTGAGGGGTTTGGGGTTTGAGGGTTTAAGGTTGAGGGTTGGGGGGAGGGTTCAAGCCCTCAAGCCTATGCGAAACATTTTACTCAAGCCTCTGAACTGTATACCCCCTCAACCCCCATGAGGTACCTGAACCCAAAACATTCCGAAACCTAAAACCTAAACCCTTCAACCCTAAGCCCTAAACCCCCAAACCCTGGCAGTGGAGTCTTTTCTCGGACCTTGGCCTGGAGCGTTGCAAGGGAGCCATACTCGAACCCCAAAGGATGATCCGCGCAGAGGCCCTTACAGTACCTTAGTAAACCCTGCACAGTAAACCCTACACCCTACACCCTAAACCCTAAACCCTAAACCCTACACCCCAAACCCTTGTGAAACTTGATGTACGGAGCCCTGAATTCTGCAGCCGAAGCTGGGCATCCTAGGAGAAACACCTACAGCCCTAAACCCTAAGCCCTATAAGCCCTAAGACCTAAACCCTAAACCCTAAACCCTACACCCCAAACCCTTGTGAAACTTGATGTACGGAGCCCTGAATTCTACAGCCGAAGCTGGGCATCCTAGGAGAAACACCTACAACCCTAAGCCCTAAGCCCTATAAGCCCTAGGACCCAAAACCCAAAACCCAAAACCCAAAACCCAAAACCCAAAACCCTAAGCCCTAAGCCCTAAGCCCTCAGCCCTGAACCCCAAACCCTAGACCCTAAACCCTGCCTTTCGACTTGCCCTTGCCCTTGCCACCAGCAGGCCTTCTTTGCGGGAAAACATGTTGGCGTTTAGGGTTTAGGGTTTGGGGTTTGGGGTTTGGGTTTTGGGGTTTTGGGGTTTTGGGGCACATAAGTATCCCTAAGGGTCCATGCGCCTAACTATGGAATACTCGGGCCTTAAAGTACCTCCTATTTAGGGACTTGAGGGCCCAAGTACACAATAACGAGGTACAGGGGTTTTAGGGTATACTCATCTTTGTATATGTACATACATACCTTTCGAGGGATGATGTAGGGCATCCCACACCCCGATTCTCTGCTAGGAACCAGTGAGCACACAGGCCGCCCTTAAGGATACATACGGATTTTTTGGAGGGGCCTCAGAGGCCTCGAAACCCGTGCCAAAAATGCGGGTCCAGAGTCTAGGGCCCTAAACCCTAAACCCTAAACTCCCTAAACCCTAACCCCAAACCCAAAAACCTGGTGCAGGGTGCCCTGGGAGACCCTTGGGAGGCTTCCGCTCTTGGGATCCCTGGACACTTGTCGAAGGGTCCTACGCTTGCCCAATTCTTGTGGGAAGGTTATACTACAGAAACGCATCTGAAGATATAAATAAATACATATATATATATACACATGATTTACATATATATATATATACATCTACATATATGATATTACATTATGATATATTAAATAATATTTGCATTGAAATGATCCATGCTATTTATATGTTTTGCTTATTTCGCACACTCACATACCTCATGCAGGTTTACAGCACTGTGGAACAATGATGCTGTGCAGATGTCGTGCATGAATCTGGACTCCGCTTCAAGCAGACAGCCAGAGATGTTGAACCCCCTAGCGCCTGCACCCGACTCGCCACACACCTAAACATCAAACTCCTAACTCCGAAAAAGCACCGTAACCCTAAACCCTACACCCTGGCACAAATACATTCCATTGCATTCGGTTTCGGGGCCTCTGCGGCGGCACATCCTGGCTGGAACTGTCCAACCTGGTCCGACAAAGGGCTTCACTTGGGATGTTCCCCCTTATATTAATGGTCCTGAATAGGGTTTTGGCCCCTTTTGAATAGGGGTTGTAGTACCCCCGAATATAATCCTTAATAAGGACTGATAGTACAAGGGGGAACATCCCAAGGCTTCACTCAAGACCTAAACCCTAAACCCTAAACCCTGAACCCTAAACCCTAAACCCTAAGCCCTAAACCCTAAACCACGCGCCCAACAAACAAAGCCATGCGAGTGGGGATTCCATCGGGCCAGCTACCCTGTTGCTTCCCTGCTTCGAATATGGGGGGGGGCCTGAATAATTAGAATAGGCTTTTGGGGGGGGGTATTCTAGTATACTTCTATACTTCTAAAGGGACCCTGAGGGAAGAGTAGTATTTTCCCCCCCCCCCCCCCCTTAGATTACGTGAGGGCAGAACTAAAGACCCCGGCCAGAAAGCAAGGAACACTTCGCAAGGCACTTAGGCCCTAAGGACCCGAAACCCTAAACCCTAAACCCTAAACCCTAAACCCTAAACCCTAAACCCTAAACCCTAAACCCTAAACCCTAAACCCTAAACCCTAAACCCTAAACCCCGAACCCGAAAACCCCGTCAAGCCCTACCTGGGACCCTCTTTACCCACAATTCTATTGGGGTTATAAGTTACACCTACGAAGTAAGGGTAGCTACTACTCAACTGGCGGTAAATAGCGTCCAAGGGTAAGCCCTAGAATCACCAAGTTGGGCACCCTAAACCCTAAACCCTAAACCCTAAACCCTAAACCCTAAACCCTAAACCCTAAACCCTAAACCCTAAACCCTAAACCCTAAACGATACAGGGTTATAGAGTTTAATTAATATGGAGGGTTTCGGGCCGGCACAGAAGTGGGAGTTTACGAAAGAAGGGACACCTATTATGGACCCCCACATAGAAGGAACCCCTTATATCATAACGGCCCAAGTAAGGTACCCCTCATTTCGGAAATCCTAAACCCTAAACCCTAAACCCTAAACCCTGAACCGTTTCGGGTTCAAGGCTGGGCCATGGCCCTGGGCTTCCCAAGCGACCTGTGGCCTTCCGCGGAGCTTCCGCGACCCTTCCACAGGGGCCTTCTGCAGACTTCCTCTTTCCTCTTAGGGTGGTTCCCTTAGTATGGGCCCTTAAAAGGGGACCCCTTTTTTGCCCTGTATGTGTACCCAATACAACACAAGGGCCCATACTTCAGAACCCTTTACAGGAGGTAAGGGACCATAGCAAGGGGCCATGAAACCACCCTTAGATGTCTGAAACACCTTGAAAACGCGATGGGGCATGATGCGGTTTGGTTGCCGGCGTGTCGGGTGTCAGCCATACAATCCCGAAGCACCTATTGGCTTATGATGGGCTAGGTTAAACCCGAAACCCTGAACCCTAAACCCTAAACCCCAAACCCTAAGAGCCCTAAGCCCTATCGAAGCTCCGTGAATGCCAATTAACATTCCTCGAGCGCCCAAACATATTTTGTTCAAGTGGGCAATGCCTTCCTATGACCCGTAAACCCAAAACCTAAACCCCAAGCCCTAAACCCTCAAACCCTAAACCCTCAACCCTAACCCCTCAAACCCTAAACCCTAAACCCTACAAAGCCTTCCTATGACCCAAACCAAACGCAGCTCACCCAAACCCTAGACCCTAAACCCTAAGCCCTAAACCCTAAACCCCTAAACCCTAAACCCTACAAAGCCTTCCTATGACCCACACCCAAACCCTAGACCCTAAACCCTCAACCCTAACCCCTAAACCCTAAACCCTACAAAGCCTTCCTATGACATCTCCCACGGCAGAGGCCTATCTCCGAACGCTGGAGCCGCAGCTGGCTCGGGCCTTTTCAGGTGTTGGGGGCCCTCAAACGCTAAAGCTCTTAAACCCTGAAACCCTAAAGCCCTAAAGCCCTAAAGCCCTAAAATTCTAAAACCCTAAAACCCAAAAACCCTAACACCCTAAAACCCTAAAACCCTCCTAAAACCTGCCCTGCTTGAAGGTCCACACTTCAGTCTCCAACGGTACACGCACTCATCTCCCTCCTTGTTTACAAAACAAACCATAAACCTCCGGTAGGCCCTACAAGCCAAATCTACAAATTCGAAGCGTACACATGTGAAATATATAATATATACATACGTATGTTTTCATTTATTTTTCCAACTTTAACCATCCTCATCAACCCAAGCCCCCAAGGTACGTGTACTTGTAAGCCTACTTGTGTACGAAAACACATGACCTTCAAGTAAAAACTGCTCAACTCAACCTCAAAGGGCAATTCAGGTACAGATAAGGATAACCCTACTCGTTGGAGACGACTTAGGGTACCTATAGCCCTTCTTCGGTACTACGAAAGAGCATGCCTCTTAAAGTAGCCTTCTAGCTGGTTCACGCGAAGAGCCCGGAAACCTGTGCAAACCCCGCTAAACCCTAACTACACCCTAAACCCTAAACCCTAAACCCTAAACCCTAAACCCTAAACCCTAAACCCCACTGGCCTCCACAGGGGCGTTTCATCTACATTTTGGGCTTTTTTGTAGACCCGGATGGCGCGTTAAAGCCTCAGAAAAAAATGTCCCTGAATATGATCCTCTGAAACCCAATAGGGGGAAAATATACAAAGAGATGAAATACAAAATGTCCCATGGGCCTATCTAGTAGAGGGCCTCGGTCAAATAATCTTGCTATTGCTTATGCATATCAACTTGGTGTTGTTCAACGGGCTTAGGGTTTGAGGCTATCCCCCGAGGCGTTTGGGGGGGGTTTAGGGTTTAGGGTTTAGGGTTCAGGGCTTAGATACACCAACAGGACTTTGGGGCTTTAGGGTTTTTGGGTGCTGTAGCTCCAGAACAGGCACAGTGCGCTGAAATCCATGCTCGAGGTTCACGGGCGTTGAATGCTCATGAGTCCTGAGGTGTAGTGTAGCCCTACGGCTCCAAATAGCCCAAAGTATGTATTATGTACAGACTTTAGACCCTAATGTATATTATTTGTATACTTGGGGCCCGAGGGTAGTGAGCCCGGCACAGAAGCATGTGTGAGTTTTTTCTCCCTGCGGCCAAACAGGCTGCGAGGTCAGTCCAAACTCGTTTGACAGGCAGCCTCTGTGAACTGGGGACAACGACCAAGTGGATGTTGTTCGGCGATAATAACACTGGGCAGAACTATGCTCCGACGCGTTGTTCTGTAGCAGACTCTACACAGGGGCTACCTGGGGGCCTCCGCGGCCATGTTGGTGTGTTGCAGGCAAACGATGCTAAGCTTTGTAGCAGAAGATCGGCGATTGCAAGCGGACTCTGACCCCTGATTAAGACCTACCGCTACGCATCTGTGCATCCAGCCGCGGGATTGATCTGGAGGTTTCCCAGATAGGGGTACCCCTTTTGGAGGTTCGTATAATCAGGAGTGGGAGTATGTTAGGGGTATATTCGGGGGACCTGTTGCCCTGAACGGAAATGCCCCCATCTCGGATAGGATCTAGTGGTCTAGCGTTTGGGGATTGTTTATACTGGAGGTTGTGTGTGTGTGTGGGTATTCTAGGTGCCAATCAAAGTTAGGAATACCAGGGTAGCTAGCTTTTTTCTGTGGTTCATCAGGTCACCTCTCTAAAATATGGTCCTTTTTGGGGTCCTTATGATAAGGCGGCCCCTCACAACCTCTGACCTGCAGGTGAGAGCCACGAAGCGACTCGCCATCTGGAGCCTCATGAGCCCTTGAATCCTAAGCCCTAAACCCTAAACCCTAAACCCTAAGCCCTTAACCCTAAAATCCTATGGCCCTATACATCCCCATCCACAGCTTCAAGCCTTCCATCCTCAACCCTGTCATCTTAACATGCATGGTCCCTTCGTGCCCTTATAAACAAGGGTTTAGGGTTTAGGGTTCCCTGAGTATAGGCCCTTAAACGGGGACTCCTTATGTACCCCTTGTATACCCTATACAACCCAAGGGCCCATGCCTAAGAATCCTTTAAAGAAGGTAAGGGACCAGATGAAGGGCCCATGAAACTACCCTTAGATATAATAAAACCCTAACCCCAGAAGCCGAGTGCACCAGGAAAGTTCAGTGACTTTAGCTTGGTAGCCGGATTCCCCAAAACCCAAAACCTAAAACCCCAAACCCAAAACCCTAACCCTAAACCCGAAACTTCAGTGACGATGCCGCTCGTTGTGACGCCATCTCAGCTCGCGGGCCACCGCTGCCTTATGCAAGGGGGCTGGATTTGGTTTCATGGAAGTGAAAGTGTGGGGATGACTGATCCACAGTGCGCTGGAGGGCTTATAGGGTTTAGGGTTTAGGGTCTAGGGTTTAGGGCTTCCTAAGCCCTAAGCCCTAAATCCCCCCATGCCCCCGAGACTGAACCAAACCTCATGCAGCGCGCCTTCTTGGCAACGTACGCCGCGCGCTGCTGCGTCGCGCGGAGGAAGTCCTCGGCCGTCATGTGGTCAGAAGGGCAGGGTTTGGGGGGGGGGGGGGAGGAGGGGGGTTCCACTTTAAAGGGACTTGATCGGGAACCCCAAGCATTGGAACCCCAAGAATAGAGTAGGAATATGCCTACCAAGGTCCTTGTATTCCCGCTATATTCCTACGATGAATGCTACAAGTAGTACCACACAAAATAGTGAAGCTCCGAATACTTGCCCTAGACCTAAAGCACAATGCCGACCAAATTCCAAAAACCGTCAATGGTCGTTACGAGCTACTGTACTTGGAGGTTCAGGGTACTTAGCAACCAATTACAACTGTACTTATAACCATGTTAGGGCACTAAGTGGGTTACAAGTACAGATACAAAGTGGTTAATAAGTACCCCGAAACTCTCAACCCTAAAGCCGTGAGCTGCCAACTATACTCCCAACCCGAAACCCTATACCCGAAACCCTAAACAACTATTGTTTATATCAGCACTGACATTTTGCTCTTGTCATTTCTACATTAGGGGATAGGATTAGGGGGACCCTTGGGGGGGATGGGCCCTCTGAATAAGGTCCCTGTTTAAGAGAGCCAGAAGAGGGTTAAGAAGGGTTCCCTTTTAAGGGCCCCCCCCTTCTCCTACCTAGGATACATTTTCGTTTTTCGACTTCCAGTAAGGTTTCAAGATGAACTCTGAAGCAGGCACCCCAAACTCTCTCCCCAAACACCCTAAAACCCGGAACCCTAAAACCCAAAACCCTAAACCCTAAACCCTAATCCCTGCAAAGCAGGCCAAGGGTCGTTACGCTTCATCTCTTCCCCGAAGTGCTGGAGCTCCTGGAAGAGCTGTCGATCCTGCATCCGATCCGAGTTTCTAGGGTTTAGGGTTTAGGGTTCAGGGTTCAGGGTTCAGAGTTACTTTTTTTATCTATCTATAGTTTTTTGGGGGAAGGGGATGGGGGCTGGGTGGGATTGCAGTTCAGGAGCAAAAGGTTCTTAAGGCTTCTAGGGTTTGAGAACTAGGGTATGATTGAGCCGCCCCAAATCACAACACCGATTCAGGGTCAGGGGTGTAGCTCCGTTGACGGTGGCCTCAGACCGGTAACCCTAAACCCTAAACCCTGAACCCTAAACCCTGAACCCTAAACCCTAAACCCAGAAGGGGATGGCTGCAGGAGCCGCTGTTTTAGTCTGAGTATGGTTCAGGGTGTTTTTTCTCATCAAAGCGTCGTCTGAAGGGGCCAACTGCTTTTTCTTGCACCGGAGCCGAACTGGGGAATTCTGCAAGCCTGGAGGGGCGAGGACAAATAATACTTTGGTACGATTTATGCATGCGTACTCAGAAAGGTGTGCCTGATCTGCCTGGAGGCTCGAAGAGATACAAGAAAAAGACATTTTTCAACATTGTTTGACTATTGTTGTTTGTTTGAGCCAGAACTCGATTGCACGCCCATAGCCTCCGAACTCAACTGCAGATGCCTGCGGTTTAGGGTTTAGGGTTTAGGGTTTAGGGTTTAGGGTTTAGGGTTTAGGGTTTAGGGTTTAGGGTTTAGGGTTTAGGGTCGCTCTGGAAATAGTACGATGATAAGAAGTATGAAAAAACCTACAAACATTAAAAATCAAAAAAAATCTAGAGGTCCTAGGAAGGTCCTAGTACTTCGGGCTTTAGGGCTTAAAGTTTAAAGCCTAGAGCAGCCGGCAGCCTGCTAATCTGAGATCTTCTCCTTATAGTACTACCTATATACACTCGCCAACTCACCCTGAAGCACCAGCACCCTAGAGCCCAAATTCGGACTTAGCTGGTAGCCTAAACCGTGAACCCTAAACCCTAAACCCTATACCCTAAACCCTGAACCCTAAATCCTAAACCCTAAACCCTAAACCCCAAAACCCTGTCCTCCAAGAAGGACGATGATTCCAGTGGGCCTCGTCAAAAGCCCTACGTACGGCAGGACCCCACTCCCCCCGAACTGAGAGGCGAATCAGGAATCAGGCTTCAATGAAGGCAGGTTGGGATGCTCCCCAACTAGCCTCCTAGAGGTCCTAGAGAGCCCACGAAGGTTTAGGGTTTAGGGTTTAGGGTTTAGGGTTGAGGGTTTAGGGTTTAGGGTTTAGGGTTTAGGGTTCTGACCCCGAAACCCTGAACCACCATGATGATCCTCCCCAGTCCCTGCAAACCCTACAGGTTCCTTGGGGAATCTTCGGGTTTAGTCCTACCCCTAAACCCTAAACCCTAAACCCTAAACCCTAAACCCTACATAAGGACAGTTCTCTAACTTCGGGTACCTTTTTGCCCCAACAGCTGCTGGGGCTCCCCGCCGTAGGTGTCCAGGAGCCAACATGCCACGCAGGGCTCCAAAGGCGCCGCCTCATGCAGGGTTTAGGGTTTAGGGTTTAGGGTTTGGGGTTTAGGGTTTAGGGTTTAGGGTTTGGGGTTGAGGGTTTGGGGTTTGGGGTTTGGGGTTTAGGGTTTGGGGTTCGGGTCAACTACCCTCCAACCCGAACTGAGGCCCAGCAAGTTGTTTAAGGGGCTCGGTGGGTGGGCGGGGGCGTAGGGGGAGCCATGTATGAAGTTCAAAAGGTGTACTTGGAGGTTCATGGTACTTCCCACTTGTAAGCCCCTTAAGTGCCCTAATATGGTTCGAAGTACAGTTAGAAGTACAGTTAGAATTGGTGAATAAGTACCATGAACCTCCAAGTAGGGTTTAGGGACGTATGGGGTCAGGGTTTGGAGTGTTAGGGTTGAGGTTTTGGGGGCTAAGGCTTCGGGCTTGGGGGTGCAGGACCAGTGTGCAGTCTCGAGGGCATCAGTGTAGCTGAAGTTGCGGAAACTTCCTCGCTTGCAAGAACTGACTCTATGTTCTCACAATATGCAACGTATAGTCATATCAACTATATGGTATAATCTAAACTATATTCTATACTATAACTGAAAATAGACTTGTAGACGCTGGAAGACCCAACTCAAAGCCCCAACTGCTGGCCCCTTCTCCCTCCACCTCTCCACTCCTAGTACGGGCATCCCTTGAAACGGCCCTTTACTGGGTTTAGGGTTCAGGGTTTAAGGGCCCTAAACCCTAAACCCTAAACCCTAAACCCTAATCCCCGCACCTAAAACTAAAACCGTCTTGGCGCCTTCTCTGCAGGCATGGGCAGCAAGCGACCTGACGAAGCATCCGCACAGGGACAAGAAGCCCAGTAGGTGTAGGGTGTAGGGTGTAGGGTGTAGGTTTGGGTGTAGGGTGTAGGGTTTAGGGTTTAGGGTTTAGGGTTTAGGGGGGGCGAGGGGGGCGAGGGGGGGGCTCAAGGTTTAAGACTTTTGGGCAGCCTAAACCTCGAAACCCATATTCCGCTCGGTCCAAGCTGAAATACTTGTTTGACCAGACAACATTTAGGCGGAGGATTGAGGGATTTGGGTTTAGGACAAAGAAGCACCACGCGCGCCTGGCGGCGTTGGAGCTAAGGGGGCCTCCCAAGCAACACTCACAGCTGAGACTAAAGCACCTAGGCCCCCAATGACCTACGAGTACTACCATTTTGGACCCACGCTATTGGGCTCTCAGTATGCTCCGGCTCTGCTTGCCTGCTCCTCTGCTCTCATTCTGCTCTCCCGCTCGGATTGCCTTCTCCTCTGCTCTCATTATCCAGGTTATATAACCGTTTTGCTTTAGGGTGACGGCTGCAGAACAACAAGGGTAAACCCACACCCCAGCTTACATGATGAACGGATGCTAGACCCAAGAGTAACCTCGGAATAAAAAGGGGACGCCCTTTTTGGGTTAAAGGGGCTTGTACGGGACGCTAAACCCCCAAAAAAATGAAGTTAAGGACTTATAGTCTGGGTCCGAGGATGTGAGGTATACAATTATGGGGCGTTGCCACCGTAACGAGCCGAACACCGAGGGCTTAAGCTTAGAGGGTGCAGAATACCTCCAAGCCCTAAGCCCTCATAGACCCCATAGACCCTACAAACTCTGCAAAACCCAGAAAGCCCCCCCATCAAAACCGAGAAAACCCCTATAAGCCGATAAGCCCAGAACTCTTTAGGGTTTAGGGTTTAGGGTTTAGGGTTTAGGGCTGGGTGTAGGGATGAGGGATTAGGGATGAGGGTTTAGGGTTTAGGGTTTAGGGTTTAGGGTTTAGGGTCTGAACAGCCCGGTCTTAGGGTCCAGAGCTCGTTGGGCTTACGGGGCATGTGTGATCCCGGTTCTCGAATCACCGACCCACCCCCCACCCCCACCCCCCCCCACCCCCCCCACCCCCCCCCACCAACCCCCCCCCCCCCAACCCCCCCCCCGCCCCCCCCCCCCCCACCCCCCCCCCCCACCATCCCCCCCCGGCCCCCACCCCCCCCCCCACCCCACCCCCCCCCCCCACCCCCCCCCCACCCCCCCCCACCCCCCCCCCACCCCCCCCCACCCTCCCCCCCACCCCCCCCAAAGGGTGGGGGGTGGAGGGCAATGATGCTGCAGCATATATGGCGGGGCTTGTAGGGAAGGTTTAGGGTGTGTAGGGTGTGTTTCTAGTTATAGGGTTCATACGATTTGTAGGGACTGCCCAGGGTGAAGTGCTTTGGCCTGCTGCCACTTAGCTGGCAGGACCGCCGTCTCGCGACGGCCGTAGGTGTTGTCTGGTTGAAGGTAGCCTGCCGCCCAATGAGGGTTTAGGGTTTCGGGTTTGGGGTTGTAGTGTGGTGTCTTCAAAAACTGGGTGTCAGGAGTTCCTAAACTTTCATGACTCAGATAACATACTGGTATAGAAAACGCTGCAAAGCCTCGAACTGAAATCCACCACCACCACCCCCCACCCCCTCTGTGAGAGTTTGGGGCTGAGGTGTCAGGGGCTTGAAGCTGCAAAAGAGTGAACGTGTGTCAAGAGGCCAACAATACACCACATCTCTACACAGCGGTTTATGAGGGTCGGCAGGGGTTGAGGTTTAGGATTCAGGGGTTAAGATTAGGAGTATTTTGTGAAGGGTTTCAGTTTAGGTAAAGTTTCGGGCGCAGGGTTTGGGGTTCGGGGGTTTTGGGTTAAGGGCGTGAGGTTCAGGGCTCTGCATGTAGGGCTCAGGCTTTAGAGGGTGAGACAGCTTCAACCAGCGGACTGCATTTTATCTCCTGCATACAAGCGAGAGGCCTTGAAAAGTATAGTTTTGAAAGCAAGCGAAGGGAAGCAGCACAACTGTCAAAATTTCCCAGGGAAAAGCTGTCACAAGCCTCACGGGTCATGAGCCCGAAGCGAAAACATGTGGCTGCAGTACAACGATGGCATCCTCGACCTCTGTTAGCCAAAGGTTTCCACTGGCATGACGCCTCCACTGCGCGGGCTGGTCGTACATCAGCTGCATAGCCATGGATATCTCAAAGGGGTTAGAGAACACACCTCGACAGGGGTTTGAAGGCCAATTCGGCTGAGCCTTAGGGTTTTGGTTTGCGGCAGTTTGCGGGTTTTTGGGCTACGGGCTAGAAGCCAGCCAAAGGTTTTGGACAACGCACCTCGACAGTTGCCATAGCGCTCGCAGGCTTCACAAAGATCTCCCCGGTGCGGCTTCTTTTCAAAGCCATCGCCGCTAAAGCCATCAGCCAGCATGAACTTCCTTACCCACTGCAAGATGCGTCAATAGGGCAACTTATGCAGCAACTAAGGCCTGGACCTTGAACCCTGAAAGCTACGTAAATGCTGACGCAGGAACCCAAGATGCCCAAGCAAAACTCATCAGCCTCTTGCCCCAGAAAATGTGTCATCTAGGAGCTTTAAGAATTAGAATAGGGTTTTGGGGGGTTATTATAGTATAATTATAAAGGGACCATAAGGGAATACTATGAGTAATTCTGCCGACCTCTAGATTAGAATGCTTTGGTGCTGCTCAGCCAGGTGTCTCCGACGGAGTGCCATATTCACCACACTGCTTGCATCGCTGACCCATGACTCGACCCTCTTCGAGGTTGTGGCGTCCAGAGTGGCCTAAACCCCAAAACTCGAACCTTAAACATCCTTAAAACCAAACCCTAACCCTACACCCGAAACCCTAGAGACCCCAAACAATACTGCAAAACACTATAAACCGATCCCACAACCCTAACCTCAAACCAGAAAACCAAACCCCGAACCCTCCCGAGTGGCTTGTCCACTTCTCACAACCAACTGAGCGAGCCACGGGCGCTGCCTTGCGCAGCGGCGACAGCAGGCACCGGAGCTGTCGTGACAGTCGCAGCGAAGTGTGCTGGGTGCACCAGAACTGCGTGACCCCAAAAGCTTGGGGGGGGGGGGGGCCCCCCTTGATTTTGAGCATGTTGAAAAATGTGGGCGCGGTTTGGACGACTTTGGAAGATGTAGGGAAGACTTTGGAACATTTTGGGAATATCTGAAGCTGGAAGGTTTTGGCCAAAGCCGGATGTGGGCAAGCCACTCGGGACGGTTAGGGTTTGCAGTATGGTTTATAGTTTTGGGTTTGAGGCCAGGCTCAGTGCTCTGCCCAAGCGACCCACCCAGTTTATGACCTTGGTCAGGTTTAGGGTTGTCTAATGAAGGCCTTGCATTTTGCCCGTTATAAATCCGAAAAAATGTGACGCACCCGCCCTGACGGGGGAGCTGGGGGAAACCTCTGACGGGATCCCTGACCGGGAATCCTGGTGGCTTTGACGGCGTATACTCCGACGGGGTCGCCCCTGAGGGAGCGCTCTGACTGGCAGCTGATGGGGAGTTTTTGTTCTCCTTGAAGCGTAATTCCCAAGCCCCAAATCCTAAACCGTCCCAAGTGGCTAGTCCACTTCCCACAGCAATGAAACGTCGCAACGATCTTGCACATGTGCTTCCCGCTAAGGCGGTCTTCACCTTACCATTGGTTAGGACTGGGAAGGGTTTAGTTTCTAGGGTCTAGGGTCTATAGGGTCTAGGGTCTAGGGTTTAGGGTTTAGGGTTAGGATTTGACAAGGGAAAAATTCGGGTTTATGGCTTAGGATATTAACAGGCGTTGGCTTGAATTAGGCTGCAGGACATGGACCATTCCTTGAAGGGCTTCCTTAAAGGACATTTCCCTAAGGATGGTGAGGGATAGCTCATTCCCACCCATTCCCAACTAATCCAAAAACAGTTTAGGGTTTAGGGTTTAGGGTTTAGGGTTTAGGATTTAGGGTTTAGGGTTTAGGGTTTAGGGTTTAGGGTTTAGGCAAGTCACTTAGGCTCTTCTTACACACGGGGCATCGTCCTCCTCCCTTGCCTTCACTCATCTTCCCTTTGCCACTGCGTTTGCCTTCGTCATCGAAGGCACCCATCCTTGCTGCCTCCAGGAAATCCTCCTCGTCCATCTCCCCATTGGCTAAGTCACGTAGCCAGCCTGCTCCGTTAAGCAGCAGGCCCCTCTTCACCCGAACATTTGCTTTGGAAACTCTAGACCCAAAAAAGTCTCTTAAAACGATTCCTATGGGGATGAAGAGGGCTCATGCCTAAAACTTCCACCCTCAACCCTAAAAACCCTATAAGCACCCTATATTCCCTATAAACCCTAACTAACCAATGGTGAGTCGCTGTCCGTGAGTTCTCTCTGAGGGCTGTGAGGAGCTCCGCACCGTAGTCGCCGAGGACCTCCCACGGCTTCCCCCACTACCCCCCAGGGTTTAGGGTTAAGGGGTTAAGGGTTTAGGGTTAAGGGTTTAGGGGTTTAGGGTTTAGGGGTTTAGGGGTTTAGGGGTTTAGGGGTTTAGGGGTTTAGGGGTTTAGGGGTTTAGGGGTTTAGGGGTTTAGGGGTTTATCTATACTACTTGGAGGTTCATGGTGCTTGTTAACCAATTGTAGTTGTTCTCAGTGGGTCATAGGTGCAGTTATAGTTAAGAAGTACCATGAACCTCCAAGTACCCCACCTAAATTTCCCCCTATGGTGAAGGCTGTTTAAGGCTGATTAAGCCCAATTAAGGTTATTCAAGGGGGAACCCTAAACCCTAAACCCTAAACCCTAACCCCTAAACCCTAAACCCCACCCATGAACCTCGGAGCGAACAGACACGTAGAACGTCCGTCCGCCCAACTGCAGGAGCCACTGGGACCCAGCTTGGCGCTGAAGGTCGCAGGCACCTAGACCCAGGAGTAGCCTGTACCCTATTAACCCTAAACCCTAAACCCTAAAAACCTAAACCCTAGGAATATAAACAAGGGTGGCCCCTTTTGTGGCTGTAAAGTGGCTTATAAGAGGACCCAAACATCCCAAAAAGGGAATAAGGGCCTACTTTCCCAAAGGGTCCATGTACCTTTTTAGCAGATACTTAGGGGCCTTAAAGGGGTTCCTATGTAGCTTCAGGGCCCAAGTATATACCATATAGGTACATGGACCCTTAGGATCTGGGTCCCAGGCACCGATCTGGGTCTCCAGCTCAAGCCTCAACGCCCGCTCGAAATGCACAACTCCTGCGAACCCTAAACCCTAAACCCTAAACCCTAAACCCTAAACCCTAAACCCTAAACCCGGACAACGTACTGGAAATGCACTGCTGCAATGCCTTCCAGATCTTCTTCCCAGTGGCCGGCAGGTCGGAATAGATCTGCTGTGCTTTCCTATACTGAACTTGGAACCCTGGCAAAAGATTGTGATTTTTGCTGTTTCTTGGGAATTAAAGTGCCCAAAAAAACCAGAAAGTATTTCCAAGTATCCCTAAGTTTCTGCGCCATGCTCTTCAACTCTTCTTGTGGGGATAGCCAAGCTTCCTGCTCTTGCCACGCATATCCCTGGGCATACTGATTGTTGTTGCCCCACTCGTCACCATAGGACGACCCATTCCAGGCTTGACTGTCCCACTGACTTCCCCAAGTCTCTGTGGTCCAGTAGGTCCAGTTGCCGGAGTCTGGCCCGGAGCGCCGTGGTCCTTTCTTGCCCCTGGTTTTGACCCATATCCGAAGCCTCTTTTAGGGGGGGTTTAGGGTTCAGGGCTCTGGTTGATGGGATGCAACAAGAGCCAGTGGCTGCGACGATCAACTTCCACTTACAAACGCTGAACATAGTAATAGTTGGGTGTTTCAAAACTGGGATCCCGTGTATCCCGTAGGGATTCCTAGGGGTTTCCTTAGGACTTCCTAAGTGCAATCCTCCATGGGTTTTGAGAAACACTGAACTGTCCAGCGCTTGCAGGCGCATGCTCCCAAACCCTAAACCCTCACTAAGCCATAAACCCTCTGTGCCCTAACCTCTAAATATCCTAAACCCTGAACCCTAATCCTAAACTTCTAGACCGTCAACCCCCTATCCCGACCCAAACCCTGCGTCAAGCCTTCACTGGATGTGGTGTCTCTTGCGTCGCGGTTTTGGGTGAGAATTCATGCTGAGGGCTGCTTGGGGTTTAGTGTTCAGGGTTAGGGTTTGAGGTTTAGAGTTTAGGGTTTAGAGATAGGGTTTGAGGTTTAGGATTTAGGGCTGTGGGTTCAGGGTTTCGGGTTTATGTCGATCATCATGGGAAGTTCGGGGCGCCCCGCACGCGAAGGCTTGCTGGGGCAAGTTGAAACCCTTCTCGTGGTAAGAGCTGCCACGATGGGTTCTTGCACAAAAAACCAAAAAGTAAGTTGGGCTAGGGTTAAACAGAAAATGATATAGTACTCTGAGTATGGCGATACGGTAACCGACCTCAAGTTCCTTAACAAAAGCAAGCCAAAGAAGGCCTCTTGCTGGGCGACGTGCTTCACAGACAGGTTGCTTCGCAAGCGCTGCCAGCACCTAAGTCTACAGCCCTTCAGCCGCTGAAGTATCCGATGTCAGTGCGTTAACCACCTCAATGTTCTGATGTGCTTCTTTGTTGGTTTGATTTGATTAACAAAAAAAGCTGCTGCTGCTGCTCCTACTACTACTGCTACTACTACTACTACTACTCCTACTACTACTACTACTACTACTACTACTACTACTACTACTACTACTACTACTACTACTACTCCTACTCCTACTACTCCTATTACGACGACGACGACGACGACGACGACTACTACTACTACTACTACTAGTTAGTACCAGTACTACTAGTACTACTAGCTAGTACTACTAGTACTACTAGCCAGTACTACTAGTACTACTAGCTAGTACTACTAGTACTATTAGCTAGTACTACTAGCACTACTAGTACTACTAGTGCTACTAGTACTACTAGTACTTCTAGTACTACTAGTACTACGAGTACTACGAGTACGACTAGTACTACTAGTACTACTAGTACTACTAGTGCTACAATTACTACAAGTACTACTAGTACTACTACTACTACTACTACTACTACTACTACTACTACTACTACTACTACCACTACTACTACTACTACTACTACTACTACTACTACTACTACTACTACTACTACTACTACTACTACTACTACTACTACTACTAGTACTAGTACTACTACGACGACGACGACGACTACCACTACCACTACTACTACGACGACGACGACGGCGGATTATGATTGGGCAAACCCATCATGGGTGCCAAGCTTTTTGAGCCCTCTGCCCCTGCTTATAAACCCCTAGAAGCCTAGGGTTTAGGGTTTAGGGTTGAGGGTTTCCTACCATTCCTAATCCCCATAAAGCCTTGAATCCTAAACACTCAATCTTGGGATCTTCCCCCCTTCTACTAACAGTCCTCAGTAGGGACTATAAGAGGGGGTTACTCTAATCCCTATTAAGGACTGTTAGTAAAGTATAAGGGGGAACATCCCAACCTGTAATCCTTAAACCCCCCAAGTTAAGCCCCAAACTCAGACCCCTGGGAGGATCCCAAACTGAAGGGTTCCCAAGAATAACCCAATAGTAGTACGGGGTACTACTTGGGGGTTCAGTTTTTGGAACCCTAAACCCTAAACCCTAAACCCTAAACCCTAAACCCTAAACCCTAAACCCTAAACCCTAAACCCTAAACCCTAAACCCCAAACCCTAAACCCTAAACCCCAAACCCTAAACCCTAAACCACTCTGCAGGTACCTCTTGGGCCAAGGCAGTCTTACGCCCAGCCAGGCCACAACGAGCATCAAGAGCTTCGGCGCGACCTCCCGAAAGCGTTTAGGGTTTAGGGTTTAGGGTTTAGGGTTTAGGGTTTAGGGTTTAGGGTTTAGGGTTTAGGGTTTAGGGTTTAGGGTTTAGGGTTTAGGGTTTAGGGTTTAGGGTTTAGGGTTTGCATGTTCCCCCTTATACTTTAACAGTCCTTGATAAGAATTATAATGCAAGGGGGAACATCCCAAGGCTTGGGCCTCTTTCTACTATTTGCTTCAGAACCCCCAAGAAAAATGAAACAAAAAAATACTCCCAATATTGACCTCATGAGAACGAATATTTTCTTATTTGTTTTTGGGGAGGGGGGCCTTAGACACATAGTAGGTTTAGGGTTTAGGGTTTAGGGTTGAGGGTTGAGGGTTTAGGGTTTGGGGGTCTGAATCCGTCCACATGGAACGGCTGGCGGTTCAGGGCCTTGATTCCTCATGCGTATATCATATATCAGAGGCTTGTGAGTAGTAGGTCGAGGTTCAAGGTTTAGGGTTTAGGGTTTAGGGTTTGGGGTTTGGGGTTTGGGGTTTGGGGTTTGGGGTTTAGGATTTAGGGTCTCAAATTTAGGGTGCAGGGTTCACTGCTGTAGCAGAAACCCTAAACTGTAAAATTCGGGTAGAGGGACTCATTGTTAACCATAAAAATTCAACCCTTCCTTTGTCACAGCACCAAGTGTCTAAGGTGCGCGATCCCTAACTAGGGTTTAGGACTGTTTAGGGCTTCGGGTGTCACTAAATCCGAAACTCGAAACCCTCTACAGCCTTCAGCCCAACAAACCCCAGCCCGAAACCACCCTGTCAGCCCCAAACCCTGAGCATTCTCTAAGCCTGAAATTACAAACCCCAAAACCCTGTGAACCTACGAAATACAAACCTTCAGCCCTCGGCCAACCCTAAACCCTAAACCCTAAACCCTAAATAAACCCTAAACCCTAAACCCGAAACCCTAAACCCTAAACCCTGAACACCCCGGGGCCCCCAACGCCGCGGCGGCGCCGACTGCGGCCGCGCCAGCGGGGTCGAGGCGTGCTTCCGGCCCATGGGCTTCGAGGGCTTTTTGACAAGTTTGTCGGGTGGTTTGTAGGGCCCTCTCAACCCTCAAGCCTAAACCCTAGCCCTAAACCCTAGCCCTAAACCCTAAACCCTAAACCCCAAACCCTAAACCCTAAACCCTAAACCCTAAACCCTAAACCCTGAACCCTTCATTATGGGGCTTTCGGACTTTCGGGGTTGGTCTTAGAGCTTTGGTTGAGAGCTGGATGGATTACGACATCAAGGACTCGATGGGGCACGACCCCGCTTTATGGGTTGGAGGTTTGAGGGTTTAGGGCTTACAGGGTTTAGGGTTTAGGGTTTAGGGTTTAGGGTTTAGGGTTTGGGGTTTCGGGTTTCGGGCTTTGGATTTTAGGGCTTAGGGCTAAGGGCTAGAAGGGTTTAGGGCTTCGGGCTTTAGAGGAGTTATAGGGCTTAGGGTCTTAGGTGGATTTTCAGGGCTTCTTCGGAACCTGGAGCACATGGGGCCATTGATGCAGAGACCATGCGAGCACCCGGTTTTGGACAAAAGCCCCCGGGTATCTCTGGATCGGAAGCCTCTGAGTCCCAAATTTTAAAAACCGCCACCCTATACCCCATGACCCTCATGCTTAAATCTGTAGTCCTAACCCTCCTTGAAAAGCTGAAATCCACTAAGCCTGTTGCGGAGTTCAGAGTTTTGGTTTCTCAGGGGCTTGTAGGATATAATTAAACCCTAAACCCTAAACCCTAAACCCTAGGGTTTTGGGCTTGGGCTTTTCAACGTTCGGAAGAAGATGGCGCAGGGCGACGGCACCGGCCGAAAGGGACACGGGGAGCCCTAAAAGGTCTAGGGAATGTCGCGATGTAGGGTTTAGGGTTTCAGGCTTAGGGCTTAGGGTTTAGGGTGGGGCTCAAAACTTGGAGCTTCGTTGGTACGTTTAACCCGAATGATCCGTCTACTTCTAACCTACTTGAGTACCAGTGAACCTCCAAGTAGGGTCAGCGTTTCCGAATCTTGGGGTTTCAAGGGACGAAAGGAGAGACCCTTATAAGGGACCTTGGGGGTTATTTAGGGGCTACTTAAGTATATAGGACTATATAAGGTATATATAGGGGTTATATCGGGGAATAAGATTAAGGGTTCCTTCTACAATTCCCTCCTTACACCCCGTATGGGTTTCGTTCGGTCTGAAATAAAAGGTTTGGGCGTTTCGGGTTGAACCCTTTAGGGTTTAGGGTTTAGGGTGTTTAGGGTTTAGGGCTACCTCCGCGCCAACTTTTCAGGGCTTCGACGGAGGAGGTTCCCATTTCTTGGGCTAGTTGGTGGATGAGCGGGTCTCCCTGGAGAGCCCTATAGATACACTAACCCTAAACCCTAAACCCTAAACCCTAAACCCTAAACCCTAAACCCTAAACCCTAAACCCTAAACCCTAAACCCTAAACCCTAAACCCTAAACCCTACTCTGGGGTCCCAGGAAGACCCCACAACCCTGTGCCAGGGACCCACGCCTTGGTGGGGACACGCCGGTCTCAGACCTCGTAGCAAAATGTGGGTTTAGGAGTTGGGGTTTAGGGTTTAGGGTTTAGGGTTTAGGGTTTAGGGTTTAGGGTTTAGGGTTTAGGGTTTAGGGTTTAGGGTTTAGGGTGTAGGGTGTAGGGTGTAGGGTTTAGTGTTTAGGGTTTAGGGTGTTTAGGGTTTCGGGCTACGGGTTGAGGGTTTAGAGTAGTTGCACGGTCCCCTAGTCTGGGCCCTGACACGAAGACCCCCTTATTTCTGCATACATATATATATATATATATAGATATATATATATATAGATATATATATATATATATATAGATATATATATATATACACCCCTGAAACTGCGCATAAAAACCAAGGGCCCACACCCCATACTTCAAAACTCTTGAAAGAAGGTAAGGGACCATGCTAATGGACCCGATGTCCCATACCAAAAAGGCTTGGGGATTAGAGGGTTTAGGGTTTTAGGGTTTAGGGATTGGGTTTGGGGTTTAGGGTTCAGGGTTTCGGACTGAGGTCCGCTCCTCACAAGGGGTCCATGTACCTATACAGTCCCTGAAGCTACTCTAGAGGAGCCTCCCATGTATGAGGCCCAAGCATATACTACACAGGAACATGGGCCCTTTAGGATAAGGCACCTGAACCCCTCCGTGAGCACAGTTTATGAGAAATAAACGAGCGTGCTGAAAGACCTTATATATACACATATCTATATATATATATATATATGTATGTACACGGCAAGGAATACAATGACAGGCAACTTCAATATAATGTATTCTGAGCTTTCCCGCGGGCAATTTATCTCTTCTTTTCTCCCGCGGTAATAACACGATTTATATTCTTCTCTCCGCGCTCGTCTCTTTATGTGATGAGAGTTCTCCTGAATGTCTTAGCATCCTCTATTCCACGAAGTGCAGAGGCAAGCCCGCGTGGAGATTGCATGTAACGAACGGGCAGGGCGATCGCAATCTTCCAATATTTCTTCCTGATCTTGCGATGGACAGATTGAATTTGCTTGGAAACAGTATCCTTTTATCTGTCCAGGTGGCGAAAACGGCTTTCATTCATAGTGGAAATATTCCTTCCGATGTCCGGATTTTCCGAAGCCCGGAAAAAAAAAGGGAATAAGGGCCCACTCTGGGTCCTCCTAAACCTTTTCCCTAAACCCTAAACCCTAAACCCTAAACCCTCGACCCTAAACCCTAAACCCTAAACCCTAAACCCTAAACCCTAAACCCTAAACCCTAAGCCCTAAGCCCTAACCCTAAACCCTAAACCCCTCAGCTGGTGGTCTCCCCTGGCCTGAGTCCGACGTCACTGTTGGACCGCGAGGACGGCGCCGACGCTGCGTGCTCCTGTGCGTTCCAGGACGGTTTAGGGTTTAGGGTTTAGGGTTTAGGGCCTAGGGTATGACCCCTTAAAAGGCACTTTTTAGGGTCGATTATGGGGATGATAGGGCCTAACAGCCCATTGGTTGTTGGGATTGGGAATGATGCCTCACATCAAGGCCGTCAGCTTCAGAACTAAACTACTATTTGCTTGAGAATCTCCCCAAAAAATGTGAAGACCTATTGCTTGAGCAATATAGGGATTACTATTTCTAATGGTTCTCCCCACACGATCCATAGCTAACGTAGTTTCAGAGTTTTTCCACGAAATTTTGCCAAAAAAAAACACTTTCCGAACGAAAATGTCAATGTTGGTTGTAGAAACGCGATCACAGCAACTCGTGCGCGAAAGTTAAGAAAAAGCGTGCGCGACGCATTCCCCTCCCCCTGGTTTTTGGACTTCCCACATGATCCATAGCTAACGTAGTTTCAACGATTTTTCGCGAAATGTTGCGCGGCCAACCATTAGACTATTGTTCATTTTGGGTGGTTCTTCAGCAAATGTTGGGTGGTTCTTAAGCAAATAGTACTTAAGATGTAAGCAAAGTTGGATGCACTCCTTCTTGGAACGACCACTTATTGACAAGACGCGCCACTAAGCGCTACATTTTGGGGTTCCCGAAAATAGGACCCTAAACCCTAAACCCTAAACCCTAAACCCTAAACCCTAAACCCTAAACCCTAAACCCTAAACCCTACTTTCATTTCGGAAACCCCCATTTCTGCTCGCAGGCCGAGATCTGCATGTCAAACTTGACAAGGGAGGCGACAAGCATTGCAGCCGCCCTCGAACATTCTTTCGCATCGCCGGCGTCTCCGCGTGGACTACTTTTCACGGTTAGCTTCGCCCCCTAAACCCTAAACCCTAAACCCTAAACCCTAAACCCTAGACCCTAAACCCTAAACCCTAGACCCTAAATTATAAACCCTAAACCCTAAACCCTCCGAGGCCTTCGGGGGCTCTTCCCTGCGCAAGTCTGTAAGGGCTCCCTCCGGTCAAGTTTTTCTGGCTGCGCAGATGCCCGAAACCCAACCCTGAGGGTCCACGTACCTGTGGAGGGGCTTAGGGTTTAGGGTTTAGGATTTAGGGTTTAAGGTTTAGGGTTTAGGGTTTAGGGTTTAGGGTTAGGACCCTAAGGGTCTATGTACCTGTGTAGTAGATACTTGGGCCCAAAAGCTACTTTTTTTGGAACCCCTTGAAGGCTCAAGGTATCTACTATGCAGGTCCATGGACCCCTTGGGCAACACGTGTAATTTCCACACCTAAGCTTTACCCAGACGCCTGGGAGGATCCAAAAAGTAGATCCCCTTAAGTGTTCCTAAAAATGACCCAATACTACAGGGTACTATTTGGGGGTTCTACTTTTTGGATCCTTCCAGGGGTCTGGGAAATACCTAAACCTTTAACTCTTACACAGTGAGCTCCAAAAGAGCCGAGACCCCGACCCATCAAATTCGACAAAAAGCTCGCAACCCCCCGTTGAACCCCCCCTCCCTCAAGAACTCCATAACCCGCATGTCTAGCGGATTCCCAAGGTATGGGTAGTTCTTTAATTAGGGTCATTTTGGGTCCTTATTGTTAATTCGAGGGTGTCGTATCATATAGGGGGGGAACGCAAAAAAACGACCTTTGTTTCGAGGACCACCAAATGATCATGGTCACTTCTTTTGAGTTCCTTAGACATCAGCGACCGCCCCCAGAGCCCTGAACCCTAAGGGCCTAAGGGCTTCGCCCGAGCTTCAGGTAGGAAACCCAAGGTTCCCTAATACTCCCCACTACTCCCTAAGGCTCCCTAAGCTTCTCGAAGGCTCCCTCGGTACCTGCCCCCCTTAGGAACCCCCCTCCCTTAGGAACCCCATAAGTAGGGAACCTTTGAAGCAACAAGCAGTGGCAACAGGCCGGGCTAGCCAGATATGACTTCCCTTCCTACGGTAGCATAGAGGGATGCTGAAGCTCAACGGCAGGCCAGAGACGCCCTGCCGCTTCCAAAGGCCGTACCACCCAGCATTCTGCAACGTTTCCTCGCTCCAGTTGGTATGATGATGCGCCACAGATTGCCGCACATCCTGTAGGATCCCTGCAATCGCCGCCGGAGGCTCTGACGTCTTCCACTTGCAAGCTGAACACTGACCAAGGCACGTACGCATGTGCGGCCAGCTAGGCTCTCGTCCCGCATGCACAACCTGGAAGTAACGCCCCTCATCAAGAATCGCAGCAGCCAGCTGTCCCGCAGCTACTGAGCGATGCCTTGCGGCGGTAGAAAAATCTTGCAGCGTGTATGTGCAGGCATGCGTGTTCTTTTTCCGGAGCCCCCCTAAACCTAAATCCTAAACCCTGTCAACCCTTAGCCCTATCAGCCCCTAAGCCCTAAACACCTAATCCCCTAAGCCACAAGCCCTACGCCCTAAAGCCTTAAAAACCAAGAGTCCTGGCTGGCAGACGTACTCTCACCTTCCTGGCCGTGCGGGAGGTGCTTATAGAACCCCTATCCTAAGACCCTACAGGGTGGGGCCCCCTTACTATACTAACTGTAGTTAAGGGACTTATAACCTAACTTAGGGTCCTTATAACCCAATTTAGGGCCCTTATAACTCTACTTATAACTAGGGGGCCCCACCCTGTAAGCCCTAGAGACCCAAAGGGTCCATTTGGTTTGGGGTTTAAAGTTTAGGGTTGAGGGCTAAGGATTCAGTCCCTAAGCCCTAAACCCTGTAGACCCTTAACCCTATAGACCCTACCTTTCTGAGACGAAGCCCCAGAAACCTACACTGAGCACAGCGATTTGGGGGGTTTAGGGTTTAGCGTTCTCCTCCCCAAAGCCATCCCGGACTCCCTTCCCATGCCAACCCTACCTGAAGGCTCCTGTGTACTTCCTTTTTGGGTTAGCTATAGGAGATTACAGTATGCTACCCCAAAAGGTGGAGCGAGGATTTTGTTTGTCAATTTTTCTGGTTTTTTTTTTTTTAATGACTTTTTTTGTTTTTCCTTGCTTTTCTTTTGGTTTTCTGAACATGCCCTCTGGTTCTGCCTATCCTCCTCCTCTGGTTGGAATTCTTTTCTGTGTGTTTTCCTGGTTTTTGTTGGTGAATTTTGCTGGTTTTCAGCTTCCGCAGGCTCCTCAGCGGTACCGCATGTCCGGAACCTGACCACATCTAATGACCCTTGGGGTAGCAACCCCGCCCCCCCCAAAAAAAATAATGCAAACATGGTGCTCGCATGATGGGTTTGGACGGGATTCTTATTGTCTTAAAGCAAGCTTGCGCGCCTTCAAAAAGCCGGGGGGGTTTGGGGCCCTCCCCCCCCCCATTTGCAAAGCAATGTTCGCAAAAAGAGTTTTGGGAGCGATTCGTTGAACTAAATAAAGACTAAAAGCACGCTTGCACACCGGGAATTCCCCATTTGCAGACACAATCCCGCAAGATGAGTTTTGCAAGGGATTCGTATGAACCAGAAGCACGCTTGGGTGGCTTATAAAAAAGCGGGGGGGTTGGGGGGGGCGCAGCCCCCCACATTTGCAAACACAATAGTTTTCAAATGGGATTTGTTTGATCTAACAGCTAGGCAAAAACAACACCGGACCCCGGCTAGAGCCGTGATCCCTTACCTCAAACACTCAAACCCTAAACCCTAATTACAAACCTAAATCCTTCGGGTTTACTACTGCCCGGCCGCTGTGCCGAAGGGCGTTTGTTGTATCCTCACAGGTTCCACATACCGGTTTTGGGGGTCTAGGGTTTATGGTTTAAGGCGTAGGGTCTTTAGGGTCAACCAAGAACGTGCGAAGCGAGCGGAACCCTAAACTCCTTCCATCCTTCCTTTCTTCCTTTCTTTCTTTTTTTGTTTTATGTATTTCGTTCGTGTGTTTTCGGTATTTCTTGCTTTCTTGCTCTCTTTATTTCTTTCTCTCGTTCTTTCTTTCTTTGTTCCTTTCTTTCTTCCTCACTTCCTTCCTTTATTTCTTTATTTATTTTATTATTCTGTCTTGCTGCATTTCTTTCTTTACTTTATTCCTCTGTTCCTTCCTTTGTTTTTTTCTTTCTTGCTTTCTTGCTGTCGTTGTTCCTCTCTTTCTTTCTTGTGTTTTTTCTTTATTCCTTTATTTATTCCTCCATTCCTGCCTTTCCTTTTTGCTTTCTCTCTTTCTTTATTTGTTGTATTTCTTTCTTTCTTTCCTTCTTTCTTTCTGTCTTTCTTTCTAGTCCTGCCTTTCTTTCTATCTTTCTTTCTATTCCTGCCTGTGTTTCTTTCTTTCTTGCAGTCTTTCTTTCTATTCCTGCCTTTCTTTCTTTGTTTCCCTATTGTTTTCTTCCTCTTGCTTCCTTCCTTTCTGTCTTTCTTTGTTTCTTTCTTTCTTTCTTCCTGTATTCCTGCCTTCCTGCCTTCCTTCCTTTCTTTCGTGCCTTACATTTGACAAAAACATATGAAAAAACACAAAAAAAAAAAACAGAAAAAATCATACCCCCAAAAGGTACTTCACAGGAGCCTTTGGGTAAACCCTGCGTCCCAGAACCCGAAATCCCCAGCCCTGTCAAACCCCGAAGCCATGCAAAACCTATCAGCCCGGTAAGCCCCATATGAGCCCGATGAACCCTACAATACCTTCCCCTCAAAACGCTGCCCAAAAAACCCTAAACCCTAAGCCCTCTAAACTAAAAAGCCTACAGCCTGAACCGCATACACACCACAAAACCCTCGCTGATCCTCCACGAATGACACCAAGACCCTGAACCCTAAACCCTAAACCCTAAACCCTAAACCCTAAACCCTAAACCCTAAACCATAAACCACAGCGTGGAACCTGCTAATCATCAACCCACTGCCGCCTTTCATTGGGGTTTAGGGTTTAGGGTTGTAGGGTTCAGGACTTAGTTACCCCAAAACCCCCGAAATCTCCAAACCTTCAGACTAAACCCCCCGAGATCCCCTTTGAAGACTCTGGGCCCTAAACCCTGGCGCCTCTGTCGCACCCTCAAGAAGAGCTTGGGACCTTGCATGAATGGGAGAAGGGGCCCTAAACCCTAAACCCTCATCCCTAAACCCTGAACCCTGATTCCTGAACACTAAACCGTTCGTGCTCAAGACGCAGCGAGGATAGGTTGCCCAGTATTCTAGGAGTTGAAAGGGTGCCCCTGTTTTGCTTCTAGGGGCTTATGCGGGGACCTAAACCCCCCCAAAAAGGGAATAGGGCACTACTTATAGCATCCTGGAAAGTAGGCAGTGGGGATTTAAGGTGCAGGTCTTCGGGGAGATGAGTGCGGATTTATTTGCTTGGGGTGTGAGCGGCGGGTTTTGGAGCGCTGGGGCTGCTTGAGTTTCTGGGGTTACCTCAACCTTCATCGCAGGTCGACAATGTCCCCATGTGAATTCCTCCCCGGCGCTTCCCTGCAATTAGTCTTCCTGCCCTCAGCAAACCCTCAGACCTAAACAGCTGAGTTCCCGGACCCCGGAAACCAGAATCCCCGAAAACCTTGACCCTAAACCCGAAGCCCCAAAAACCCGAAAACCTAAAACGTCCCAAATGCCTGTGGAAAATCCCTGAGATTCCCCACGCGCCTTGCTTCCTTAAGACGCTCCAAGAGCGCCTCGCAGAAGCCCGCTCTCTCATAATAGGGTTTAGGGTTTAGGGTTTAGGGTTTAGGGTTTAGGGTGTAGGGTTTAGGGTTTAGGGTTTAGGGTTTAGGGTTTAGGGTTTAGGGTTTAGGGTTTAGGGTTTGGGGGGGGCCGGGGGAGTGTTTAGGCTCGGGCAGGGCTGCAACAAGCTTCCCCAGATGCCCGATGGTCGCGAATGAGCTCGTACTGTGCTACAGCAAACTTTGATAAATCTAAACTTGAGTATGATTTAACTTTTGTTCTTCGACATCTTCTAATACATCTTAAACGTCTAGTATGAAGCATGCTTCGTATCGCCATATCGCGGAAGCTGAATTTAAGATTCCTCAACCGCAACCCAGGGGCGGCCAGGTCACCGCCGCGGCGGTGTGGGTGACACCCTAAACTACCCTTCAGGGTTTAATTGCTTGGAGGTTCATGGTACTTATTCACCCACTACAACTGTACATATAACTTATAACCTTATTAGGGCACTTCAGGGGCTTATAAGTGGGTTATACATACAGATATAGCTGGTCAATGAGTACCATGAACCTCCAAGTAGGGTTTAGGGTAAGCTACCCTTCAGGGCTTAATTACGGTTTAATTAGGGCTTATAAGAGCTTAGGAATTCGCCTGAACCCTTAGATTTGTCGTGAGGGACTTCAGTTAAACAGTACAAGCCTCAGTATAGCCGTAGACTCCGTATCCTCGAGACTCCCGGGGCCCTGAAAACCTTCAGGGTTTAGGCTTTAGGGTTTAGGGCACCCTAATTGCGCACGCCCTGGACTTGGGATGTTCCCCCTTTAACGAACAGTCCTTCATAGGGATGACAATAGGGGGGGTACTATCATCCCTAGTCAGCATAAGCCCCAGACCTTAAAATATCCGACCAGCCGGCACTGAAAAACTCTGGAATCCCCAGGGCCCCAACCGCAAACCACTAAACCAACAACAGGCCCCCCTTCGTAGCTGAGTTCATCTACGCCCCCCCCCCCCCCCCAAAAAAAAAAAAAAAAAAGTGCACACTCTCAGTTCTATAGGGAGTTATAAGTATAGCCTAGGGGATTATAGTCTCCCAAAAAGTGTCATGTGTACTCAATCAGCTACTGAGTCCCTCCTCCCGTCCCCCGCTGGCGCCTCCTTTGCTACCCGCAGGTTCCTGAGCTCTTCTTCCTGTGCACCACATGTTTAGGGTTTAGGGTTTAGGGTTTAGGGCTTAGGGTTTAGGGCCGCACACCACATGGGGGTTTCCGAAATTCGGGGTGCCTTATTGGGGTCCTGATTATTAGGGAAGCCTGTTATTTAGGACTATTATATCAAGGGTCCCTTACTTTCGTAAACACCCAAATCTCCAATGTCAGGGTTGGGCTGGGCTGGTAGAGTCACGACTTAGGATGCGGGTGCTTTGGGTTCGGGCTTAGGGTTCTTCATCGCGATGTGAGCAAGGGGCTTGCCTGCTAGAATCCCCAGCTTGGCACCCAATACAACCTAAGTCACTCTGAAAACACTTCCCAAAAGCCTTAATATAAGGCATACTTCATACCCTGGTCGACATGTTTCGGAGAACTTTGGGGAATTTTCCCGGGCTCACGTCACTCGAGGGCGGGTTGAGGGCTTGTCGATGGGGCTTACAGGGCTTGCATAGGGCTTGTATGCTGAAATCCCTAAACCTCCCTAAGCCCTAATACCCTAAACCCTGAACCCTGAATCCTAAACTCGGATCAGTGGGCCCGATATCCTCAGTTTACAAGGTGTAGTAGGAAAGGTAAACCCTAAACCTTAAAACGACCAAAGCGGCAATTTCAATGACCCTGGATTTTCATGCAAGCGGCACTAAACCCTAAACCTTAAACCATAAACCCTAATTATTAGTGATCCTGGCCAGGAGGAGGCATGTTGGGTTTGGGGGATGCGACTTCAACTTCCATGCTGGGCGGGACCCTGGGCGCTGTTGGGTTTTCATCCGGCGCACTACGTCCACCAGTCTGACGGAATCTCTGGCCCCTCAGCGTAGCGCACTGCCAGGAGCCGCGGGGTGTCCTCGCGCTCCGTGCACTGAGTTGGGGGGTTCGCCAAGGACAACTCCTAAAGGTGTGTAGAGTAGGTTTAGGGGTATACCAGGACCCTAAACCCCAATTCAGAATTCCTGCACCCTAAACCCCAGACCCTAAACCCAAAATCCTAAACCCTAAGCTGTAAACACGAAATCCAAAGCCGACCTCATACTCCCGAACCCTACCCTATAAATCCCAAACCCTGAACCCTAAACCCGGGCCTCATAGTCCATCCTGGTGGGGCAGGTATACTTAGATGTTCATGTGTACTTATCACCCCCGAGTATATGTCTACTTATAACCTACTTAGAGGACTTAGGGAGCTTAGAAGAGCTAAGTACTCATCATTATTGTGTACTTGGGCCCTAAAGTCCCGAAATAGGAGGCACTTTGAGGCACTCAACTTTGAGCGAGATGGCTCCTCTCTGTATATTTGTGAACACTGTCTTATACATGTAACCCCTGAAAACTGAACATTTAAAGTAGGCTACGTCTGGGGTTTAGGGTTTAGGATCTAGGGTTTAGGATGACGGGCCCGGGTTTCAGACAGTCACCCCAATCTACAGTGCTCTCCGCTTCTTTTGCCGCAGGCAACGCACCTTGAGTTACCAGGCGCACTCTCGCTCCAAGCGCATGCCAAGTCCGCAATGCAGGAACGACTCGGAACGACGGTTAATTTGGACGAGATGTTGCAGGATCAGGATCTCTCCAAGCAAGGGAAGATCATAGGAACCTTGAACCCCCAAATCCTTCTCTGGCATGTCTGGCTGCTCAGACTCTGGGTATCCTAAGCCCTGACTCCCACAATTCTGAATCCCTTGTAGGCCTGTTTCAGCTTATGTGCTGTAGCTTGCGCGCGTAGAACCTTGCACGGCACCTGTGCAACACATCGAGGTAGGCATACCTTAGGCATGCCAATGTTAGGCATGCATGCAGAATGCTTCGCATCGCATGCAACAAGCACCTGTTGTCGATGCATGAGGATACATGAACCCTGGCCAATCCCAACAGTATGCAACTGAGTGATTGGAACTTTGGATCGTGTTCCTTCTTCGACTTGGGCTATGCAGGATTCGTAGGCCTTTGGCTTTCACTGACCGGGCTGCGAAAGCAGTTGTGCTGCGCCTCCTGATACAAAAAAGGTTGAGTGACATTCCTGTCTTCTTGTCCTAAACAGTTTAACACAATATACCCGACTGCGTAGTTTGGGCGCTGGACCTGTGATTCAGGAGAAGGCTCTGTAGGCAAGTGAAAGAAGGTTCAGCAGACATCGTCACAACAACCGGTGGTGTTTGGGTGGTTTTGGAGTTGAGAAAGACGGGTTCGCTACATCAGCCACGTTCGTTAAAATGACGAACCGTTCGAGAGTCTGAATGGAAATGCTCGAAAGTCTGACTGGCTATCGTAGTCTTCTGAACACACACTTTGACCGTGCTATACATAAAGGACATGAAGTACCCCTAAGCAAGGGACAGGGTAGTTGGGATGTTCCCCCTTATACTTAGGGATCCAATAGGAGGCATACGCCCAGAGGCATGATTGAAACCCCCCAAAATACTAAGTTTAAAAATCGCGGGATTATGCGTCAGGGCTTCGTGCTAAACAATAATAAACCTGCCACCCTGGTAAGCCTACGGCCTCTAAACTCAAACCCGAAGCCAATAACTCCATACTCTACACCTCTAAATCCTAAGCCCTAAACCTAACCTTGAACCCCAGACCCACCCAGACCCTGCGCGGATCCAAAAAAATTGAACCCCCAAGCAGTACCAAAAACACCACAATTGGGTGCTAAGGGGATCTACTTTTTGGATCCTCCCGGGGGCCTGGGCAAGAACCCCAACAAACCGCCGCACAAACCCTAAACCCTAAACCCTAAACCCTAAACCCCAAACCCTAAACCCTAGCGGCCTCAAAGCCACTGGTTCATCACATCGGAGGTCACCGAATCTTGGCGCTGCAGGTCTTGGCTCGGATGCCTGGCAGCTTCGGGTTTAGGGTTTAGGGTTTAGGGTTTAGGGTCCGCCAGCTTTCCCTCCTTACCCCCCCAAAACGCGGGGCCAAAACGCGGGAGGGGGGGGGGGGGGGTAGGGGGGTCCTCGGGCAGCCTTTTCAGGAAGGCCAGACCCCCCAACGGGCCATAAACTCCAAGGACCATAGCGCCCCCCCCCCCCCCCCCCTTACCCCCCCCCCCCCCCCCCCCGCCTACCCCCCTACCCCCCTACCCCCCCCCCCCACCAACTTTGGCATCCTTTGACCTAACGAACGCGTTTAAACCTTTCAACTATGCTCCAGCGGGGTCGGCGGCTTGAGCCGGAGGCTCTTAAATCCGGGCACGCCCGTGGTCCGACGCCGTTAGGCGCCAGCCCTAGCTTTAGCTATTCTGGGGGGGGGTTAAGCCGCTGACCCGGTTGGCTCCCCAACATCCGGCTCCAAATGCGGCTCCCGAAGGGCATCATGTTTCAGGTACAATTTTTATCGCGAAAAACGCGCTATTTCCCACCGAATTTGGGCTCCTGGACGCATTTTTTGGGCGCCCCATGGGGGGGTCCCAAAAACGACCCCGGAGAGCATCATCGACTCTGGTTTTTCAACTTTGGCCAAATACGCGTTGTTGATGTTTTTTGGGTGGCATTGGCCACCCCAAAGGACCCCCACAAGAGCGCGCATCATGAGCATCAGCGGGTTGGGTTTTGGGTTTCGGATGCGGCTGAGAGCTTGGAAAACACAGAAATCGCTGTAAATACCGTGGTTTTCGTGCTGTTACGGACATTTACGTTTTGAGGCCGGCATATGCCCCTATAAGCCATGCATGCCTGGAGGCCGGAGCCGCTGATGCTCATGATGCGCGGCCGGGCGGGGGGCCAGGGTGCGCATCATCGAGGCTTCGTTTCTCTTTGGG